>JBBMKD010000216.1:53285373-53334474 GCA_037834095.1 Argya squamiceps
AGGAAGGAAGGAAGGAAGGAAGGAAGGAAGGAAGGAAGGAAGGAAGGAAGGAAGGAAGGAAGGAAGGAAGGAAGCTCATTTTTATGTTGAAAATGGGGGGATGAGGGATGCCCCACTCTCAATTTCCCAGCTTATAACATTGTCGTGGGAGGCACAACCTGTGCTATTCTGTCTCTTTGTGATGCAAAGTGACAGACAAAACTGGCAATAATCATCCCACGTGTGCTAGCTGGGTGCTGCAGTGTGTCACTGTATTTTCTCCAGCGAGCATCTGGCTGCTGGCTGCCTCTTAGGTAACAATAGAAAAATGCAGGTATTTTATTTGTGTCTGTGGGCAGAGAGGAGGAACTCATTAGAATGTGACAAGTTTCTGGGCTGAGTGATACAGCACATGTAATCTCATTATCTCTGCTGGGGAATGGCAGGAGTACGCATGTAAAACAAGATTTTATGTGTATACTTCAGTCAGTGAGGACTAATGGATTGATAATGGGCTGTTTGTTGCTGCTCAGATTTTGGCTTGCATCCACAGTGGGGTATGTTGGAGCAGATCCACTGGAGCATACTGATTGATACTTATGCTAAATGCAAGCTGGCGAATGTTTAGACTTATTTTCCATTCAATGTGCAACTCATCACTCTGTCATCTTTAAGTGTTGCCATGCACATATTACAAATATAGTCACATGGCCTCAGGATTGTTTACATTTCTCTGAAAAAAATGAATGGAAAGGTGTAGTGGGTTGACCCTGGCTGGATGCCAGGCACCCACCAAAGCCTCTCTATCACTCCCCTGTGTAGCTTCAGAGGGGAGGGAAAAGATGACAAAGGGTTCATGAGTTGTGATAAGGAGAGGGAGACATCACCCACCAATTACTGTCATGGGCAGAACAGACTAGAATTAGAGATATTAATTGAATTTATTACTAACAAAATCAGAGCAGAATAATGAGAAGTAAAATTAAGACCTTAAAAACAACTTCTCCCCACCCCCACCCCTTCCCAGCTCTACCTCCCCCACCCCAAGGGAGTTATGGTCAATTTATCACATGGTCAGTTCATCACATGTTTTTCCTGATCGTGGTCAGGGAGAGCAGTTAGAGATCACAGAATAGTCTGAGTTGGAGGGGACCAGCTGCAATTACAGCTGTGCAATAACTTTTTTATTCTTCTTCTTAAATATGTCATTACAAAGGTGTGCCAAATTTTCTAATTTGCCCAGCTTGGCCAGAGTGGATATATCCTGGAGGTGCCTGGTATTGGCTCTGCTGGATATGGAGGAATTTTCCAGCAGCTTCTCACAGGAGCTGCCCCTGTAGTTTCTCCACTACCAAAACCTGGCCACATGAACCCAATACAAAAGGTCCACACATTCAAAGGAAAAAATGAGGTTGTGGGCAGGGGAACAGTGTGACAGCTATGACAAAAGGAAGCTGATTATGTGTGTGAGAGATGTAAAAGCTCCATGTTTCACAGGAGCAGTAGAGAATTCCTGTAGGGCATCCCAGACTCAGGAGGCCCTGCTTTAAGGAGAAGAAGATTTAAGAGCACTAGAAGAAAACTAAGGCAGGAATATGAGCTATATTTTCTTTTATCAACATTGTTGTATTTCTTGCTGTGCCAAAAGTATGATTTCTTTCTGTAATTATATGTCCCTTCAAGGACTTCAGAAACACAAAATATCTGTGTGGGAAGTCTGAAGAAAAGACAGAATAAACTATTGGGTCCTTGTGACACCACACAGCCCTGAACCTGACTCCTTTTACAGGTGGGCAGCATGCTAAGAAGCTTTGCTCAGGGAATATTGCTAAATGTGCAGGCAGACAATGCTACAGGGTACTGTGATCATGGACAGAACAAGAGCTCACATGTCCAAGGTTAAGAGTTGCATCCTCTGCAAATGAGCTTCCAGATGACCTACCTTCCCATTTAGTCTCTAGCACAGATACCAGGATGCCACAGGCATCATGATTCCTGTGCCGTTTCCCCTCTGTAGCCAAAGAAGGAGAAGTTAGATCTCTGGCACAAGCCTACAGTTTTGAGCTGCAGACTGGTACATGAAAATCAGAGCTCTTACACACCTTAGGTAGTTTTGCTAAATTTGATAGAGTGACAGAGCAGCCACAGATGTGTATGTCAGAAAAATACAACCAGAACCATGGGAGGCTGGCTCATGACTAAGAGCAGCCTTAAAAGCGCAGGAACTTGGATTTCATGGCCTCCATCTCAGCATTTTTGCACCTGTCAGTGCAAAACACACTGAAATCAGCTCAGAGAGGTATTGCGTACCCTTGGGAGTTGTGTCAGCTGGCAGGGAGAGCAGGAGTCCAGCCTACAAAAGCCTATTCCCACACAAACACGTCTTTCACTGCTTTCTGGGTGCCTCATCTGCACCACATGTGGTGAGGCCTCTGGCCCAGTGGTCATGGACCCACTGTGAACCCACAGGAGGGGAAGATTTCCCCATGAGAGGCAGAGAAAAGAGATGGGAAGAGCAAAGGGCTTGCAGACCCTCATAGCACCCGACAGCTCTTTGCCTGGTGTGCAGCATCTCAGTCTGGATAAAGAACTGGGAGGACAATGAAACCCACCCTCCAGATTCATCTTAGAGCACTTTGTGTTGCTCCAGGCATGTTTATTTCTCAGTTAAGGTGTTACAAATAGTGATATCAGCCCGCCTGATTGTACTGTTTTAGTCATCACAGACAGCCCATCAAGGCACAGCAGAGAGGAGCTGAATCATCTCCAAACTCAGACACCCATAGACATGTCACGGGTTTTTTTGTCCATCTGCCAAAACATGCCATTTATAGGCTGGAATATCTGCAGAGCTAATGTTGCTGCTGTTCTGTTCTGCTGCTTTCTTTCCCTTCTGTACCTTTTATTTTGCTTTATAGCATTACATGACATTGCATAATGCATTCACATTTTTTACAACAACAACAACGACAAAATCTTCCTTTGGATCAATAGCAAGTGTAGTATCCAATTGATATTCTTGGCAGCAGAGCAAATAAGCCAGTGCCTGCAGTCAGACTGTCTCAACAGCCCCGGTAGCAATGCTTCCATGCATAGGTGGAAGTTTCTTAGCTGATCCTTACCAAATGTGTGGGCACTGATTTCAGCAGACACTTCCTGAGGGCTGAGGTGCAGCCAAAAAGCAGGATGTACTGGGGAACGAAGTCTTTCACCTAAAGACACCATTGTAAAAGGAGTAAATTAATTTTGTGCAAGCAGTGTTGCTGGAAAGCAGGTAAGGGAAACTGTGGAATGAGAGAGCCACTTTTTAATTCTACACTGACTCTTCTGGCTGAGCCAGTGCTTCCAGCAATCCCTCTGGGGAAGTGCTGGTGAAACAGGAGCTTTAGCTGTGTTTTCCTGCACAATGAAGCATGCTTCTAGCTGCTATATTTGGACTTTGTGACAAAATTAGTGGGCAAAAATCTGTGAAGAAGCTCAATACTTGGGAATCTGATGGGATGTGGCATGAACTATACATCAAACTACTCAGCAAGATCAGAACCTTTGCAGCTGCACTTATGCCTAGACAAAATACCAAATGCAAAAAGTCCTAGAGTCTTTATACATCCTTAAAAATGCAGACAATGTGAGAACTGAAAAATGGGCTTTATTTATGGGTTTCTGTTTTGGTGTTGGTTTTTGTTTTCCTTTTCCTTTTTTTTTTCTTCCTCTTCTGATTGTTTCAGCTGAGTTTCCTCAAAATACAATAAAAGATTAATAATCTAATTTGGCCAGCTTTCTATTTTAGGCTTGCTTCTTCTTTTCAACCACCTTAAAGTAGATTTTCTAGTGTCTGTAGGGTCTTTATGTGTGGAAAGATATGCAGAAAAGAGTTCACACAACCCATACAAAAATAAGATCTCTTCAGACGTTAAGTTTGGTTGAAATTAGTTGCAGGCTCTGAAGTAAGTGGGCATGTGATGCAAACAGTCTGGCAGACAAAAAATGTCTGTATAAAATCTGTTTTCTTATGGCATTCCCAATGATTATGGTGAAAGAATGGATGAAACATGGAAGAAGAAGAGTTTAGGAAGTGGACACAATAATAATATCCAAACAGTCTGAGGAAGGAGATGATCATCCTAAAGCAAGCCTGCAAACCTGATGTTAAGAGAGATTTGTTACATGTTAAATTCGGTCCTTTTCAACCTGCTCTGCTCAGTTCCTCAGAAATGTCTTCATGACCCAGACCTGTCATTCTCAGTAAGGAATTCTTCACCCTCCAGAGGAGGAAGATCAAGGAAACTTTTCTCTGCCTCATTACCTTCCTATGCATAAACCAGTCATTCCAGGGCATTCCAGGTTTGAGCCTGTGACTCAAACCTGGTCCCCATGCTGTGGGACCATCATGTTTGTCATGTATGTGAAGCTGACTGAGATTTTTGTTAAACTAAAAAGAAAATCAATGGTAAAGGAAGAAAGAAGACACATACTCTATGAATATGAAGTTCTTGCTCAAAACAAATTAAACTTCCAGTTGTTAGCCATCAACTGCTGTTCTTTTAGGTATTTGCAAGAAATATTAGGCTTTCCCAAGCATCATGGGATTAATTTCTAGGCTTTGAAAGTAAGCCTAAAATAAGTTGAAAGTATTTTCATAAAATGCTTGATTTTAGTTCTTGTGTCAACAAAACTGTGTTTACTTTCCATTCCTACCTTTTAAATTTTTTCTTTGCTGCTCACAGAATAGCAGCAAATGCAGTAAAAAGGATATGTTTCAATGTCTTCGTAAGAAGGCGGCACAATTTGGTCTTGCTTTCTGAAAATCAATACATCCAACTCCAATGAATTAGTTCAGCTCTTCATGGGGTAACCTCTCAGTTTTGTACAAACCTCAGGTGATAGCACACCAAGTGCTGGAAGAGCAATTGTTGGGCCAACAGATGTGTAGGATAAAATCAAAGGTGTGAGTGGCCTGGGTGAAAACTCCCAAGAATCTGGACTTCCATCCCTACAGGATCCCTATAGTGGGACAACTCTCTGCTGTCTGGAGATGTCCAAAGCCATCCCTGAGCAAAGCCCTCAGTTACCACAAAAGCCATATGATTTTCAGAAGACAGCTGCTCTGGCATCTCTGAAAAAGACATTTATAAACTAGATTTCCCCAGGCTGAGGCATGGAGAAACCAGAAAACATCTTGGGAAATGACAGCTGAAGCATCTAAATGTACAAAACATTTTTGAATACTATTGAACTGTAGATGTTCTTGCCGAGTATGAGAGTCAAATATGCTCAGTGTGTCAAAAATGAGTTAGGAAAATGCTGCAGTTGCTGTTTATGCCAAAGGCTCCTTCAGCTGACAGCTTTAGAGATCTTAAAAGCATAAACATTTTAGCAGATAACCAGTTGCATTTCTTAAACTAACAGCTTTTTGAAATTATGGAAAAGAAACCCACAAAATACTTATGTATAATTCTCCTCCATCACATTAGTTCTAAAGCACTTTAGCAAAGTAACTCTCCCCCATTGTGGTAATAGGAAAAGAACTTGTTTACAAACTGTACACTGAAATTTAAGTTACTGGGAGTAGCAACAGGTTTGTAGTGACAGGTCACTTTAGATTGGAGTTTAATTTATGAAGATTGCTTTACCTGAGGCTATGGTAATCTATGCCTTCGGAGTAATTCACCCTCTGCCTCATTTCGAATGCAGTCAAAGACTGTCGTATTTCACTATGACAATGTAATCACAGATCCACATTAAAAAGTCATTATTGTTTAGAATCCAGCTTGGTTTGAAAAACACTTACTATAAAATTCAACAGCCTTTGTAAATTACCCAAAGGTTTACTCAAGAATACAAGGTACAGTGATTTAAATCTGAAACTTACTAGTTTATTGATTATATGGGATTTTTAGGTCACTGCATTTACGGGAAATGATTAGTGAGTAATCAGAGTAATAAACTCCTTGATGTTGGTTCATAAATAATTATGAATTGAATTTTCTTTATAAGGATCAGATAAAAACTGAGTTAGCCATAAGATATTTCTTCTTTAACTTTCTTCCCTGCAGCATTCTAAAACCCAGCAGTGATAAAACCAACAATAAGAATAATTTTCTGATTTCTCTGTCTTTTTTATACCAGAAGCAATGTGCTCTCACATATATATCTATTACACTCTTCAGCTTGGTGCTTTGTGTGTACCTAAAACTTGACTCCACTTTTTAATTCTATGCTGACTCTTCTGGCATTTTAAAAACCTGTCACAGATAGATCCAAACTACTTTGTGATTTATGAAACCCCAGATTTATATTCTAACCAACACTCAGCCATTTATCCATCCCTGTACATATGGTGATTATTGAACTCCTACTTATCTTTGTTCAATATCCTTCTTCATAGTTCATTTTTCCCTGCAAACTGGGAGAGTTTTAGCCCAGACTATTGTGCAAGAGTTTAAAACCATAATAAACACAAATGATGCAATGAACCAATTAAAATTGTTGTATATATATTTTTTTAATTAGACATTTATGAGCTGCGAATTGGATCAGATATTCCCAATGCACATGACATGCTGACACATAATAGCTGCTTTTGGGATGTCAGGTTAGCTTTTTATGAATGCAAATAGAGGTAGGTTTTCTTTTTTCAATTAACTTTAGGAATATTTTGTTCTATTTACAAAATAGTTGGACACTGCAGTGTAGCTTAGTCAGAAGGTTTGAAAGCATTACATTTAGAAACAGTGGTGTTCGGATTTCAGTAAAAAGCATTTTATAAATGTTTTGGATTCTATGGAAAAGTGAATATTAAAAATGGATAGATTCATTTTCATGCTACTCTTTGAACTTGCTGGTAAATGAAATCACATGGACAGTGTTGTGCCTCCTGACTGAAGCCAATACTTCTGGCTAGAAAAGCTCTTCTCTCTTTCAGTCTTTTTTAATACTGTGACTAAACTGGGCTTTGAACAGGTTTTTTCCATCAGGCCTTGTTCTCAGAGCTGCTCTGCTCACATCCCAATGACAGCAAGGAATTTCACTTCTGCACTGTGAGTCAGTTCAGCTTCAGGTGTCTTCTGTCTCTGTGCACCTCCCACGGGTGATATCCAGTGCCCTCAGGGGTGTCAGACACATCAGCATGGAGATTTGCAGCACTACATTCTTCTGAAGGGTTGATTTCTGCACACCAAGTTCGTGGCACAAATTCAATACTCACATCTTGCAGTCCATGATGCTTAGGAGAGGTTGTGTGTGCTGGTGGACATGATGTTGGGTGTGATACAGCTCCCACCCTGTTTCAGTGCTTTGGAAAATCCACTTTCTTTGTCTGTTGTCTGTTTGGAATAAAGCCCACACTGTTTGAAGTTTTATATAGCTCACAGCTTGCCAAATAACAGGGAAGTTATCACCTAAATAGGAATTAGACTGTCAAGTATCAATGGTGACCTGTGGCTCTGAAAGAAATGGTTGTCTCTTTTTATACAGCATATTCAAAACATCACAAATAAAATAAAAATAATAATCATTTGGGAACTGGAAAAACCTCAAAATGTGCTTAAAAGTTATCAGAAATTGTAAACACAAAACTAACAATTGCTGTAAGACTTCTATGAAGACAAAGTGATCCGCAGTATTCACTGAAGATACCTAAGGAATGTGTGCAATTCTGAAGCAAGTTAAAGAGGAATAGTTATTTTAATCAGTGCCAACAAGATATTATTGAATCCAACAAAACAGCAACAATAATAAACAACTTTCAAACTTTATTTCTCATGTGGACCATCAAACATGTGCCATAGCAGAGAAGCTTAGCAGAGCCCTGCTGAGCCTTGGCCTTTGTGTGGATCTCCTTTTGGAAACTGAGCAGCAGCGAGGGGCTCCAGATGAGCTGTGCTGCTTTCCCCAGCCAGGGCAGGGCTGCTGGGCCCTGTGAAAGCTCTGACCCCACAGCAGGCTGCTCTGATCTCTCCCATGGACATTACCCTAAAATGCCAGCTCTTACCCTCTGCAGACAGCCTGTGGAGTAGAAAAGTGCAATCAAATGAACAAGCATCTGAAATTATCTTTTCTTGGTGCAACTTGGATGTCGACATTGTAATAAGGAAATAAGGAGAGGCTTTATCATCCTTCTTGATATTCAGTTCATTTTCAGTGTACCAGCATCCTGCTTGATTTGAAAGAAACCCACTCTAATCACACTTCACATTAATTCTCCACATATAATTCTAAAAGGGTTAATGATGAGGAATTGTTATTTTAATCAATGGTAACAAATTGCTATGGAGTCCAACAAGAGGATAGATTCAAAGCACTTTTTGAACACCACTTCCCAACAAAAAAGACATTAAATCCATAAGTTACAGCTCTAAATTACTCTTGTATGAATCACATGAAAATGGGCTCTTTAGCATAAAGGGCAGTATCAGTTTTTCCCTCTGAACATGAAATAATTCTTTTGAGAAAATTGTGTTCTCACTGGTTTGTAGGCAGTGGGGCTTCCAGTGTCTCTTGTAAGGCAGTCTCAGAAAAGCAGTTTTCCTTCAATTTTCTTTTAAACAGTTCCTGTCCAATAATCCCCTTAAGTTGTGATAAACCAAGTCCTGAGTGTGAACTTTCCAAAGCCCAGCAGGATTGGACTTTGAAATCAGATTTTATAAGCAGGTAAGTGTTGCACTCTCATGAGAGCTAGGGCAGGAAAGTAAAAATTCTCCTCAGTGCAGTTTGCAATAAAATAAGATACCAGTGAGAGATGTGACAAGCCTGCCATTTGAAGAGGTGGTGGCTATTATCTAATTAGCATAATTAGATAACGGTGCTTTCTTCATGGGTACTAGTTTATAATTGAGGTGCAGCTGCTTAGTGAAAGAACCAGCTTGATGAGACCATGCCATCTGATTGAGAGGGACTAGGGCTTTTATTCCTACAGCACTGCCACCCTGGGTAAACCCCTAATTGGCAGGAGTAATTAACTAGAAGGGGGTAAATTTCTGTGTAGGTCTAACAATTTCTGTGATCTCCAGTCACTGCTGTGATAGCACCTTCCCTCAAGAGCAAACCCAGCCACAGGGAGTAGGCAAGGGAACCAGCAGGAAGGCAAATGTACTTTCAGACCATACAAGAGCAGACAATGGGTGGCACAATGCTGTAAAGAATAAAAGCAGTGGACAAATACTCACTGACTGCTAACACTACTCTTGTTTTTATTTAACAAACTATGGGAGTCACTCTACATTCCCTGTATTTCCCCCCACACTCCCCACTACAGGCTATTCATAGACACAAATATGATCCACCATCCCTTTCTGCCACCTGCTCGGACAGAACCCAAATCAATTCAAACCAGCAATAATCTATTGTCATTTAAGGATGTTCTGGTTCACTGTTACCCAGGGAGAGACTGCAGCTTGGGCATTAGGACATCTTTGCATACCCAGCCAGGTATAGATTAAAACAGGATGAAGTGGAGCTGGGTGAGGGCTATGCTGATTTTATGCTGATGTAGCAACACCCTGGCTGGGGGGAAGCTGCAGGACTGAGCCCTGAACTTCTCATGTTGGTCTCAAAGGGCCCCAGTTCCAAGACCAAAGGATTAGGTGCATTTATTTCACATTTTCCATGTAAATGGCTACTTACAGTGTTCATATTAGAGTAGGGCTGAGAGTTCCCAAGGCACAGCAAAGCTTACTATGGCAGGTTATCATGTGCCAATTTTTCTCCTGTCATCGAATACTACTTTATTTTCTGAGATATTTTTGCATATTTTGTTCTCCCTAGAGTTTCCTGCTCCTTGAATAATATTATGCTTACATCAGTTTTAATGACTTCTGTCATTACCTAGGATGCAATACTTTTCACTTATGATTGGATCAATTGATATTAATTTCTGGTTTCTCTTTTAAAAATAATAATAAAATACATATAAAAGTCATTTGACACATGATGTTGATAACATTTCATGAATGCCTGCCTGGAATAAGGTTACATGCAATAGGCAGGATTAGTTCCAGTGTTTGTTCTTCCAAATCTCAGAGATGATAACTTAAACAGTTAGGTCAACAGTCTGAGGCTGTTCTTTGGCATGAGCTAACGTTCATTTGGGCCTTATCTAAAAGAAGCCAGGTGTTAGTGTAAATTGGCAAAATACTGCTTAATCCCACTGATTTAGATAGCTTCTTTTCTTTCCCACAAAAGGAGAAGATGAATCAATTCAAATTATGGAGATGATGGACTCCTATTCAGAGAGGTTTGGACAGATTTATCTAGAATGCTCCTTGTGCACCTCAATAAGAGCTTCTGTGTTTGCTCTGTACTGGTCTCTCATGTCATCCCACACCCTCTCATTCGTATTTAACATTTATCAGAATGACAAAATGAAGAAAATATCCTAGGATGAATGATTAGAAAAATCTCCCCTTTCCTTCGCACAGCAGGAAATGTATAGACAAGGAAAAAATTTATAGGCAGGGAAGAAAAAGACTCCCAATGCTTTGTAAACAGAGAAGAAATTTAAAATAATCAAAAGATAAATGCAATGGAGAGATATCCCTTCTCTCAGTGAAAGGAGCAGCAGGTTAAAGGTAAAAGCATTGGTCAGATGGATGCTGCTGGTTTGTGAATCTCAAGAAGATACTGGTGAAATGAGGGTCTTCAGAAAGTAAAATGTACAGCACTTCTATTACCTTCAGCTGTCTTCTGATAATGGTTATCTGAATTTTTTTTCCCTATTTGATGATTCCCAGGCCAGATCTATTGGTTTTAATTAATGATATATAAATGCAAAAATTAAAAAACAACCCCAACCAACTGGCAATATTTTTCTTTGAAAAATATCCAGGGAAAGTCCCTCAGAGCTAATAATTAAGTTTCTAAATATGTGAACACCCACACATACCTAAAGGGAGTGGAGAAAGCAGTTTCCTGCCAGCTATAGCTTCAATTCATTTTCCCATTTTGCATCTACAAGTTTGCCAGCACAAATATTTCCTGGGGTCATTCTGTCAGGAAAAGTAAAAATGGCAGCAGTTGGTTGTCAGTCAAATCACATCCATGTTTCCTTACTTGCCTTCACAAACATTTGGTGTTTCCAGCAATTCAGTGGCACGTGGTTTGGATTGCTTTTGCTGCTATGTGCTGAAAATTTGCACAACAGCTACAGAGATCTTGGGTCAAACCTTCAACATGCACCTCCTCTGAATGCCAGTGTGAAATAAATATGAAACTGTATTGACCACCAGCATGAACCACTGCTGCTCTTCCTGTTGGTTTTCTCTGAATGAGAGTAGTGCTGCAAATTCCACAGCATGTTGGTGATTTACCCAAGCTGAGGCTCTCAGCTTTGTCCATCCTGAGAAGACTGGGATGAAAAGGCTCTATCCTGGCTGGATGATGCAGCATAGATCATGCAGAGTGTTTTGGACAGAAGTCAATGACAGCACCAAAGCTGGTGCTGCTCTCTGTCCAGCCCCAGGAGGAAGAGGTTGGGGCACTTATGAGCCTGAATCCTTACACCTCCTGCCTCAGAGTGTCTGGGTGAGGGGCACAACTGCTCAAGGAGTAATCACAGAAACCCCCTCAATGCATGTGAGTCGACACAGGTTGCTGTGTTGTCATATTAACACAAAGATTTCTGGTAGGGGCAAACACTCTCCCATGTGAAAATTCCTGACAACTCTCCCTACATTTGCTTTTCATTTTCATTTTGACTACTGGTTAAGTAGTAATGATCTGGGCATAGGACATTTTCTGAGGATTGATGGTAGTCTGACAAGCATTTATGGCCAGAGTTATAGCCAAGGGTGCCATTAGTCCCAGCTGGTCATTAATCCCTGAGAATGCCCTGTGCTGGGGTGGCTATTGCTATTATTAGATGAGAATGAGAGCAAACACAGAAGTATGGATTTTTTTTAATGGTTGATGCTATTATGATTGGAATGTGTAAGGTGTTTTTAAGAAATAATGACTTACTCATTAGGTAGTCCGATTGCCTGAATTATCTGCACACTGCATGAAGCAGGTTATTATAATTAAAATGTTTTAAACTTTTTTACTTCTTAATTTTAAAAAAAAAGCCTGTGTCAAGCTAGCACAGTTTTTCGAAACTAGAATTCCCAGCTAAGCCTGCATGTTTCAAAATAGTTTCAGAAGCAGCATTTGGGAGATGTGAATTTCCTCACTGGACCTGCCAACCCTCTGGTAAAAGCCTGAGAGCTCCCCAGAGTTAGAACCTTTAGTAAAGGGTATTGATTCAGGGGGTTCTGGTTTTCCATATGCCTACTGGAGATAACATACTGTTAGTTAGACAGCTCCAGAGTAACAGAAATTAAAAAAAAAAAAAAAGAAAGAAAGGTATCAGAATGTCTAGGAAGCAGGGAGCAGGCTGGAGCAGCCAACAGGGAACATGATGCATGGGGAGCTGCTGCCTCTCTCTGGATGCAGGACACTACACAACCTGTGAGAATCCCTTGGCACTCTGCTAGGAAGGCTTTCCTAGCTCATCCTTTCTTGTAACAGCTGGGTGGGGCTTATCCTGCTTGTGGTGATGCTGAAAATCTCTATTTTACTCCATAGAGAGTCACTGGTTGAAACACTTTTAAAAAGAGGGAACTGTGACAAATGCCATGATTAAATTCTCCCTTGGTGAATTATGGATGGATAATACATGGAGATTGATGTCTTGTAAACAGAGTGTGATGGTTTTGAGCAGGGGTAGGGACAGATGGGCAAAGAGCAGAGCTGGTTTTAAGATAGGTTTCCACGGCTTCCTCAGAGGAAGTATATGGCATCACCATCTGCAAAACAAGGAACTGGACACCAGAGCAAGGAACCCTAGGAGGAGCTGTATTGTTTGGATGATGGATTCACCTACTGCTCTGTCCTTTCTCCACCAGATCCAAAATCTGACCTGTAAGAACATGGGCTTCTGTCTCCTGGTACCTTTCAGCCTCAAGCTACTTTCAGCTCCTAGGACTTCCTGTAGTTGAAATGACCTGTCTCTCTATTTAGTAATTCCCCACAAAACTCTCTTCCCAATACTTTGCTACATTCACAGTGACTCCTAGAAAGAGCTCACCCATACCTATCACTGAAGGTGATGAAACCTCATGAAGAACCAAATGCTTTCTTTGCTTTGACCCTGGTTCTTAGTAACTTCCTTTGGTTGCCACTAGCCCAGTACACAAAGGGGCAAAGAACAGTCAGTCTCTGACCAGGTTTTCCAGCCTACTCAGGCATTTCTAGACCTTTATATTCTTCTGTCTCTCTTCCAGGCTGAAAAGTTCTATCTCAACTGAGCATGTTTTGTAAAAGTATCCATGAGTCAACTGAAAATTTTATCAGGGTGAGCCTGTGCAGAAGAAACAGACAAACTTCAGAGTTGGATCCTGCCACTCTTATGTATGAAATTTGAAAGCAAAATCAATGGAACTGTCTCTAAATGAAGAGTGGCAGACACTTCTGCTTACAAAGCAAGATATGTGTTAGCACTCATTTGTTCTGGTAATGTGGCAAGGACTGCTTCTAGGATGTATCTGAATTGTAAAACCTAGGGCTCAATATAAAATCTGCCATCTCCCATTGACATGCTTCAGGTGGAGAGCACCACAAATTTTGATCTTTTCAGTTTTAATAGTCACTTCTACAAATACTGGTCATGCAAAATGAGATTCCAAAGAAAGGTCTCCAACATTATTCTGTCCTTTTTAAAAATTTCATAGTGGTACCTTAACCTTTGAAATTTGCCAACGTATCTGAAATGAATTTGTTTGATATCTGAAGCACCTTTTTTCTCCATTTTATTTCTACTGTTGTGAAATGGAGCACTGCAGTATTTTAGGTAGAAATAATCTGTTTGAAAGGTTCTTCGGCTTCTTTTAGTGCAAATCTTGGTAGTGAATCAGAACTGAAGCACTGCATTACTCACCCTAACTTATTTTGCATACATATTAGTGCTGTATAATAATAACAATAAATCAAGAATCTATCCACACACTTTTTTGAATTAATCTTGTCTACACACTATTTTACCTTGCAAACAGATCAATTTGCATGTGTATAGGATGATTTGATATAGGAATCTCTTTTTCTCCCTAACCCTTGTTTTATTCTTTGGAGAATAGAGTCCTCAAGAAGCAGGTGCGAACAAATATAATTTCCTCAATCTCCCACCCGAAGAAGGAGGAATTAATAAAGGAAAGGAGGTTGTCTACCACTCAGTACAATAATGCAGAGAATAATGAAGATATGCATGTTGAAAGCTCTTCCATTGGCATGGGGAGTCCTGTTTCCTGCTGTCACTAAAAACAGGCCAGGAAATTCCTTTGTTGGACCTTGCATTGGCTTTGATTTTTGACATGAATCACACAAATAGTGAGCAGTACATGAGTGAGCAGCTTCATGGTAGGAAAGCAAAAATTCTGTCTTCCAGGGTACCAGTGCCCTTTATTGGAAGCAGAGTTGTCAATGTGCAAATATTGGTGACCCAGAACTGCTTCTCTGTGTGTGAAGGTGTATGAGAGAGGGGATTCTGCTGCAAATTTCACTGTGCCTTTTGCTTGGGTTGCCTTTTCCATATGGTCCACAGCCCTGCTCTGTAATTTGCTACATTTGGGTTTGCATAAGTGAGTCTCACTCTCAGGTCTGATTTGTTAGGCAAGTCCTACCTGATGGCATCTCCAGGAGGAGAGAAGGCTCATGAACATTTTTCATATATCTATTGATTGATGGGATCGCTGGATCATTTATAGTGCTGATCTAATAAAAGGTGTGACTGTACTCCTTGCAGTACCTGATCTTTAGCCAACAAAATGAAAATTATCACCTTATCCTGGGAGGCTCTGTGACCAATAGCAGATCAGGGAGAAGATGCTACATCTGGCTACAACTTTTTTTTCCAGGGCTTCCACACAATACAGCTATCTTAAGTCAAGTGTTTGGTGCTAAAACCTCTCATCAATTAAGCAGATCCTCACCCAGAGCAAATGGTCTATATTAATTTATATACAGCTGGTTGTCTGGCCCATCACATTTCCTCCCTGTGAAATCTATTCCACTGTCTTCTTTCAATTTATTTCTCCATCATTACATCAGTGTTTCTCAACCATAGGTATTCTTACCCTGAATATGATTATTGACCTGCCAGCCTATGCTTGCAGCCAGGAGGCCAACCCCACCCTGGGCTGCACTGAGAGGAGCATGGCCAGCACATTGAGGGAGGTGAATCTCCCCCTCTACTCTGCTCTTGTGATGCCCAGCTTGCAGTGACATGTCTAACTCTGGGGTCCCCAGCAGAAGAAAGATGTGGACCTCTTGGGACAAGTCCAGAAGAGGCCCACTGAGTTACTCACAGGGCTGGAGAATCCCTCCTATGGAGACAAGCTAAGAGAGTTCAGCCTAGAGAAGAAAAGGGTCCATCCAATACCTAAAGGAGGCTTACAATAAAGCTGGAGAGGGACTTTCCACAAGAGCATGTAATGATAGCAAAAGGGGAAGTGTCCTCAAGCTGAAGAAGGATAGATTCAGATTAGATATTAGGAAGAAATTTTTTACTGTGAGAGTGGTGAGATACTGGAACGAGTTTCCCTAGGTAAGTTTTGGATGTCCCATACTTGAAAGTGTTCAAGGCCATGTTGGATGGGGCTTTGGGCAACCTAGTCTGGTGGGAGGTGGCCCTACCCGTAACAAAGGGGTTGGAACAAGATGATCATTAAGGTCCTTTCCAACCCAAACCATTTCATGGTCTATGATTCTATGCTTAGCAAGCTAAGATCACAGCTTTGGTGTGAGGTTCAAAGGTTTAAAATGCAACAACTCAGGCCTAAAAAGATCATAGCCAGACAGAAGGTGGAGAGAAAAAGGGAGAACCAACAGGTGGAGTGAAATGTAAAATGGCAGAGTAGGGCTTTTCCCAGAATTTTGGGTCATTTCCGTGTTCTCACCCCAATTCAGAGGGCACAGTGGTTTGGTACATGACCTGAGCTGCAGTTAGTCTCTACTTTGCTACTTGTGTTAGGTCTTAACTTGTAATTCAGAGAGAGCATTCATGCAAAATCTGTTTTTAAAATAAGAACAATAAAACTAAAAATTTTCTTTACAAAGACACTTTCTTTAGCTGGTTGTGAGCATTTGATAGAGGGGGAAGTGCCATCATGATACCACTATTTCCATTACTGTCCAAACAATATGCTTTTCATCTCAAATATAAACTCAATGACATTCCTTCATGGACCACAGGGAAAAAAGAGAAAAATGAAGTACAGCAATTGAGATGGCAAAGAAAATTAGGCATCATGGATAAGAGTTTGATCCAAAAGTAATACTTTGGAGATAATGACAGGGAAAATACTGTAAATTCTACAGGGACACTCCTGATTTCTGGCCTAATTCACAAAGATTACTTGCCATAAGGTACCACTTGAGTAATGTAAAAGAAAAGCACATAGATATGATGGGAAACGTAAGCAGCTGACGTCTTTATGTGGCACTAAACTGGGGTAATCTATTCCTGTCCACTAATGTTTATAAACATATTGTAAACAAGCATAAATGAACAGCTCATCTCTCTGAGGGGACCAGATGCATCCTTAACACTGATTAAGTGTTTTGTTCTGCCTGAGTGTCTGGCAGAGGTTTATGCTCCAAAGCAGAGGGAGGGAGACAGAGTAATGACAGTCTCGTATTCTCCTGGCTCTTTAACTGCTTTGGGGGATTCAGCAGGCAGCATAGCATGGATAATTCTACTGATGATCATTTCCCACAGCACTCCATTGCATGGGATACATTTTGCATGTCAGGTCTTTAAAGCCACTTCCCAGGTCTCCTTTCTCAAAGGAAATTGGAGAGATGAGCAGAAGCAGGAACAGCAGTTGTGCTTGGGAAGATCCCCTCACCCACCTCCATCTCCTTTAATGCCACCAAAAACATCTGAATGCTGAGTCAATGTCATGATGGAAATCACAAATACAGCAAATTATTCTTCTTCTTTTGTGTGTCAGTAAGCTGCCTCTCACCCTTCAGAAGCCTGAGGTCTAAAACCGGCAAAACTTTCGTTTTTGCAGCTTCCTAAAGAAATTTGGGTCAAGAATGATTTAATAACTCACCTCATTCATGTTCTGTGAATCCACAGCCAGCTCCTACTGTTCTGTGGGGTGTAATTTTTAGAGCTGTATTTTATGGGCAGTTCTGAACTCCTTCTCTCCCTCCCCATTAATTACAGCCACAAATGCAATTCAGATGGACTCAGATGAACCCTTTGTTGGGTAGCAGGGTGAGGATTTGCAGCCAACAGTGTACAAGCAGAATGGAGATCAAAAAATCTGAGCTTAGCTATTTGTTGGTGTGAAATCCTCAAAGCCAGCTCCAAAAGCTTTCAAGCCAAAGTGCTTTTTTTCCTCAGAAGACTGGTGTGCTGTTTCTGGCAGCTTAGAGGAACCTGCCTCTGCCTTTCTGACAAAATTCACTGCAAGAATGGAAACTGGTATGAAAGGGTGAAAGATGGGCTTTTTTTTATTCCAGAAACAGAGAACTAGTGGGCATGTTTTATAAAGTGCAATGGTTATTGCTTTGCATTAGTTATCTTTTCACCAGATTTTCTTTTTGACTACTGCTAGTAAGCTAGGCAGTTTTGTCCAGCATATAATTTAAAACAATGCTTGCAATAGCCTGATTTACTGATATTATTCACATTTCCCTTGGCAACAACAGACAATTGCCACAGCTCACAAAGTAACTTTTGAGCCTCCCTAACTTGCCCTTATACTGTCACACTTTTAAATAAATACTTGAATAATTTAGTGGGCCATCAGAAGCTGTACACAATTTGTAATTGGCAGCACATGAATTCTGAGCATGTCAATGTTTGTGTTTTCTGTTCTATCAACTACCTCTATTTGGTCTGCTACTATGTACCTAGTGTATCTTTAATTTAGGGTAAAGGTGTCATGACATGTCTATCTATTATTAATTGTGTAAATAAGATGTAACTCTGCAAAAAAAACCCCCAAACTAGATAAAATAGGAAAATCAATCCTTCATAGTACTAAGACTTGTATCTCCAAAAGTTATTCAAGCTGTGTAAGGAAAGAAAAGTGAGTAATGGCTCTGGGTGGATCCATCAGCTCCTCTAGCCCCTGCTTCTCTATTAGCCTGAATGAGCAACGTGGTTGACCCCAGGACATCATTTCAGGTCCACTTTAAATATAAGAGCCTTGGATTGCTGCTCTGTGGGCAAAATAGCAAATGCTGGATATTCCTGTTGGGGCTGTAAAGACCCATGTATGAGCTGAGGCATTTGGAAGTAGAGATTTCTGAGGGAAAGCTTTTTTATTTTTAAGTGAAATATCAAGGGAAAAGTTCACAACAAAAAAAAACTGTTTAAAGATGCAAATGATGTAAAAAGGTCAGGAAGATTGATTGGAAATTTAAGAAAGGTTTCTTTCCCCTCAGTGACATGGAAGATGGATTGCAGGACAAACAACATTAGCTGCTTATATTCTCTTTTTCCCTTTCAGGCTAACACATCAATGCTAATGAACCTGGATGCTTTATTTATTTGCATATAAGTTCTACTGCACACATTAAAGCAAAACATTTTTTTCCATCACTGTGGATATTTTAGGATCTATTAACATTAATGACTTACCTCTTCACTGAAAGAAAAACTCTGTGAAAAGAAAATCAACCCTTGGCTTCATAACATAAAGAAGTAGATCCTCGGGGCAGCTGAAATGTCAGAAAAGCATTAGCATGCCAAATCTACAGTCTCCTCCATTTGCAATTTCATTGCCATGTCTTTTTCTCATTACCAGTCAAACAAGTTTGGAAATAAAAAGGGAAAACTGCAAGGCACAGATTTGTGAAGCATCTTTTCATGTCATGGCTGGTAAAACTCCAACTGCATCTCTGTGGGGACGCTGGCAGCTCATGTGGAACTGACCCAGAGTCCGAGCTCTGGAGGTGACACTGAAGGGTCCCAGATTTGCCAGCATCCCTAGGTAATGCATTCAAAATTCATTGCACAGTCTAAAATCTGTATTCAACAGTCTCAGTATTTTCAGAAAAAGACTGTACTCCTCCCCAAAAATTACAGGCAAAAAGAGGGGTTTTAGGCTGAGGACATCACTTTGTAAGCTGAAGGGATCTCTGTGACTTCCCCCAGGCATTCAGAGTGCTTCTATCCCCAGACAGAAGCAGCTCTGCAAACCAAGAGCTCTTGAGTAAATCTTAATTTTGTTCATAATGCAGGTATGACTGTAAGGAAATTCAGATGTTGCTGCTAGTTGGGGTCATTAATTACTTTGGTTACAGGGACGATGCAAATAAGAGATTGACTGAAAGCAGACCCTGGGTCTGTGCATGTTTACATCCAGCAAGCAGAGTCCAGCCTCTCCTGGAAGGAAGTCTTTCCAGAAGGTGGGAGAAGTTGCAGACAGCAACTTCTTGGGGGTCAGTTCCCTGTAAAACATGCTTGTGCTCCTAGCCACAAGTAATTTGGGTTTCAGGCAGAGGCTCTGGTCTGTGCCTCATGTCTGGACTGTAGCTGTCAAAGAGGGCACTTCCTCTCCTCTGGCACGGCCCAGAACGGACATGTAATTTCACATGTCTCCTCAGCCTTGACATGTAGGTGAGGTTGTCACTTGTAATCTGGGGAGGAGGCATTTCACAGTGAAAGCAGATGAAATGGAGCCTTAAATTTCTTGCAGGCTTTAATGCATCAGGAGTGAGAGCTGCTGTGGAGCTCTTGCTGCCCCCCTGGCTCTCCCTGGGCGTGTTGCCTGTTGCGCGGTGCTGACAGAATGTGATGTGTTATAGTGCTGGAAGGGTCATTTTTTCACCGTGCCTGTAATCAGCAGAGTATGAGGAAGAGGAGAGGGATAACCAGAAACCACACAAAAACCAGCTCAGCTTTCTGTGATAGACACATCTGGAAGCAATTGCTACTTTCATTAGTATATTGATTTTCTCCTCTTCTGGCTATTCTCCCACTTAACTATTTGTTCAGCTTGATTTGGGTTATCTATTGCTATGGAGAGGCTTGGTTTAAAGCTGCTTTTTGGCAGTTGTAGAAAATGAGAAAAAATGGAAGGAGTTTTGCCTTCTCTCACCTGGTTCCTACGTACTTATAATTAACACCTAAAGAATGTCACTCATTCTTACGAGAAGGAAAACTCATCCATCCATTTTTCCAGCTGAACCGACTCATCATTTTTCCTGGAGACATGTCTATGGGACAAAGGCAAACGTGATAGGGGAGCATGAGTTTCTCACACTGCTCAGGTAAAGTTGCTACCTTCTGCCAAGATTAGCACAGGGACTGGCTTGCTCTGTACTGTGGCTGTGGACTTCCATGGAGCCCTGGCTTTCACATCAGCTTTAGACCCGAGGAACACCTCAGCCTGTCTTGCTTGGGAGCCTTGTTTGGTGCCAAGTTTGAATCTTCTTGGAAAAATGCTCCTGCTGACTTTCCACATTGCAGCCTGTGCTCCTGCCTTGCTTCTCCTTCAAAACATTGTTGGCACTTGCTGCCATTTCTTTTTGACCCAGTCTTGTTTAGTCCCTCTGGTGATTTCTATGTGTGAGGGATCACTACTATAAAAGATTTCACCATGCAACTCACCCCTCAGTGTACAGTATTGTGTATATGACAGGTTGTAGGGCCTTTCACTCATGCCAAGCTGTGGATCGCCCACTACTCTTACTTAATGCATATGTAATGAATTAAATATCCAGAATGAGTAATGGTTATAGCTGATTTGACCTTACTTTGTACAATGTGAGGCCATTTCTGGCAATCGTGATCTCATTGTAGCTTTAATGACCTCATCTAATTATTGCTAACTCAAAGACCTTTAGTGCTTTAATGTGAGTCAGAGAATGCACACCAGCAAACTAATGAACTCATCACACTTTGCTAGTCTTTGGCCAGAAACAGGGATTCATTTGGAAAATTAGAAAAAAAATACATTAGGGAGAAGAAGCTTGAGATTATTTCACATTAATTCCCTGACTTGAAAGAGGAAACTATAATGATATTGCTGTAGGAAAAAAAAATATAGATGAAAGTAATATTATCGATTGCTGTAAACTATTCAGTTGAGTGAAAAGGATAGGGGAGCAAGGTATTGCAGTTCTGGAAGGAAGCATGGAAAGGCACATTGTGTTTACAGCTCTTCTAGATTAGTCTGTGGACACAGAAAAGTAGATGATAGGAGAATCACTCAACTTACAACCAGAGGAGTTACTGGACCACTCACCCAACTATTATAGCAAAGCAGAAAGACCATGAATCTCTCCACTTCGAAGGTGTAAAATTAGGCTTTTTACCCGAAAAAATTAGGTTTTGTATTCTCTCTCAGTTAGAATGGGGTCTGTAAATAAAAAAGCTTTTCTCCAATCCATTAAAGAATCAGAAGTCTGTGTTTCCCACCAACAGATAGTACAGGTTGTTATAAAATATTAAGCTCCCCAAATCAATGTTTGGTCTCAAAATACAACAGTAGACCATCAGTATCATAATACAGTGAACTTTAACAGCAGGGCACTCACTGTATATTAATCAGCTTTCAAAGAGGGCCTTTAAATGTCATGAGAATGAGGGGCCTTATGAAATTTCAATTCATTTCTGCTTCTGGCCAGACCAGGAATATTGGGAGAAAAGGCTTTTGTACAACACAATGACACCTGAGTAACTGGGAAACCAAGTTTCCCTCACACAAAACACAAGACAATTTCATTACCTTTCTTTTTCATTATGTTTTCTGACTTCCAGGTGAAAGTGACTTTGAAATCTGATTTAAAAAACACGAGGGCAGCATTTTTCATCATGAGAAATTCAACTAAATCTGCATCTAAATGTTTTGAAGAGGTGTTTAGAAAATGCAAACAAATATAAGAATCCATGATTCCTGCCAACAGACATGGGGACTGCTCAGCACCCATGTACTGGTGGGGGTCTCTCAGCTCAGTGGCTGCTCCCACAGTATTCTCACAAGATGCTGGAAATTATATTTCCCCAGTGCCAGCACCCATTTTAGTAATGCACCTCATTTCTCTGCTACAATCCTCAGCTGAGGTTTATGCTGAACAGGAAATCCTGGACGCAGCAAGAAAGATGAATAAACACATGGTCCCCATGTTTCCTCGATCTGTGACTGGATCCCAGCATGTCCAAGGACTGGTGAGGCTCCAGGGACCAGAGTGCTGCCATTGCTCACCAAGCAGAAATGCAGTTGCAGTCCATTCTGTGGAGCATTTTGATGCATTCACTTGTCACCCCAGTTTGGAGTAAAAGCCAGCTCCAGCAGATCAAAATCCTTTTCAGAAGGATTAGTTGTCCTTTTTTTTTTCTTAAATTCATTATAATTTTTTCTCAGAGGGACACAGCAGCTCCTTAGGATCTGGACCACGGCCATAAATGCACAGGGTGTCAGGGAGACACTGAAATAAATCTGAAAATAAGCATATGAACTGGTCAGTTCACCTTCCTACCTCATCCCTTCTTCAGATTTCTACCTGTTCGGCTGAAGAAGGGTGCTCTGGACCATGATTTTGTTCAAGACTATATATAATCACACCACCAAGTAGGCAGCTAAACACTACTTTTTATTACCATACAAACATAACCCTGCAATTCATGATCCCCTGAATATTCATGTTTGATTCTTGCAATTTTACCCATATCAGCAAGATGGAGAGTAGATGCTGAAATCCCTGTACTTAGAGGGTCAGGGATATGGCTAATAACACCTGAAATCAGCCATTTAAGTCCTTTTTTTTTCCTGACAAATATCTGCATTCCTGGAGCTTCTCATAAGTCCCAAGAACTGCACTGACTTTTATCAATTGAAGTTTTGGCCCTTACACTCAATTATAAAAATATGTTGGTCTTCAGAGAATTATGAAAAGAGAGCTTTATTGATCTTTCTGTACTGGTGGTATTTCTATTCTGTTTTTCAAAACATATAGGCTTCTGCTTACATAAAGACAATCACTGGCAATGCTCCCAGTTTAGAGAAATAATTAAGCATGAAATCAATCAGCTTTAGAATGCAATCCACAAGCAATTCGAAGTTTTAATCATGCTAAATTGGTCAAAATCAAAAGTTCATATTTTGAAAAACACAAAATGACATCCTTCCTCTGCCAAAAACCAAAGTACTCCTAGCAAGAAGAAAACTTGACCCATAGCTTCAGTTGTTTGGTCTGGAAAGAAATTGTCAGTATTGTTCAATAATTTCTCTGAGGTGAATTATTGCTTATTCAAAATCCGATGTTTGTTTTATCTGGTGTCTCCCTATGGAATTAGTAGGGATGTGGGAAAACAACTTGCAAGTGGAATGGGATTCAGGGGTCGGTTTCTTTCATTTTGCTCCCTGGGGAAGAAGTAAAGTTGGGTGTGATCAAATGATGTGTTGCTGATAGTAAATTCCTCAGCGATTCCCTTCTGCCTGTATGTGCAATATATCCTGAGCCCTCTCTGACCATTTGATTCAGCACTTACTGGAGTCAATTTATAGGCTGCCCCTTTGACTCCAGTGAGCACAGTCTGAACCAGCTGGAAGCACTCAGATGAAGCCAAGTATAGTGTAAATCTGTGTGTGTTTATGGGGGTGTGTGCAAGCAGAGCACTCCTGTCCTCCAGAAACACCTGCTCACCTACAGACAGGGTGGGGTGCTTTGCGTCCCTGGGGGTACTGAGTGGGAGAGGTGTGTTTAAGGTAGTAAAGTCCACAAACACATCTGTCCAGGAGTCCTCCAAAGGGCTTTCAGGTTGTTATTTTAAGAGTTCAGCTCTCCCCTCCTCCATATTCCATCTCAGAAAATCAGGTGAGGAAAGAGTATTTTATCTTTAATCAAAAATCACCTGCACTGATCGTATGAAGAAAAATATGGAATATCTACACTTCAACACATTGCTATTGTTCTCAGGATATTGAAATTTCTTTTCTTTCACGGTAGCAAATAGAGCTGTTGCTTTAGTAACAAACTATCCCTTAAAAGCAACATAATCAGCTTTCAAGAAAGTACTGATGTAAGTGCCAATACTGTTGCAGCAGAAGAGCTTTTATTTTTTCACTTTTGGCTTGGCAAACCACTTCAGCATGGGATACTTCCATCATCACCCAAGGAAAAGAAAGGAAGAGCAGGAGCGAGTGGTAATTGGCCTGTGCTGGGATCAAAAGCAGTTGCACAATGCTAAAATCTCTCTGCTTTTTAAGCATAGTCCTGACGAATGTGAGTACTCCTGCCCTCCAATGTATGTCAGCTGTGACACTAAATAGAGAAAGCATCTCAGCATATCGGGTCCTGATGTGTAAATTCTCATTTGCTGTGAAAGAATGGCAGAGATGAAGTGTGACTCTTGACTGCACACTGTGATTTGAGCTTGCCTGCAAAGTATTCATGCCTGCCTGATGTACTGCACTACATTGCACAACTTCAGATACCATTCTGAGACATACTGCAAAATTGCTACAAGGAAATTTATATATAGAGGTAGTATTTTCTGCCAGTTCAAAATTAAAGAGGAGCAAAATCAGGGCAATTCTAGCAGCTGTATGTTCTGCACACACACAGCCTGGTAGCAGTCTCTACAATTCAGAAAGCGGTGTGCTTTCTTTTTGTTTTTAATAATTTTCATAGAATACTTCTCTTTGATCTGTTCCAAATGAAAAGAATTTGTGATATTTGTGCAGACAAAATATTACCTAAGCTTTTATAAAAACAACAGGATCTTCAGTGGAAGTTTGTTCTCTAGTTTTTTATAAATGAGATGAAGCCATGATTGAAAATACAGGTTTGAAAACAGTGGAGAGAAAAATGAGAGCAAACAATTGCTTAAATTTTAAACTTGATGGTTTGCACCTAAGACAAACAGACTGTGCCCACCAGAATATAATATTCCACTGGGTTTTTATTAAGACTTTATTTTTGTGATTGCTTATAGTTTAAGGTGAGTGCTGTGTGTGTAAGAATCTCTCTTATCACACAGTTTGGATGTGGGACAGACAATATGATTGTACAGTGGGACATCAAACTGTTGACAAGACAGTGCTGAAGGCAGAACACAAGTTCCCTTTCTGCCGAGACCAGTCCTTGAATGAGACCAAACTATGAAGGCAGAGACATCCTGACTATGAATTAATTCTGTCCTTCTTGCAGTGTCTCACAGACTAGAAACACCACGCTCTTCTTGATCACAAAGGGTGTGTTCAGTGCACTTGTGGCAGTGCAGTAGTTAAAATTACTCTCACTCTGTCTTTCAGGTTAGCAGCTCTTTAGGGTAGGGTGGAAACATTCCTAACCACCCTGCTTCCCTGCCTTTGCATTTCTATTAACTGCAGATCAAAGCAGGATTTCTTACTCTGTTTTGATTGTGACAGGATTCAGGAGCAAGTTGAGACAAAGGATGAATGTTGTTATGTATAATATCAAAGTCTGAAGAACAATGGAAAATGTTAATATAACTCAACAAGGGCAGTTTGTGCAATAAAAACACAGAGGAAAACACATGAAAGCAAATTGTAAATACAAACATAAAAAATTAGAAGAGGAAATGAGGGCATGTAAGGTGGCTCAAGGTTTGATATGCACCATGGACCATTTCACTTGTATTTAGAAAAACCTCTGCTTCCCTGGGTGCTGCAAGAGGAGTGACTGTGAGGTTTGCTCAGATTTGAAACCAGTCTCAGATCTCCGTAACAAAAAGTGTTGCTTCTGATTTCAGCAGGATTGCCTCTGATTCAGGTTGCTACGAGCAAATAGAACAATTAGCACCAGACAACTTCACCACCTCCTCTCACACGGCTCCTGATCTCACAGACAGTTGTGACATAACTCATCCTAAGTGTGAGCCCTCCACAAAAGCTGTTTTCATAACTAGAGTTTTGCTTTGAACTAACTTCTGTCATCAGAAACTGCTTCATTAATTCTGTAAGGCAGGCTACAGCTAAAGTGGAAAAAATTTCAGCACCATCTTTGATGTCTTATCATCTCAAAATGCTTGCAGCCTTTCACTTTCCACTGGATGTGTAGGATGGCTGTAAGATAAAGTGATGAAAGAATAAAAAGATCATATTTTAAAAGTGTAATCATAAAATTATTTCTAATAATTTCTAATTTTGAATAATAAAATATCATACCATTACAAAGTAATGAAAATGTAATAAAATTGAGGTCTTAAGAAGATTTAAAATATAATTGCATCTTTTAATGTTCTAATAATTATACAATTAAAATTACAAAACCACATATAATAATTAAAACAGAATCTCCTGCCGTGACAGTATCAGAGATTCTCTCTGCATCAGGTTCATTAATGAAGTCTCTACATACAATAGACTAATGTAGAATCAGTTCTCCTTAGATAATTTATGGGGATTGGCTTTGACTGTGCTTGGATGAAGCATGAATCAGAATGCTGATTTCCAACTGATGGTGCATCCTTTGGGTTCCTAAATTTGCTGTCATCCCCTTTTTTTGCATCCTGCACTAGAACTTTTCCCCTATTTTTGCATTAAAATACCTGCATCTGGATTGATGATATTTTCTGGGGACATTTCTAAATTCCTAGAGATTCCTTTGTGATATCCAACATGACGTGACTGCCTCCATCCCAGACTGGCTCCACCAGTCAGCTCTGAGTGTCCTGCCTTTCAAATGTCACCAAGGCAAATGCACTAAAAGGCTCAATTATGTGGTAAAACCATAGTAAGTAGCAGGAGGTTAGATAAACTCAGGCTTTTTTCATATATATATGTAATTTCTTACATTTAAGTAGCAAACCACTGGTATTTCAAATCTGTGCTTCCAGAAATATATCAGAGTTTAAAGAGCTCTAAAAGGATGTTTAACAACACATCTCCAGCTACATAGATATAAAGTGATGGAGAATACAGAAGGCAAGCAAGGCTTTTGAATCTAAATGACCAATTTTTTCAATGAATCAATTTCAACAGAGGAAGTGAAGGCAACACAGATGAAAGCAGCTTTAGGGTCTATTTAAGATGGTAAATACCTATTTGTTCACACCTTTCTCATGTAGCCTCTGTCTGGTATTTCATCTATATTCACTTTTGTGTTTTTCTAAAGTGTAGGTGTCACCTATTTAAAGATGGAAAAAATACATTTAAACACAAGAAGGTGAGTTTTATTACAAAAGCCAAGAACTTCAGAGGTTAAAGATTTGTGGTGACATTCTTTCAAACAGGTCCTGACTGTGCTTATGGATATCAGCTTTGAAACAATGTCTGATGAAAATAAATCAGTTATGGGTTTCATAAGGGGACAGGGATGGACTCAGACTGGCTGTACCTCAAAATCAAAATCACAGTGAGTTGGAGAAAAGGATAATCTGAATTTCCTGACCTTTTTGACTCAGGGGAAACTTTAATATGTAGAATGGGTCTGAAGATGTGTAACTGCTGACAAAGAGTCAGTGTGTTTACATGCTGTTCAGAAGTACAGGTGCCCCACCCAAGAGCGGACATGAGTTTTGGGGCCAATGCAAGATGTGGAAAACTCCCACAGATCTTCTGCAGTGTGCAAGTTCTGCGCCAATTTGTTGGTTTATACCTTGCTCCTGCCAGCTTCATTTGGTCACGTGTAATTATTGCACTGCAAGAGACAACAGATAGTGAGTGCCCATCCCCTCTCTCCCCTCAGCTGGAATTTGTATGCTTTGCTCTGCAAGTTTGATCTAAACCAGCTTGAAGTGTTGTGAACAATTGTGAAAAGCCACTCATAACTCTGATTACACTTAGGGAAACTATAAACTACAGATCTGGCTGATATCTAACACATGTGACTAGTAACTGAGCTATAAATAGCAGGAATCAGACTTTTCAGAGAAGAACCATCCCAGCACTGCTCAGGTTGCACAGTTTGGCTTGTGTGTTACCTGTTGTACCTACAGGACGGGGAAAAGAAGCCTGTGCTACACATCATTATTGCCTGTACTGCACCTTCTTTGTCCATTGCATAAGAAAAGAAAATAAAGGGCTTTTTGAACCTCAAACTGATGAAATATTCATATTTACTGTCTTCTCTTTTTATTCCTCATTTCAAAATCTCCTCAGTTGAAAGGCATGGGAAAGAATTTTCTTGGAAGTGATGTTACCCTGACTCCTTCACCTCAGATATATGCTTTCATCTAATTGGGGATCTTTACTTCAGAGAATGCTCTGGGCTACAGAAGACACAACATTTCATGATTACAGAATCTGCCTCTAATCCCCCAATCAGGCATTTGTTACCTCACACAGAAAACAAACAGAAATCCCATAGCAGGGAAGAAATTCAATCATAATTCTGACTGACGCATTTTTGTTCTGTGGGCACAGAGATTCAGCCTGGAGAGATGCAAACATGGAGCTTTTCTCCTCGCTGTGCTTGCAGTGAGCATTGTGCTGATTCTGCAGGGTGCTGAGATCCACAAAGCAGAACTGGAAATTGACTTAAGCAGTACAGCACTGAACAGGGAGCTGGTGTGACTACACTGTTCCAAACATTGCCTTGCTCTGCCTTTAGGCAGGACAACTCACCCCTACATGCCTTGGTTTTCCCTCTGAACTCCAAGCCACCTTGTGTTCTTGCTATTTGTTCTGATGCACTGCTTCATTTCTTGACACACAAGCTTCAGTTGTGGCTATCAGCTACTATTATATGTAATAGCAAATAAACATAACAGTCATCATGTGTAATAGCAAATAAACATAACAGTTAACATTAGAGTGTCAAATCAGGCTTAATGTTGTGTGTGCCCATGTTTATTAGTTCTTGGTATAGTATGTGTTTCACAGGGAAAATATATCTTTTCAGTGTAATAGAGTTTTGGCAGGGATGGGGTGAAATTTAATTAGGCTTTTGGTGCTATTAGAAACATGGAGAGCTAAAGTGTAGGTGTTTCCTCAAAATAGATAAAATCTCTAAATATCTTTACGGAAAATATTGGTCAAAAACAGTCATTAAACAAAATAAAACAAAACAAACCCAAAACAAGACTGGGGCCAGTGGTCCCCATCTGTGCTTCACACCCACCCTTTCTCTGTTCCTCCACAAGAGAGCAGCTTGCTAAAATTAAAGTTAAATTTAAAAGAGGAAAACATAAGCCAAAGTCAATAAACCTCTTAATTTATCAGAGTCTCTTTTCAGGAGAAAACAGTGAAGGATATCAGAAACTGGGGAATCAGACAGACAATCTTTAGTCAAATAAAGCAAATGGAGTTTTCTCTGGTTCATGCATGCTAGACTTGGCAGAATCCCAAAGTATGGGTTGAATCCAGAAGTTTGATCAAAGGCACAGACTCTGAACATGGACAGAAATCTCTCATGCAGGATTTTCTTTTGTTCCTAGTGAAATAAAATGTATTAAGATGGAGAGAAAGGAGAAAACCAGTTTTATACTACAAAGAAGCCTTACATTTATACAGTTAGATTCATGGCTTAGGACATCTTTCCCACTATGTGAAATGCAGAAGCAACTGAGATATTGAAACAGATTTGGTCATCTCTCTTTTCACTCCCAAGAAAAAAAGAAATCAGCAGAAGCTCATTTCTCATAAATTGTAATTTTTCCAGTCAATATCTTGCTGCAAGTCTAATCATCTTGAATACATACACAAGAGGCATTTCCAGCTCAGCCAGTATGATGAAGTAATAAAGCTAGGAATGAGAAGTTATGTAGTGTTTCCCATCCACTATCTGTATTGGAATACAATTAATTCTCATTTTCAGCAACTGTATTTTTTACATACACACACATATGTTTTCTGAGAGTAAGAAGTGACATTTTGTTATATTCCAGTTACTAAAGTCTTCCTCCTTAATTGAGAAAAATGTTAGAAAATAAGCTGATACCAGCCCACTTCTGTGGCTACTGTTTTATTTAGTTGGGGAGTAGTTTATTTTAATTTGTAATATTTAATGCACAGTGGGTGTTTAGAAGAGACTGCTTCATCCTTCAAAGTAATAAATGGTGTGCAGCAAAAGAAAATATTTCTATGACTGCTTTAAATCTCTTGGGAAATGATGAATTGAAAGGTACTATTGTCCAAGCATTGATATAGATTACCAACAAAGAGCTGGCTCCAGTAGGTCACCAATTACATCAAGGCAGCAGAAATGGCTATTTGAGTTTCAGTCACAACTTCACAGCGTGAGCCATCTCACTGCTATTTATTCACTCTAATATAGTTCTCAATCAAATACCTTTTACTCGTTATATAGGTGCTCATATGACTCTCCTGCATACTGTTCTGCTGAATGGCCTAGAAAGATCTAACAAATAACTACAGGTCAATCGTGTACTTCTGCCCTGGGGATCATGATTTAAAAGATCTGTATCACGTTTTGGTCTTTCTGCTTGTACTGTAATTTTAAAAGTAGATGACACAACAATGCATGAAATGAGTTTTTAAAATGGAATGAAAAATCATTTTCCAATACACTTTAAACTGCCTTTGTTAACTCCCACTCTCAGGAACTTTAATGGCATAGTGCTAAGGGGCATTCCTAGCTGATGCTAATCATTATATCTTGTATTTGCTTCAACAGTGTTTATAGCAATGGATCTGGCTCAGCAATTGCAGCTACAATATGTCTCCTTAAAATATTTCCCCTGATTTCCTCACTCCTTAGTAGCATTGAAATGTCATTTATTCAAGCAGGTTAAGGATTTCAGAAGCCTTCATTTGAGATGGGTTAACTCCATGCAAGTTGTGGTCTCCTTGACAATACTTTTGATTTTCAACTTGCTCATCAGCTTTCATGTGAGCAGGATAGCGTGCACTTGGCTCCCTGTCACTTCCAGCTCAGGAAATTAAATAAATTAGCATTATTGGATTTTTGTGGTGCTTTACATCTCTGCTAGATCAGCTAAAGTGAAAATGGCAAGGACAGCATTCTCCTGAATGAGATGATGTCTCTACTTGGGCCCTGAGCCCATACGAAAATACAAACTTGTAGACGTGCCATCTCTTGTGTGGAGAAACTGCTGAACTGGATTATTTGCTGTCATGGTTTCAACCCAGCCAGCAGCCAAGCCCCACAGAGCCTCTCACTCACTCCTCCACCACCAGGGTCAGGGAGAGAATAGGAAGGGTAAAGGTAGAAAACTCATGGGTTGAGATAAAGACAGTTTAATAAGAAAAGAAAAAGGCCCATGGCAGGAACAGCAATTTGGGAACACAAACACCATCACTCCAAACATTCCCCCCTTCCTCCTTCTGATCATGATGCCATATATCCAGATCATATATCCAGAATACCCCTTTGGTCACTTTGGGTCATCTGTCCTGTCTGGGTCTCCTCCCAACCTCCCACACACCCCCAGCTTTCTTTCTTAAGAAAAGTAGAAAAAGTCTTGGCTCTTTGTAATTCATTATTTCTCAGCAGAAACAAAAACATCTCTACATTAACAATTCTGTGTTCAGCACAAACTGAAACAGCCCCATACTGGCCTCTGTGAAAAAAATAAAATCTACCCCAGCCAAAACCAGCACACTTATTCTGAGTAAGAAACTTCCCAGGATCATTTAGTGGGGACACAGAGTTTAGTTGCTTTTACCATGCCAATAATCCAGTCATGTTTATCATTCCAGCTGCATTCTGTACTTTTAGGCACTGTTCAAACTGACAGCTGTCTACCAAGTAAAACAAGACTAGGAACACATTTAATCCTGTGTGCCAGAATGTACTGTCCTAATATGAAAAGATGGAACAGCCTTTCAGGTGCAGTCCTGCAGGCACCAAAAAAAAAAAAAAAAAAAGTAGCATCAGACACACAGAAACATACAGGAGCTTTTCCAGAGTGGAACCAGTCCTAAGGATTTTCAAAAATGTGCTGTAAAAAGGTATCATCATGGAAAACGATGTGTTATACAAAGGTTCAGATCAGAGTAACTCCAGTACCTGAAGGAAATTATGTACATGAAGGAAACTCTCTAACCCACCTTCTTGGTGTGTTTTTTGTTTTGTTATTTTAGTCTCTGCTTAGGTAACTTTGGTTTCAGAGACTAGCTTTTGGGGGCTTTGGTGCTTTTTTAGTTTTGTTCAGTTTTTGTTTGTTTAGGTCTTTTTGCTTGGTTGGTTTGTTGTTGTTGTTTTGTTGGGGATTTCTGTTTTGGTTTGTTTTTTTGTGGGGGTTTGTTTGTTTGCTTGTTTTATTTTGGGTTTTGGTGGGGGGGTTGTTTGTTTGCTTGATTTGGTTTTTTCTGGTTTTTGGAGGTTTTTTTGAAAACTCACATAGGTGGCTGGATTTGTTCTCCATTAAACCTCCAAACTTATGGGTCAGGTGTTAACACAGGTCACCTTAACTCTCTTTTACATTACAGGCAGTGAGATTTCTCACTGAAACATTGCAAGGTATAGAGCAGACTTTTCACAGACCTCAGTTATTTATTCTTTTGTAAACTCCCTGCTGGCATTTTAAAAACTCTGACAACTTGATAAAAATGTCTTTGAGATACTGTTTAACAGTCTTTCACTTAACCTGTGCTCTCTCAGGGCTCTCCGCTGTTCTTATTTCCATGCAGAGCTCTTCTGTGCCCTGAAGCAAGCTCCAGATTATTATACTGGTATACACATACCACTAATGCTAAATGGTTCTTTTCACTTGTGCACACATCAACCAATCAACATGAGGGACCTGCAGTCATCAATCTGAAAGCCTTGTTTGCCATCAGCACCACTGAGGCCCTACAGATCAATAAAAAGATGATATTGTTTATATAAAACCCAATAAACAAGTCCTGTCTGAGGCTTACATATGGTTTCATTCATTCTAATAAAGGAAGTGCATCTCTTATGAGCTTTAGCCCATCAGATTTCGTAAACTGCTTATTCACTTCAACAATCACTGACACAAGGATATTGTTGTATCCAAGTCTAGGTCAAGCAAGACTTACTTGATCTCATCCCATTTCCATAATAATCTCTGTCATTTCTCTAAGAATAAGAAGGTAAGGGCACTTTTATTGCCGCAATAAAAACAGCAAAGTGATCTTCTGATGGCACTTAATTAGATTCATTTTATCTTCTTTGACTGAGCATGACATACTGTAACCCTTATTTATGAAGTAAAAATGAATGTCTTATGGTTCCTAACACAATTGAAGAAGAAATTACCATGGTATTCTGCTTAATCTGTATTTGTATCTGACATAAATGATCTTAAGATAAATTACAGGAAATTATTTTCTACTCCTGGTAACCATAACAACAGATGAGAATTGGTTCTAGTTCAACTTACTGACTGTTCCTGAACTCTTTAGTAATGTGTAATAAGAAATATAAGACAAAAGCAATCCACAGACTTTTGCTTTTATTTGTATAAGAACAATTTGTGAAGCACTGAAAGGTAATTTTAGGTTTGGATTAGACTTCGGTCTTTCAGCTCTCCATCAGAGATAGGGTGAAATGCATTCTTGTTTCAAAGTGTGATGGCACACAGTTCATATAACGGATTTTCCCCAAGAAGGGCCACATGACAAAGTTTAACAAAAACCTCCATGAAATGTGTGGAAGTGAGCAAAATGTGAGTATAGCTGGAGAGGATTTTAGAAAATACTGCAGATCTGAGCAATCCCTACAACTGTCTTTGAAGGACAGTAGGGATAGTGAATTAGTCACCATGACAAGCTGATACTACTATAAGGGACTCGAAAAGCTTGGAGGTTTTGAAGAGGTTGAATTGAGCAGAGTAGGTCACCAAAATGAGTGAGTTTTCAAAGCTGGAGAAGAGCCCTCAGTGCACAGGGACACAGCTAAGAGTTTTGAAAAAATTCTGAGCTTTTTATTAAACAGTCTATAAGTATCAAGCAATCACCAGATAACATGACTTGGTAAGAGCCTCAGAAGATCCCTGGTTCAACACAGTGCTCAAAGCAGGGCCTGCTGTGAGTTCAGAAAAGCTCAAGGTTTTATCCAGTTGATTCTTGAAAACCACCAAAGATGGAGACAGCAAAACCTCTATGAGAAACCTGCTTTATATCTTAACTGTTCTCATTATGAAAAAATTCCTCCACACAGGCAATCTTTATAATCTTTATAATCTTTGTAATCTTTACATGCAATTGCTTATTTCATTTCATGACTTTTTTACTCATGATCTCCACCACAAAAAGCCTGGCTCTGACTTTTCAATAAACTTCTCTTAGTTACTAGGAGGCTGAAGATATTAGGGACCCTGAAACCACATCTCCTCTGGGCTGAGCAACTCCAGGTCCCTCAGATCTCCTCAAAGGGAAAATGCTCCCAACCTGAGTATCCTGCTGGCTCTCTCCTGGATTTGCTACAGTTTTTCAATATCTTGTTCATATTTGGAGGCCAAGAATAAATAAACTATTTAGATATGTTTTAAGAAGAGCCAAGTAGAATGGATAATCACTTTCCTTGATCTCTTATTTCTCCTGTTGGTACAGCCCCAGATGCTGATGGCTGTTTTTGCTGCCTGGGCACACTGTTGTCTCAGGAGCCTGAGAAGATGCTCACATCCATTTCAGCAGAGCTTCTCTCCAGCTATTTCCCTCCCCCGGTCAACTATTGCTAAGGATGAGTCCTTACCAAGGGCAAGACCTCATGTGCTTTAAGGCTCACATAGCAAAATATAAGGCCTCTCCTGGCCCATGAAGACCTGTATGGCCTTGACTGTGGAAACAGTGGGATCTAAGGTGGGTTCTTTAGTTTTGCAGTTAGCTGAAAACAGACACAGCTTTGTGGTAAGATTGGCCCATTTTCAGTGTCCAGTTTTCCAGTCTAATACCATTTATTAGAACTGAGAGAATACTTAAAAAGGACTGGTGACAAAAAAGGAACCTGGAAAACAAAGCACAGATCAGCTCTCAGTAAAGTGATACTTTACAGTATCTGTGAGTTTTGCCAGAACAAGAGATGACACAAGAATTACCAATTGTTGTTTGCCCTCAGTTGAACCTTTAGATGCAGCGATTTTAAAATGGAGAGAGAAGCATTTTTAAAATGCTTACCACAGGGTAAGCACCAGTAAAAAGGGAGAAGTGTTTGGGGGTGCCCTTAGTCAGAATGATTTGATGCTCAGCATATGCTTAATTCAGTTAAACACATATGTTGACACAGGATGATGCAGAGTGCAACAACCTTTGACAGATGTGCAGGCTAACAAGTACTATACAAAAGAAACAGTTCTTTCAGCTAAAAAAGCTGTATTTTGTGCATCCACAGGATATGTTTACATATTCTTGTGAGAGAAGTTAAGGATGACCCCTACCTGCACCACAGTTCAAGGTTAAAATGATGCATGATGTAAGAGCACTGTGCCAAGGCTGAGAGTACAAACCTCTGGTATAAACAGAATTGGAAGACCAACCCAGTTATGTGGCAGAATCTCTTCTTTCTGCATGATCCTATAAAAATCTAAATATATATGGGCATTTCCTAAGCTGCTCCAGTTGGAAGAAAAGAAAAAAGAGGAGTATTGGGCAGACAGTAAGTTGAAGCATATGCAGTGTGGGGCAGGACAGGTAGTAGTAACATATGTTTGAGGGAATGTATCAAGATTTATTCTGGCTGCAGATGGTAGACTACAAAATGAGTGTCCACTACATGACCTGGCAGACAGCAGAACAGTCAGAATAGATTAGAAAGATGTCAGCACAGCAAAAGAATTGGATATGGTTTGCTCTGGCACCATGAAATCAGAGATTAGACCACAAAGAGCACTGGGTGTCTCACACTTTCTCCTGTGTTTTGCGCTCATAAAGGAATTGCATGGCAGGCTACTTACAGCAGGACAAGCTATGAATTTATACCCACCAGGGATCTAACACATGATGACTGGATGTCAGTAAAGCTGGGGCAGTTTACATCAGACCATTTTCAATTATTCCTTTCCTTTCTGAAAACCATTTTACAAATAATAATAAAATTACACAGCAATTAAGTAGTGAGTCATTACACCCTGTGGAAGCAATTCAATAGATAGTGAGGCAACATCCATCCTGAATTGGTTAATTATTTGTCTTAAGAAACAGACCTTCTTCCATGGAAGCATCTGAAGGTCACTGCATTCAGTCAGAGTACATCTAATCCCAGCAGATCAAGGCACAAAAAACCACAATCTGTGTGTGCAGCCTCCCCTGCAGAACAAATGGTAAACCACTACAACAAGAAGGCAAGGAGATTTGGCTAACATCAGAATAATCAGTTGCTCTCCATTCTTCTGCAGTTCCACTGAACAAATTCAAAACCCCCTAGTGTCAGGTCATTTTATCCATTTAATCTTCTTTAACCATCAAACTTTTCAATGAGCACAAGGTCTAAAGAACTTAATGCTAAAAGGCAGTTAAAAGAATTTTTTTTTTCTCTTTAACATGTTCAGAGAAAAAATTTGAAGTCTCTAACTTTCTGTCATACAAGCAAGAGCAACAACCATATCACACTTCAAAAAAATTATGACAGGAAATTCTTGATGATGGTAGCGCCATTTTATGATTTATAAGAACAGTTGCATTCCACCCTAATTTCCCAACTGAATAGCAGATGCTCTTCAGCAAAAAGCTGTTATCATTTTATCTGTTTTACAATATGTCATGTATATTTTGCCAATCACATTTTGGCTCCCATCACAAGGTCTGCTGTTGTGAGCTTGTTTAATCAGCTCAGCATAATCTGGTGCTTTCGACACGGCGAGCACGCACACGCACACACAGAGGCACATCATGTACTACCCACACTATTCCCTTTTGCCTTGTAAAACAGAGATACATCACTCCATCCATTTGTGAGGCAGGACCTGCCTTTGAAGGGCTGCGTGAAGTTCTGCTTAAAATGGATGGCACAATATGCTACATGTTTTTTTTTAACTGGCTGAGCGGCTATTCATTAAAAAACATGGCCTTAATTGGTGTTGCCTCACATTTGTTTTAAAGCAGATTATTAGGTTACACATAGCACCATGCACGCTGCTGTTTTGCAGTTCAAAACCGTGAATCAAAAAAAGCTACTTAAACTTTGTACCTGTGCAAATAGAGACTTTCATCTTCACAAGCTTAACAATTTATCCTCCCAAAACTCATCCATCAATCTGTAGACTGATTTCCCTTGAAAACACCTGGTATTAGTTCGTTCTGTTGCAAGCTCTGGTTATTTCCAAGGCTGCTGACACCAATTTGCATGAAAATTCCCATTTCACATATCTATTAATGAAGAGACACATCCAGCTTGATCTGAGTTTGTTCTGCTGTACAGAAATCTTACAGAAGGTGGCAGTTGGGTTTTGTGACTTCTCAGCTCTTCACATTTTTTCTTTTTGCTGCCACCCTGTTATTCCTGTGATGATTGCTCCTGTTGTCCGTCAGCTGAACTGACCAAAAAGGCCCATGGCCATGGTCAGTAGCTTTTACTGGGCCTTGCACATAAAAACACCAAGTCAGCAATAATAAACAGCAGCCCTCAGCACTTTTTTATACTGCCATTACACACTGCTTGCTTTTCATTAAAGGAGAACTAGAAATTTAGCTTTTCACTGGATATAGCATCATCACAGTCACTGGGTGTAACAGTTCCAGCAAAACCCCTCTGATTAACAGCACAAGGATTGATGATTTCAGACTTCATCTGTGGAGGAACCAGCACACTTGTACTAACATGCTGAATCTCCCTAAAAGAAAGTTTTCTGACCAAATATTTCACACTGATAGAAGGGAATGGAGGGAGAAGCTCTCACTGCTGTCACAAGGGCTGATGCCTGTGTACACTGTGTAGGACAAAGTCTTTGTCTGGATTGCAGAGAGTGGGAATCTGTTACATCTGCACCCCTTGGTTCATCCCAGAATATGCCTTCCTGAGTTCTGCAGCAGCATTTCCAATTGCTAATCTACCCAGTCCTGGGCAGCCTGCAGATGAGGATTAGGACCTGGCCAGGAGGCAGGACAAAAGCTCATTGAGAAGTGAAAATCTGTGAGATGTTTGAAAACAAAGAGCTTTGATAGAAATTCCACTTATCCACTGATATATCCATCAGTCAAATGGAATGAGAAGAACTATTTGCTTCCAGTTAATGATGCAATAAAATTGCCTTGTGGTGGAGGTCCCAAGAACTCTCTTCCTCCTACCCCATTCCTGAAGGGACTCTATGCTTAAAACTTGTTCATCTCTAGTTCAGATGGAGATGCAGAGCCTCAAGCAACCCCCAGAGATACAGATCTGAGACGGTGTGATCACTGCCCTATCCATGGGAATGCACAGGGGGGCTCTGGGAAAGTTGCTGCCTTGGAGCAAGAGGTGCCCACACTTAGGCATGGAAGGATTTACAAAGGCATCAATGGCAATCTACAGAGCAAGAACAGCCACACACGAGACAAGTATTGAGCTCACAGCCCAGGTGATTTTTTGAAGATGAAGATGGGGAAAATAGTTTTGACCACATCAAAAGACAAAGGAGAATGGGCTGGGACTTTTGGAAATAGGTATGGAGTCGGGTGAGCAGTGATAGAAATGCCATGAAATGGTTTCTTCTGCCTCTCAACAAGTGTTGGTGTAAAAGATCAGTGGCTTTTGCCTGTAAGGAAAGTTTTAAAGCAAACCTCATATTGTTCCTGAAGTGTTTATCTGTTCATCCGGCAAGAGAAGAGAAGCTACCCTGCAATTTGTCTCATCAGGTATAAACAACTCAGCAGGAAGTAGAGAATGAAAACTAATTTGGGATGATACTGTCTGTGCTGGAGAAAAACCACAAACACAAAACCCCATAAATTTCAGTGGCTTAGGTATCTGTTTCATTTGCCTAATGGAAATAATTGACTAGAGGAGGTAAAAAATATCAGTCAATAAAATAATCTACCATGGCCTTGTTTCAAATTTCAAGCCAATTAAAAAAATTATTACCAAATATTTGTCAAAAGATATCATATACATATTACATTAGACTATAAGACAACATATATAAATACATGTATAAAGATATACACGCGTCTTGAATCCAAAGCCAGCATCAACTTTTTTTATCTTACTGTAGTTAATGTAAGTGAATAAAAAGAGTTGATAATTATTTCTTTGGCTGCTCCAGTGGCATTCCAGGAAAATAACTTCCTGAAGAACTTTCACTTTGAGTGGGTGCATTTTCAGTTCTACAAAACAGCAGTGATTTCACAATTTAATATCTCTAGAAATGGTAATTAAAAGTTACAAACCTATTTTTTTAATTCTTCTATTTATTCAGGCTTCAGATCAATAGTCTAGCTTGGAGGCATCAAATCCTCCCCCAGCCAGCTCTCACAGCTGCAGAGATTGTTTTGTGCTGTTTGCTGCCTAGTGAGATGCTGCTTTCTTTCTTGTTTTTTTTTTCTGGGGCACAGAGAAGGAAGAAGCATATTCTAAAACCTGAGAAAGTACTAACAGTTTTCATGCAAAGATGCCAGATGATTAATGTGTTGGAAGAAACAGATGGAGGTTCCTTTATCTCAGCCATGTTTCACCTCTTGAAACAGCAAAGAATATGGCCCAAAGGCAGAAGTGTCATTTCTTGCCTCATAGACATTTGTTCCCCAACCATTGAGAAATGCTTTTGTCTTCCCTGTGCAATAATTACAGGGCATCAAAAGGCCAAGAAGGCACTGAACTACACCTTGTCACTGGAGTTTGATATTTCAATGCAACATGTTCTGTAGTTTCTTGTTTCTGTGTTTTATCTTAGCACTTCAAGCTCCGTCATCTTGAGTGCAGTACTGCAAAGCAAGGCTATTTATCTGTGTGCTAAAGAAGTTCCACCAGGCTCAGCCCTCTTTCTCACTCTTCTGGGAAAAGAATCCTGCAGATCACACAGGTCGAGCTGACCCTTTCATCTATCTCCCACAGCCTCTGGAGAGTCTGGGCTTTCCTCTCTGCTCCCAACATTTTATGTTCTTTCACAGACCCTTTTAGTCACTCACATCCTTCAGTAATAACTCCAGTTATTACTGCACCCCCAGTTGCAGTCAGTACAACAACTCACTCCCATCAGCACTTTCTCGGAGACTGCATCAGCTCCCACCTTTCAGTGGGATTTGCTGATTTTTTCCCATCACACACCCATCAGTCCTAGGACTTATTCTTTACTAAAACAATCAATGCAGACCAACCCCTGCATGCACAGGCCATGGATGAAGCACTAGGTAGCACAGATCTCAGTCCCAGTGAAAATCCCTGCTGCTCTGCAGATCTTCTCAGCCCAGCTGCAGTGAGAGCTCAGCAGAGGACAGGTTTGAACTCACTTTCCCATGTGAATTCCAGTGTGAATTAACCAGCTCTGGAGCAGTTAGGAAGTTAGCAGTTTTAGGAAGCAGCAGTGTCATTACTATGGGGTTTCCAGTTCCTCACAGGCTCCAACCCAACCAACCATCTGCTCCAGCATCACCAAAGAACAAGCAGGACTCTGCAGATCTGGCAAAAGGGATTAAATATAGGAGAGTATGTCAAACAGACAAGGAGGTACAAGGCACAGTGATGTCATTCTGGTTTGCACAGCAGCTGCTTGGCCACTGTCAAGGGTATTGTTGGAAACTTTGCAGAAATGAGTTACTGGGTCTTGCTGTTGTGGCTGTGAGCTGACCCCACTCATCCAACCATGGGGCTTCACAGCCTTGCAGCACAAACAGCCTGCAGGGCTGGTTTGTGCTCTTCACACATCCTTTCTCAGGGAAGTCTCCTGATTATTCAAATAATTGTAAAACACTGTTAAAAACGAGGACGTGTTCTGGTGTCTCAGAAAACAATAACAGCATAGCACTTCCCACTTTATTGGTCTACAGGGTTATCATAATTACTGGGATGACTACCTGGTCGGTTGCACATATTGATTCTCTGCCATGCTGTGGAAGTGCAGATTCAGACACCAGTGCAATAAATCTAAGTACCAGGCTGACAGAATGTGCTCTTGAGCTATGCAGCAGCTACTGCAAATGCTATCTGTGAAAAAGAGGGGCTATGATGGATAAATATCTTTTAATCAGCATGTTTGAGGAATACTCAATCTCTCAAGGATAAATAAAACAATAAACAAGTGGTAGAAAACATGGAGAACATCCAATTAAAAGAATTTAGTCCTTCTACCACTATTTCCATTTTCACAGAAGAGCAGACAGATTCATGACCTTGTGCATAAACACCTCAACATATTCCAATATGGTAGAGTGTAATCTGTAGAAAACCTGCATATTTTACTATGAAAACCTACTCTTCATAAACCTCTTAACTAAAGGAAATATCTGTATGATATAACCTGCTAGCTACGTCATCTTGCAACTTTTAATATGTCAGAGTAATGTCTTTTCCACCATGCAGGTGGGAGTTGAGGGACAGGCAGCTGAAGCTATGGAAAAGGACTGTGAGCCCTGTATACTGCTCAGTGTGAGGAAATCAGAGAACAAAAGTGTTAAACAGGAGAGAAAATCCTGCTGGAGCCTGTGAGCAATGGTGCAACTTGTGAAAAGACCAGCTTGGGAAGTACTTTCTGTATTTAGTTATTGCATTAACTGTGTCAATGGCCTGTATCCACAAACCAGTTAATCCTGGAGCACAGTCAGAGGGCATCTGGCCTCTCAGAGACAGCAAATCCTGCAGGAGGCAGAAAAGGCTGAGGATACCAAGCTGAGTTTACACTCACACAGGAAGGAAGACTGGCTCTGTTAGAGAGCCAGACGGCTTTGGTTCTCACATCACTGCTCATACTGCTGGCTACTTTCTGAAGCAATCAGAAATGCTGTTGTACCACATTAGCTCTTCAAGACAGACAGAGTCAGCTGCTTTCTAATTATAAGATACTATTTCTTATTGGAACAGGGAGATGGGTTTCTCTCAGGCAGCAAACCACTGGATATAATCACTCCTGTTTTCTGTAGAATCAAGACAAACATTTAAAATATTTTAGATATAGCTCCTTTTTATATTGAAGTGATGAAACATAATCCCACCAGGCTCAGCTTTGCTGTCATTGAACTAGAAGCAGAACTGTGCCCTCCACTGCTAATATTGTATGGATGCCTTTTAAACTCATTTTAATCTCCAGCCCACGTACTTCTTTGCAAGTTAATGTGGCATGTTTCAAGGAGAAGTGAATGGAATCATGATGATCACAGAATTCTCCTGAGGCTTTCCACATCAGATAAGAATAAAAAGACTGATATCTTGGTCCTGAGGTCAGTGACAGGTAAATCATCACATTCAGCATCCCTCCTCTTGACCATGCAATTTGCCTCTTGCAGAATGAATTCAGCTTGCAGAAATGTCCCCATGGATGTCCCTGCGAGTTGGATCTGATCCATAACTGTTTAAACTACACCTGTGAATTGAAGCTGCTTTACACACCACCTCTGAAAGACACTAAACTGCAGGAATGCAAATAGATGATGGTGTATGATGACTTCAAATTATAGTAAAGTGATCCATGGAGAGGGAAAAAGCTGCCATCAAGAGAATGTGTGAATGCAAAGAAAGACGTTGGGAACATTGATTTGTGTGCTTTGCTCATGTAGCACTCCTCCCTGAGGGGGAGAAGTGGAGAGGGATGCAAAATAGAGTGAGGGATTTGTGGGATATAGGCACCTATAATCTGGTGTGTATAAATATGGATATAACTGCATATAACTGTCTTCAGTATCTAATCAGAAGTGACTCTAGACTAGCACATAGTTCAGCAGCCCTGTCTCTGCAGGGGGCTTAGCTGTCTTCATACAAACCATCAGGTTAGAGGCTGGCCACTTTTTCTTCCCTTCCTATACAAGGAAGTTGCTCCCTACACCAAGCAGTCCTTGGAGCAGGCAGGGGGCATTGCAGCCCTGCTGCTTTGTCATTGCTCCAGGGTGGCACATGGATGAGGAGACAACCAAGACATTCTGAGCAGTCCCAGCCAGGCATCCACTGCTGGGGCAGGCTCTCTTCAGGATTTAATAACTCCATTGTGCTGACATTAACGAGAGCATCTCTGCAAGCAAGATAATGTATGTGCTGCACCAGTGACTGACATCATTCAAGCAATGGATTCATTGATTAGTTGCTCCCATTTCAGAGAAAGGTCTCCTGTGGCTTTTCATCCCACCCCCATGAGTGCAATAGGCATGTAGAGAGGGTTTGCCAAGACAGCTCTCTCCCTTTTACCAAGCAACTGAGTTAGAGCAACGACAGGCTAACCTCTAAACAGAATTTATACCATCTTTTCTTCTACATCAGACAATGTAAATGGTTATTCCTGCCTCATCTTCCATTTAGGATTAGCCTTGCTATTCCCTTCAACTCCAGCTTGGTGAATATAGCAATGCATTTGGAGTGTACTCTCTGAATCTTGGTCCTACTTCATTTCATTTTTCTGCTAACAACCAGCCAATTTAAAAGACTTACAACTAATGCACAAGACTTTTCAAAAAGGCAGCATATGTTCCTAATTTCCTTTAACAGTCCATTTTCATTCAATGCATCTATTTTTCTCCATTCTCTGTAGACTGAAGGATTTCATTTGTATTCAGGTTTTCATTGTAAAGTGAAGGTTTTTTGGGGAAGAGAGGCAATAACATCCTTTAAGTTCAGGCAGTTTGTTTTAAAGAAACATTTCCATTAAAAGAAAAAGAGCAAAAATGTATCTTAAAATGGTCTGTCTTATTAGTGCATAATTTAAGTGGAGAAATGTCACTCTTCTATTATGCTAATGATTTTTAAAAAGGGGTAAAAAAATTTTGACTGTAAAGAACAATCAAACATCTCTTCTTGCAACAGAAAGGCATCATTATAAAAAAACAAAAGAAGAGACACATACACATTTAAATGAATGATCCAGTGTGAGGATACATGAGGGTGATTTGTGTCTTGAAGCTCTGCTGTCAATTAGACTATGCCTGATGAGCATTTAAGGAATCTTCACAGGAAAAATATCTACTCATATTATTTTATTTGGGAACAGGGAAGGCAGCAACCATTTTTAGGGAACAAAACTTAATGGATTTTCTTTCAGCTCAGTAGATACTTTGATACTTGTAAATCTTTTCTAAGTGTGCCACTGTAATTATAAATCTTTTAGCTGTATTTTTCATTAGAGAGCATTAAGGTAAATATTCTCTTCGAGAGAAGATATATTTGGCATATAGGTTTTTAAAGCTGACATTTAACTACTCACTGCAGTGTTGCAGCTGTTCAATAACATTATTCTTATTATTCATTATTTAGGGTTTGTAGTCCTGAATGCACTGTTCTGGTTTAAAGCAACAAGATCCTTGATTTACCAATCACAATTGTTGGAAGAGAAAGAGGAGACTGCAGGAAACCACATCTTGTCATTTTCTGATCTACTCTTGGCAATCCTGTATCCATTTATCTGGAGGAATAAACTATACACCATAGATTTAACTATCACAGTATGGCCCCCACACAGGGGAACAGAAGAGGAGGTTTTTTAGAGGCTTCCTCCAGGCTAGATTTGTGTCTAGACCAGCTCAGCCCTGGGAAAACAGGTCAGAAACAGTTAGTCCATCTCCCTTCTTTCTTCCCAGCTGCTTGTTCTGTTGGATAACCCAGATCCCATTTCAGAAGGCACAATTCTTCTCTTGCAAGATTAGATCCATCCAAAGCCAGAGCAGCAGTGTGATCACCTTGATGTACGTCAAGACCATGCAGTGATGCCCCATGGTACAAAATTTGCTTTGACTAGAGACATATTAAGACCTGCAAGACTTATTTTGGCTCTCCATAATAATAAAATAATATCAGGGCTCTGGAGCATGCTTACCTCCAAGCACACACTCATATGCTGTGGGGATCAATTGTGAGTGAAACAAGAAACGTGTTCAGAGCCCCTACTGATCATATTCAGTGTCAGACAATTATCTCCAGCATGCTCTGTCTGTTAATAATCCAGGGTGTATGTAAATCTAACACCATGAGCAGAACAGCCTATCCTCAATTAATCTGAGCATTACACTTACCAGTTTTGCTCGACTCACCTTGACACTGGCCAAGGCAAGCTGGATAATATGGATCCTTAGCAACTACCTGAAATTTGCAGCTTTGGCAAAACTTATAAAGAAACACTAGAGCAAAAAAATCTTCTTAATTACCCTGGTCATTCACTTGTCATTTTTTTTCTAATACTGCAATTTCCATGCATGGAACTCTGAGTGAAGTAGCAAAACACTCATTTGGCTGATGAGTAAAATCAGGATAAAATCAATCACTAAGACAGAGAAGTGAAGTGATTTACTGAGAGCAGTGGGATGCACACAGGAGAGCACCCACTCCTCAGATGTACTAGACAGGGTGGAGAGGTTTGATGAGCAGCCATGGGCAAATTAACCTTAAAACAGGAATTAGCAGTACTGAGAGTTTTCAGATATAGTCCTCTGAAACTCTTATTTTTTGTTTGTTTTTGTTTTTTTGGGTTTTTCTGTAGCACAGCAGGTTAGTTCTTAACATTGCCTCCAGAGTGAGAAAGTAAGCAAACAAAAAGACCCATCAAGACTTTTCTTCCCATCAAGGGAGGAAAACTATGTAAAGTGGGACCCTCCTGCCCTGCTTAACATAACATGGGGCCACTGGAGAGAGCCCAGGCAGCTAAGCCTTGTTCTAGAAAATGTTTTGTTCTCAGCTGTTAAGAAAACACAGATTTTATTCCAAACATTAAATGCAGCTTTTAAATACATCTTGCTTCTTCATATTACAATTTGCAGAGTCCCAGATGGTTCCCTGTACATTTTCACAGTACTTAAAATGCTAATGTATTCCAACTTCTTCAGATGTTGTTTAACACACACACAGGCATGGCATACACCTTAAGTGAGAGTGTGAATAAAGAGCAAAATCACAAAGCTAGAATCTGGATATTTTGCTAAATGTTGCCACTAAACCTCTTCCTCCTCCCTCTGCCCCCTATCCCCACCCCAGCAAGAAAGAAATAGAAACATAACATCACATGGTTCAAGGCTCCCCTTTAGCAGGCTATAATTTAACCTCAGGTTATCTTGACATTCACATGCTGAAGAGAACACTTAGCACATGTCATTGTGTAAGAACAGCTAAATGAGAACAAAAATATAGGGAAAGAGGTCAGAAAGGAAAGAATAACAAAACAAGAAATTTACAAACCTCTACAAAGTGCAGGCGATTTTGTAGCAGGCTGAACTCTGTCAGTGCATTTGCTCAGGACATTTAATACTTGGAAAAATGCTAAAATGAAGCATTAGCTACAGGTACAACTGCAAATATTTGAGGATAGAGGACAAACAAATATTCACATAGTGGTCTGCTAAGGAATGGCAGAAACCTGATATCCCATCCCCTGAATGGGAATATTCACAGACCAACTCAAGCCTTTTTCCATGAACATCTCCCACACAAAACTCTCAGTTTTACTCACAGTGCATCACAAGTGTAAATATCACAGACACTGTGTTGGCAGGATAGATATTTTGGCAAATGGATTTCACATTTCCACACCTTACATCTCATCTCCACGGGTAAATGATGAAAAATTAATAAATACCGAAATGATGAACAATTACAAATGTGATGGCTAGTTATTGAGTCTGGCAAAGTAAGGCACACTATGAAGACTCTTCATCCTTGCAGATGAGGTGATTGAGAGCACAAATGCTCCTGCACGAGTGTGCTGCACAGGAGGAATAGATTAGCTTGACACAGTTCCATGGTGACCACACATACCTGTGGCAGAACATGTCAGCCCATGGCCAGTATTTGAAATTTTGCTTTGTTCCATTTGTATTACCACACAGGAACAGTGTTCTCTCTTAGTGATGCAGATGTGGATACTCAGGGTTGATTTTATGTCTTTGTTTTTGTGGTTGCCAGAAGCACCTATGGGACAGCTCCAACATGGCCACACTGAAATCCAGATTCCCAGGCTCACTAAAAAGCTGCTTTCTATCATTTTTTTGGTTTTCAACTAGAGCTCAAAGTTATGCAGTGAAATCTCCATCCCTTGCAGTGTGACAGTCACTGTAAAACCTAAAATACATGTTGGGCTCACAGAAGTGAGCAATTGTAGAGCTACCACTGCTGCTATCACCCTCAAATGCCTCCTTTCTACACACCCCTCATGTGCAAAAGTTTTTTGGTCTGTCACTGGGTGGCAAAACACTAGAAGGGTTGAACTGAAGTATAATGCAAAAAGGCTTCACCAGCAAGCCCTTATTTTGTTCCCTGATACCCTTTCTCCAGCACTTAATTCATGACAATGGACTGTGTTGTGTCCTTCTCCTCTGCATGGACTTTCCTGAGGGGTTAAATATGCAAGTTGATCAGTCTGATGATTTCTTCCATTTCTGTCGGAGGTGCTATGGAAGACAGTACAAAAGACCAGCAGATCTTGATAGATACCCCATCAGTAAAGGATGACTGTATTATCAAAAATACTAAAAATTTGAAAAAAAGGTAATTATTTTCTGTGCCATTTATGGCCTCCCATGAGTAACAGCCAGACACTCCCACTCATACAACGCTCTAATATTTCACTGATCAAGGACATAACCCTGGTTATTTACAGACTGTAATGACAGTGCCCCTACTTTGATGTTACCATAAATAAACAGCTAAAACTGCTGAGTTTCAAGAAACTCAGCTTGATTGCCTGGAAGATGTTATTATTTTAATAAAAAAGAATGGCATGTTTAACGATTAAATTTATATCAAGTGTGCAAGCAGGCTCCACTCAAGGAGAAGTATACCAACCTTTCCACAGAGCTAGTGCTCTCAAAAAGTAGCTCCTTGCTTGTCATGAAAAAGTGGATGTTTGTTCAATTGACAAAGGAAACTCTGCTCACACATTGTCTGAAAGCAAAGGTCTACCTGGCTGTGATAGTTTTCAGTAAACTACAGGCTCACTACTTCTCAAATACGACAGCTCCTATCAGATAAACTGTGGTTTTTCAACTGTAGGAGCTTTAGAAGAGATTCAGCTCCTAAACAGCATCAGTCTTGCCTGGTAAAGCCATGCCTGGAATCTCTTATCTTTTACCTTTTGGTTGAGGAATACAGCTGGTCAAGTTGCAGATTGAGCTCTGGCAGGAGGGGCCCTGCAGAATTAAACCTGTGGTGCTGAGCACCCCATACCCACATCCTGTGGTGTAAGGGGCTTCATTCCTCAGTAGCCCTGGTGCCTTGTATGCATTTCCCTTTAGAAGATGCACATCTGGAAAGCATCATCCAGTTTAGTTTCAGCCAAAAAAGAAATCCACTTTGTGTGCTTCAAGACTGCTGTGGAACATCAGCCAAAGCGTGGTAAGTAGGAAAAAAATCAGATTATGTGCTTCAAAAGAACAGCCTCGTCCAAAACAAAAAAGCTAAAGAATACGCATAGAAAGAGTCAGGATCAAATGACAGCCTTGACTATAATGCCAGAAAGCTGGTGTCCATCAGAGGCAGAAAGGAGCCCCTCCACAAGAAGATCAAGTGAAAAATCTCGCTTCTTCCCATCTTGGTGATGGACTTGTCGTTATCCATTGTGCTACATGTGCTACACATTACATCAACATCTGTCCCTGCCACCTTTCAAACTGCCAACATGCAGGGCCAGGCTCAGACACTAAATCTTGGATTTACATGTTCCAGCTTAAGTTAGTTAAAAATGAGATGCACAAATCTGAGCCAGTCACCATTCTGGAAACCTTTATAACCAACAAAGAGTTTTCACAGTTAGAGGATGTGACTTCTCTGATCTTCCTTCAGTGTTTTGTTTGGTATGAGAGAAAACCACAGAGAACTAGATCACTCTAGGCTATGGAGACTATCACAGCCTGTTTCAGATCCAGACCCAGAGTGGTGCAACATCCAGGTAAGGAATGCTACTTTTCCAAGTATCTCTTTCTGTTTTTTGTAAAAGGTATTGTCTTGATGGAGTACATATATTCATTAACTAATAAGGGCATCATAACTTTCATGACAAACTGCAGCGAGTATCTCCATGTAAAATCAAGTTCTGTTCAAGGGCCAAAGAGCAGCAATTAGCAGAGGCAAAAACCTGTCTTAAGTCTCCCAAAAGCCCTTCTGAACTTCCTGCAGAGAATGCTAGAAGAACAAACACAATGAAACAAACAAATTCACTATGAAATTTCCTCTGTGTAGCAGTGCGAATTTCAGGTTTTTTGTATTTGTATTTTGTTATTTGTCTGTAATGGTATGTTCCTTTCAACCCCC
>JBBMKD010000216.1:53340360-53408832 GCA_037834095.1 Argya squamiceps
CAACTCTTATCAACTTCTGATAAGGAAGAATTCCAAGGCAAGGGGCCCATATGAGGCAGCTTTGCTATCCTAACTTATAACAAAGAGGCTATTCTAACTCATAATAAAACCTATAAAAACCTAAAGCATGCAAAAATGAATTCAGCAATCCCACAGCTTTGTGTTAACACCTCATAGCTGGCAGCACTTGAATTCCACCAAAACTGCCATCATTTCTCCAATTGTGCTCTTCCCTTGTCCCATCCTGCCCCACTGCTCTCTCCTGCACAGCAGGGACTTCATGATAGTGTAGGGGATGCCAGGCTGGGAGCAGGGAACATGACTGCTGCCCTCTCTCACCGTACCACACAAATTTTCCCTCTGGCACCCAAAATTGTGTGCAGACTGTGCATATTTAAAGCAAACAAAGGGAAGCAGATACAAGTACAGATAGGCAGACCTGCTCAGAGCACTCCTGAAAGATTAGAAAGAAGTTCTCTCATTCTAATTAAAGCTGAAACTCACTTCCCATTATGAGCCTAATTACATTTCAAACAGATGCACTTCCAATGCATGCAAATGTTCTGGCCTTGTGAGAGGCTGGATGGACTCTGGCTTCAGATACAGAAATTATGGACTTGAGAGAGAGAGATTTGCAGAGGAAACTTCCCTGAGCATCCATCCACCAGCCTAAGGAACATATCTGCAGAAAATATTAAGTCAGAGGCTCGAGATCCACAGAACTTACTTTGGGAACAGTCATTCAATCCACAAATCTGTTAACAACAAAGGCTTGGAAAAGCTGAGGGTTTCCGTCAGCAGCTGGAGACTTCACATTTCCATCATACCTGCTGCTGTCAGGCTTTGCCAAAAGCCACATCTGAGTATCTGCTCTCTGACACTGCAGAAAGCATTTATCTCCACTGAAGAAAAGGGGTTTATGTAAGAGGTCTTGAACTCACCTGAATGTTGTAGGAATGTCCTTGTTCTTCCTTTGGTTTCTTACTGCAAAGGACAGGGAATTGAAACGGAGCTGCTGATTTCCAAAGCGCTGAATACTGGAAATGACGAACTTGAAGAAAAAGAGCCTCACCATCTCTGAATGCAACAGAAAGCAATCTGCCACAGCACAAATGCACAGGAAGTAGTCAAATGGCGGGAAAACCAGGATTAACCATTATGGAGATGGAAGTCAAAGTCCCTCTTGGTATCATTGCACAAATTCATGCTTGTCCATTTAACAAATCTATCTTGAGGTTCTGGGTAGCAAATGGGAATAACTACTCCACACTGAATCATCCAAGATCACTACATTCATCCTGAAGCTGAACTCAGCAAGGTAGTTCAAGGACCACTGTGCTGGTTTTAGCATCAAACTCTTCAGACAATACAAATTGCACACATAACCACAGACCCTGTGTGCAGCTTAATAGAAATGGAACTATGAAGATTCCCACCAGAATCAGATTAATCAGGGGTGTGCATCTGTCAGAGACTGTGATTTATAATAAAAAACTTAGTCAAAACAAATCTTTTGGATAAAAATTTTTCCTGTAAGATCTTCCAGTGTGCTATGTTTCATTTGGGGAATAGAACTGCTCAGGTTATGCCCTCAAGCAGCCCTTCCTCTATCCACAAAAATGTTCATATAGGGGTCCCACTTCATTTTGCCACTGGTCCTGTGCATCTTCTGAAAAGCTTAGCTATTTAAATTTGTTTCCTCCTTTGTAGAGGACTTAGTAGTGTGTTTTGCTCAGTGACTACAACAATGAGCATTGCTAGAGAGATGTAGACAGATACTTTCTCTCTAATTCTACACCTGAAGTTAAATTGCAGTCAATATGAAACCTAGCCAGTTTTATAATTCTACCCATATGTTATAAAGATTTGCCACATATTTTAACGTAAGTGCTACATATGTCATCAACTTTGTGGTAAATATGTCTATTTTTCCTCCTGGAATTACAGAAGGGAGAGGTTAGTGTCTGCTACATTCCATTATTTATTGTCTCAATTCAGTGCAATTCAATATATTCTGTTAATTTCCTTTTCCTTTTTTTAAAAGAAATAATAATCTGTCACTGAAGTTGTAGCAGCTCCAATGTTAATGGAATTGTATGAGACAATGTCATTGGAATTGGATCGGTCCGAATGGAATCATTACAGTCCGTCCATTCGGGCCTTAATGGCTCCATCAATCCACGTGTGTAGGACAGAGCCCAAGGTGTTCTGAGGAAGCTCTGAGGTGCATTTGAGAGTGCTGAGCCTCTGTGCACCTTCAAAGCACAATAACATGAGTTAAAAGGTGCAGTCCCAAAATCTCCCAGAGACCCATCAACTGCAGATCACTGCTGTTTCCAATACTTTATTTAGTTTTCATTGCTTGATGGTGCTCTTATGAGTCTTTGGCTGACCAAAAGGGACAAGACAAATAACTGGAAAATTCAAAACAGCAAAGGGCTCCTTCACACTGAGCCTGGCCCATCCCAGCAGTGCAGAGTTTGTGAATCAATGAAAGACTTGATTGCAAGACTAGAGGGGCACCAGTGTGTATTCAGGAATCATTCAACCTCTGTCTTTAGGGACTGTTCATGCACACAGATCTAGAATTCTAGGCTTGAAATCCCTTAGGACACTTTTTAGTAAAGCAATAATGAATGCACATAGCTACTGATTTCTTTACCCTGTTTAATATTTCACCCTATTTAATACTGCTACAAATTCCACAGGTGCCATATTTCATTACACATCTGCAAGCATGGATATGTTGAAAAGCATCAATTACAGGGAACTTGTGGCCTTGATTTCTGGCTGCTGTAAAAGAAGCAGCTCTTTTAGGGAGAAGATAAAAGAGTTGTCCCCACAAGTCAGGACAGTGCTGATTATTCAGTTAGATACAACAAACTATCTCAAATCCCAGCACTAGTAAATGGTAGGCACCATACCTGCCTACAGGATGTTGCTGCTGAGTGAGTAAAGTGGACTATTCTGAAGAAACTTCTCTTGGTGCTTCTTTAATAGAGTTCACCCCCCCCAGGTTAGTGGCCTAGTGTTGTACAGCATGTGGGAATTAACACAGAAAATTTGTCCAGGAAGTATAAACTGGTAAAGAGGTGTAAGAATCCCAAGCCCTGTATCTGTGCCATGTCTTTGCTGACTTATGAAGATGAGAGAACACTAAAAGCACTGACAGTAATAAATAATATCTAATGTATAATATAAATAATATATAAAAATAATTAACAGGACACTCCCAGAAGTCTTTGATGACAATTTTCTCAGCTGAGTGTATTGTTATCTTTCCCACAATTTTGGCGAAATAGTTTTCTCAGTAGTCATTCAAAAAATCCTGAATAATACAAATTTAGCTGAAGCTAGTACCTGTTTTGTTCATTGGAGCAAATTCTCAGTTTCAAGAAAGTCAAATATCAAAATTAAAATCTAAACCTAAAGTGAATTTTAAACTCCAAGAGGATTTAAACCCCAAGATGTATGCTCAGTGTGGGATATCTTTCCCACTCTATTCCTTATGAATACAAAAACTTTTAGGCTGTACTCATAACTTTCTTTCCTCGCAGGAGTTGAGGTCTCAATGTCTTGTGTTTCACTTTTGGACAGAGAAAAAAAAAAAGTATAGGCAGGAGGGAGGCATTGTAGTGAAAAATCTGAAAGGATTTAGAAGCTAAATATTCCAGTCATTGGAACTGTTTTCTTCATGTTTTCCTCTAATAGCCTCACTCTGCTGGATTTGCTGCAGTGACAGGCTCTCATATTAATTGATGCGTGTCTGTTTGCTCCCCATTTTCCATAGTCCCAGCACCAGAAAAAGCTGTGAGCCAACATGAGCAAAGATACCATAGCCAGTTATTGTTCAGATACTCTTAGCAACCAAGGACAGAAACTGCAGAGGATTTGCCTGTAAAAATAGAACATAATGAGTAAAAAAATGGAAGATACTCACAAATGCAAATAAATTTCCTTTTCCAGCTCAGAGGTGATGCAAGGCCATATTCTGTGTTAGGTGTTTCATCCAGGTGCCACACGTACAGGTCAGCCTTGGGAGCCTGCCTATCCAAAGGGGCAGAAATGTCAGGAATACTGCAAGGCATCAAAATACTTCTGGCTATTTTTATTTCTTTCACTGCTCAGTATTCACACAGTATCAAATTCTGTGTGTCACTCCTTCGTTATCAGATAAAGAAGAGAATGAATTGGGCTTTACATGTGGCTGTAAATACCTGTGATCAAAAAGCATACCACTTTATTCTCTAAAGTAATGTTATCATGTGTATGTCTTGTCTGTCAGCATTATGATACATCAAAGATAATGCTTATGTTTCTACACTGACATCTTTAGAAAGCATATGTAAAACTCCTTGTTTGGCCGGCCCAAAACGTTGGAGAAGTCAGACATTAAATTATCTTTTTCTTCTAGGTTATGCAGCTGCCACTGCTGTTTCCAATACTTTATTTGGTTTTCATTGCTTGATGGTGTTCTCATGAGCCTTTGGCTGACCAAAAAGGACAAGACAAATAACTGGAAAATTCAAAACACCTGCAGTCCTGCATCTTGGTATGTGGTCTGACACCATGACAGCTTCTTCAATCCTACGCAGCTAATAAAGCCAACATTATTATTGGCAAAACTTCAGGGATAAAGTACAGACAATAATGGGAGTTTATTCTCATTTAAATTATGATGTGAGAAAAAATTCACCTTCTCTGATGTCTTATTGATGAAAGTGGAGCACAGCCTGATGTGCATGTGTGAGAGAGAGTGGGAAAAAATGTGAGACAGACAAAAAAAAAAGCAAAGGACTGGTTTGGAAACAAAGTTTGGGGTTTTTTTTATGTAAAATTAAAGTTTGAAATCAAACTGTTTCAGGATGGGAAATGGAGCTACCAAACCTCATGGGGGCTGTGTCCAAGCCCACATAATCCAAGTGCCTGTGTCCTCATTTGCCTATAGAAAGCAGCTCATTTTTCCCGTGACCTCCTTCCCCTATGAGCAGTCACAGCATCCAGCTTAAGGACCGTGTGCACTCTGTGAGTTTAACTTGTGTTTTTGGTCTTAGGCTGCAAGTGAGAATTGGAATAATTAAGTTTTCAGCTGAAATTTCTCAATTCACTCACTGAGCTCCATGGTGTGTTTTTTAATCTACAAATTTTACCCCCAAAATTGTGCTGACTGTTAAGCCTACAAAATGGGAAAGGAGGCCCCTAGTTGCTTCTAAGCCAAATATTCTCATTTTTCCTTTCCCATTACTTCCCAAATGAGACATAATTAAGCAATTTTGCTTCTCATGGTATTAAAACTAGAGACAAAGCTATTTCAGCTATTTCTAGGTCTTTTTTAGAGAGGCTATCAAAACCAATCAGTGGTAGCAATTGAGAGACAGAGAACAGATGGTATGTGATTCCAGGTTCTGCCACGTTCCTATAAATGCATTAATTTACTGCTGAAACAAAGTAAGTTTTTTAATGTCATTCATAAAAGGAGAAGATGACTTGAAAGACTTGATCAGTGATGATAATGTGTTTTCTTTGGTAAATGCCACTTTCCTTAAGCTTCACATTGTTACGTTCACCAGATCTGCAATATAGTTAACTACAAATTCTTTTCTATGGTAATCAAGCTGCTACCTTAGTAACACTGTATATAAAGTCAAAATATTAATCAGTAAGCCTTTCTTTATTTCAATATGTTCTCCTTCAGAAGTAATCCAACTGGAGCCTTTTTACTGCATTGTAATTTATGAGCCAGCTGGAGCACAATACATTTTTAATAAAAATTAGGTACAAGCAGATACAGGGGATTAATAGTTGTATTATAATTTTATAGTTTTCAATATACACAGCCATGGAAAAGACAATCAAATATGGGGTCCATCTCGAGGATATAAAATGCAGTATTTATTCTTAATGGAAAGAGAATTTCATGAATTACTGAGCCATGAAGAGCTGATGGATGCATTCACTGGGCAACACAAAGGACAACTAGAAAGAAAAGGCATTCAAAAACAACAGAACACTACTGGGTTTTGGAATGTAGCACCTCTGATTATGCTCCTGAGTCTCAACTCTACCTGTTTCCATAGAGTATATACATTTTCAAAAATTCCCTCTTTTTCTCAGCAGCCTATAGAGGTTGGGACTTTTTTTCATGTGTTTCTGACTCACTTTAATTAACAATTTATTACACAGGGGAAAATAGGAGTAAAAGTAGTGTTCGTAAATTGATTAAACCATTAGAAGAATTATATCTTTCTCAGGTCTACTTTAAACTATATTGATAGGACTGAGTAGTGGAAGTGAAGAAGCTATAAATTTTTGCAGTCCTTGCAAACTTTTAAAATATGCTCTCCAGCAGTTAATATATTATAGTACATCTCTTTCCACAAACAGCTAGGCAACAACTTAGCCACTGTTCCTGCAGTCCAAGCATCTCCATCTGATGAGAATTTCTTTTTGCTTCTAAAAATCTTAGGTTTTTCTCTGATATTCTTGTAAACACTTTTAAATCATTCTACACTTATGGGTGGATGTCTCCTTGATCCAAAAACCTTCCAGTTGAATCATGAACTTGCTGAGGAATCATTGTTCAGCATTTAATCTGAAAAAATGATCTGGCAATTGAATCAAAGCACATCAAAGACAATTCCCAGTAGGAAAAACAAATCTTCTAATAAAGGGCATATCTTTTCCTTAGAGATGCTAATTACACTGCAGCAAACCCCAAAATGTGGTGTTTCTCCAGGGTTCAGGGGTGTGATGTGAAATTTCTTTGAAGGAGACCCCAAAGATATGCTTTATTTTTTTTCTTTTTGTAAAATGAAACGAATGGGTAACAAAGGGCAGGAAATCTTCAAATACAGTGTGCCAACAGTGAAATCTTTGAAGGGGTACATACTGGCAATGTAAAATCTCCACTGGGACTGTGCCTTCATCAACTCGAAAGAGAGACTATCTGTCTGAAAGCTTTGAAGAAACCCCCTCCTTCTGAAGAGATGGGAAATCTTTGAAGTTATGAAGCATGCATTAATCATTTTAGATAGGTAAACTCTGGAATAAAACTCATTCCAACCTGTGGTATTCTTTCTTGGTGCTTTGTTAAGTAAATCACGCGGCACATTTCACTGAGGGGAGAGGGTCACAGCAGCCCAGAGATTTTTTGCAGTCTTGGAGCTGAAGCTTACCATCACCATGGAAGTAAATTTTGACACCATCTCAGTTAGAAGACATGTAGTCTGATCTGTCCAGATCCCTCTGCAAGGCCTTCCTACCCCCCAGCAGATCCACTCTCCTTCCCAGCTTGGTGTAGTCTGTGATTTTGCTAATGGTGACTCAATCTCCTCATCCAGGTCATCAAAAGAGATGTTACACAGGACTGGGACACTCTGATCCTGTGAGACACCACCAGTGATCAGGCACAAGCTGGATGCAGCACCCTCCACCACCACTCTCTGGTCCTGGCTGTCCAGTCAATTCTGAATCCAGCTGAGTGAACTTTTCCAAGTCATGGACTGCAGCTTCTCCAGGAGACTGCTGTGGAAAACTGCTTGGTCAGGCAACACCTGCCTTTCCTAAACCCTCACTGGCTGGGCCTGGTCCCATGGCTGTCTGTTGCTTATAGGTAAAATCTTACAAAATGAAGGTCTTGTAAAATCATGGCTCAGGCCTGTTACTTTGGCTAAGTAGAAAAGGACTATGGGAAAGCGACTCAGCTGAATTAGAGGTAGAAAAACAAATTAATATCACCATTGCGTGTTCACATCGTGGTCTATGGTGGTTAGTTGAATTATGTTTGTTATGATTTAAAGCTATGTAAGTGATAAAGGCCTAACTGCTTAAAAAGGCCTGTTTTTTGTAATAAAGCAGCTCTCCTTTGCACCTGCCTGGGGACCCTGTGTCACTATGGACCCTCACCCACAGCTGTCCTGCAGGTGCCCTGTGATCAGACTCAAGATGATCTGCTCCATCACAGGCTGCAGTTCCCTGGATCCTCCCCCATCATCAACACTGTGAGTTGATAATGGGAAAATATCAGCAGCACCTCTAAGAGAGAAGAGGTACATACCACATTATGCAGCCTCTGATTACACCTTGGTGGACAGTCTGAAGGGCCTTATTATAAGCAGTCAAACTAGACATTGGTTTCCCAGAGCATCCAACTTAGAGAGACAAGAGACAGGGAATTAGAGGAAAAATAAATTACAGTGGCTGGATGGGAAAGCCTTGTCTCTTCCTCACAGCCAATCTATAAAATGCATATTCTCCATAAGTTAAACTTGGGTGGTGTACATTTGGGACCACTGCAGTTTTGTGGTAGAGTCAAAAGTTATACATTGGGTCACATGGGCTTCATCATCAACCGTACACTGTCCCCTGTGCCCAGATGCTGAAGGTGAGGCACCAGTCTGTGTCTGCATCTGTGATGAGCTCCAAGCAATGATGATGTTTTGAAGTGAACCCCTGTTTGGCCCTGTGTAGTCTGGGCTCATCCAGTTCACAGAGCAGTTTTGATTCATTCACATTAGAGCCTTTCTGGAGGAAAGCTGCCTTCCATGTGTGCTACTGATGTGCTCCATAATGGGGACACCTTGGCTTGCACCAGTACATAGTCCTTTGTGGAGCCTTGAATCCCAAGTCTGTTAAGGACATTGAGCTACTGGGAACCAGACAAAATCTAGTACAAAATATATCCCTGGAACAAATACAGCACAGTTACAGGGGTCTCAGCACCAGCTGCCTTGATCTACTCCTCTTCTGGTTCCAAAGGAGCCAAGTCAGACAGACAAATTAGCCTTTTTAAATTTTTTAAAATTATACATGCAAGTACTAGTTATTTAACTAACTCTATTTCATGAGTTAGTCTTAATGTCTCTCTGGGCATCTATATTCAGACAGATAACTGGAACATTTAAGTTCAAGAAAATTATGACCTTTTAGGATTACCTTTATACTGAGAGCTCCCAATACTGCCAGAGAAAAGTCAGGTGTGACACCAGTCAGCCCCCACAGACAGCTGTGATGTGGCTGCTCCTGTCTCTTCCCTGACTGCCTGTTAAATCTGAGTACAGCAGCCCTGCCAGACACTCACTCGTGGTCAAATGCATTTAGATATCTGCATTGATTGTAAATCCACTCTGGATGCCACCACTTCCAGGACAGACCTTATGAATACACCTCTCTGGACTGCATTCTCCACTTATGAGAGCAAACTCCTACTGTCTCCTTCTTCTCTTTCTCTGTTACTGGTGTTGGCCACTTCATAGCAGAACCCAGTACATCCAGTTTAGTCTTTATTTCAACTCCTAATGACAATGAGGTGCTGGATGAGTACACAGATCACAGCACTGAGTGAGACACTTATATGTGTCAGTGCCTTATGAGTCTCCCTGACCTCCCCCAACCAGCCTGAAGAGAAAAAAACATCTGTGGCAGAGAGTTAAGCCAAAGCTCCAGGTCCTGAGTTAGTAATAGCTAATGCAGACTCACTGCAGCAGAGCTGTGCCTTCTGGGATTTGCTGTCCCAGCACTGTCACGTGTAAACAAGACCGACAACTTCAGTAACTTCCAGAAATAACTTCAGTGAAACATGTAAAACAGGATTTTTTTTTAGATTTGCTTTGTAAATAAACCTCCTGTGTGATCAATGATCTGCATGTGCCCTTAACACTTGACGTTTTTTGATCTTACATTAAAGTGATCATGCATCAGTTTGCATTTTGGCCCTTCTGAAAAGCATGATTTGCAAAGGATCATAAGCACATTTTCTTTCCTCATAGATTTTTAGCATCCAGGCAGAAAATGTGCTCAGATAGTCTTTTGGATGTAATGAAAAGCTCGTAGCATATGTATTTTGAACCTGACACCATTAATATTTTCATATTTGTTTTGTATGTCACTTTTTTCACTAACTAATAGATCCTTCTTATTATAGGCATTCCTTCACTATTGAGTTATCTGGAGAAAGACATGGTTAATATCAATGAGCTCCTTGTGGAATATGAAAATATCCTGGGAGAGAAAGCAACACAGCACCTAGTAGGAATATAGTTTTGTTTTTAAAAAATGAGACGTATATCTCAGGCAGACAGAGAGCTTTGGGCAATGCTGAATCCACACTTATGTGCCTGTTTAAAGATCCTCTCTCATGTTATGTCTCTTTTTCTTCTCAAAGAAAATGGACACAGCCCAACATTTAAAATTACTCATTTTGTAATGCAAACATACTCATGCTGCTAAGCTGTGGATTTCAAACCAGTTAACAAATTACAAAAATCCCTTTTCAGAAGACAGATTATTTGGAATTATCAGCTCTGATGTGCTGTTTAATTATGCATGCTTTTGTGCTAAGCATCTTTAAGTATTAATGAGATATGTTTTTGCACTTATGACCTAAAGTAGATCTATGGTAAACTCACATGTCTGTTGGCAGTAAGTCATCACAGGGCTGCTGTGCAGCAACAGCTCTTTTTAGACTCAGAGCTTGTCTGTGGTTTTTTCTCTTTTGTATCACTGCCAGCACTATGGAAAAGGAATCAGGAAAATCACAACCCTGACAGAGAGCCCTTCTCAGATGAATGGGGCTGAGATAATTCTCACAATCACTTTCTGTCTCACTCCCAACACGAGAAAGGAGCATCTGAAAGCTGCTGAGAGCTTGGCCCCAGTGATGGGTGCAGCAGAGGCTGCACGGCAGAGAGGGGCAGCTGGCTGGGAAAGGAAGAGTGCTGGGCTGTCCTTGAGTCTTCATCCCCAAGTAGGATATCGAGGTCTTATCCTGGAGTAAGGTTCAGACAAACCTGTGTTTTGGAGAGGAGAAAGCCTGTAAAAGAGATAAGAATAGCAAGAGAGAAGATACTGAGAATATCACATTACTCAAGATCTCCTTGACTCCAGAGAGTGGGACAGGAGTAGGATCCTGGCCAGGATAAGCTGCACCTGATAGCCTGATGCTCTCAAATAAAATGCAGATTTCCAGTGCCTCAGTGAATAGATGCCTAACCCATGCAGACCAGATGGAATTTAACAGTATATCAATATGTTATTAATCTCCTGATCACTTCCAGTTTAGTCAGATCATCTTCTACAATCATCAGGCCCAGAAGTTTCACCTGATTCCCCATGAAATAGAGTTCGGAACACTGGTGTACATGGACTGATTTCGGCAAAAGCAAGGAGAGGATTGCTTAAGCCCAAGCTTCTAGCAATAACACAGTATGGTTCCTGGACTGTGGGAATATGTTTCTGGTCTTACTCTCATCAGACACAGCAGAAGCCTGAATGACACCAGTGGCTAGTGGGAGCTTCACTGGGGCCTGGGTGCTGGTCCAGTGTCACCTCTCTTTGGCCACAAGGCCTGTTACTGCTGCCTGGTCCCCCTACACCTGCACACAGAGGCAATTGCTGTGCACCAGATCCTGTATGTAACCATGGAGCTGAAGTAAAAACAGTTTTAACTGCTTTCCTCGGGCAGTCCTCACTGGAGAAAGAAGAGAGGGGAGAGGATCTGCTGGACACAAACCCCTTGTAGCTGCTCTCCCTGGAAAGGCTCTCTGGATCTCACCTCCCCCTGTCAATGTCACCGCTCTGTGCCATGGTTTTATTCAGAGCTGCCTGATCACCAGATAAGATAAACCATCCTTTCTTTGACAAAACCTGACAGCAACACATGCCTCACATATTAAAACACGGCCCACTGTGCTGGCAGCAGATAGCATCTCCACTGCTCACAAATCGCTCACGGTGGTTAGAAGGTGCCTTGTACTTACCAATGTTCTTGCCTGATATATTAAGCCAATACACAAGCTCATTACCTCTGCTTCTTCCACGGAGCTTACCTATATCGAAAAGCTGTCACACAGCAAAGCATTACAAATGCAGGGGCTGCCTGGTTATTGCTGTCTGTGGCACAGCAGTTCTTGCAGAGCAAGGCAAGGCAGGGACTGGCTGTGCCAGCACTGGCTGGGGTTGGGAGAAAAGTGGCACTCGAGGTAGCATAGGCTTTTTTAAAAAAGAAGCCTTCTTTTGGCTAGGATAGAGTCAGTTTTCTTCTTAGTAGCTGTGCTTTAGATTTAGTATGAGAATAATATTGATAAGACACTGATATTTTATTTGCTGCTAAGTAGTGACTATCTAAAGTCAAGGAATTTTCAGTGCTTCAGTGAGGAGCTGCACAAAAATTTGGGAGGGAGCACAGCTGGGACAGCTGACCTAAAACAGCCAAAGGGGTATTCCATACCATAGATCATCATGTCCAGTGTATTAACTGGGAGGAGTTAGCTGGAAAGGGGGAAAAATGCTGCTCAGAGATGAGCTGGGCTTTGGCCAGGAGAGGATGAGCAGCTGTATTGTGCATCATTTGTTTCTTTTGGGTTTTATTACCTTTCCATTACTGTGCTGCTGATGATGGAGATTATCGTATTTTACTTCATTTCAGTTAATAGATCTCTCTTATATATGTCAGCCCACATTTTATCTTTTTTAGATTCTTCTCTCTATCCCACCAAAGGCAAGGGGAGTGAGCATACAATTGCAAAGTATTCCATTTCCAGCTGGGTTGAACTATGGAAAAGTGCAAGACAGAGCAGAGATAGGGCAGGAGATGTTATGTCAGGGCATACAGGTCTCAAGCCTGTCATGTGGCACTAAGGCAGGGTAGGAGATCAGTGATTTATTTAAAGTCCTGCAGGCAGTCTGTCGCAAAATGAGGAGAAAACCTGAATATCCAAGACTTCAAAGGATTATCTGCCCCTGAAACACATCTTCTTCTTTCATGTTAGACTGACCTCTCACCTTGGTATGCTCCCTGTGAAAGGAGCCTCCAGCACTCCTACCCCTGAAGGAATTCACTGGGAAATAAAAAAATGATGTGATTATCTGTTGCATGTGTACCTGATGACAAACAGCTTTTATTTGTTCTCTGCTACAACAGAAGAATGACTAACCACCAGCACAGCAAGGAGGGAGGTGACACAATAATGCAGCCCATTCCCTACCAATTCCCAAAGGAAAGGGCACAAATGGGTAGATGAACTGGCCTGGAACCACCAGTTTGCTCCCAGCCATCCCTTTCCAGAGGTTTGTATGTATCCAGGGTTGTGTGGCATGTGTCCAGTGTGCAGGACACACACAACACTCAGGCTGACCAGGCTGGGCTGGAGAGGGACTTAGATGTCCTGGATAAGAGGAGGAAAAATAGACAGAAAAAACAGAGAGAGAAAAAAGCAAGAATCTGCAATTCAAATCCATTCATCCCTGAGGGACTGGTGAAACAACTGCTTGCAATTGCATTAGTGCATTTTAATATGTTAAGGGGCCCCCAGCTGCAGGTACCTGCCCCGGCAGCTGCAGCATGGTCAGGGCCATTTCCTTCTGCAGCACAAGGTCAGACAGATTTCCTCAAGGGGGTTAAAGTAAACAAACTTTAAATCACACAGCAACAGACTGGGAGAATACTCAAGGCCAGTTCTGATTATCTCAGCTTCAGGGTGGGAATGGGCTTGCTGTGTCAGGAGCGATTTTTCCTACAGATGCGATGAAATGCACAGCACCGCTGCCAGAGCTGCCTCCTCGTCAAAATTTTGCTTGCATAATTTACACCAGGTGTCATTGTAGGTAGAAAATATTGGAATGTTAAGGAAGCCATAACATTGGTAGATGATATTTTATGTAGTAATATACGTGCTGAAGACAATAGAAGTATCGCCTATAAGTGAGTACCACTCAACATGAATAATGGCTCCAAGGTCAGGCCCCTAATGAACAGTTGTCTAGCTGTGAATATATACACTTTTTCACTCTGTTGTAGGCAATGCTCTCAGCTATCTAATTAGGTTGATCCGTGAAAATGATTATTCATTATCTGAAGTCTGAGGGTACAGAATTATGTATCCGAGCAGTGTGCCTTAAAGAAAAGGCATGTGAAAGTCTAATGTCAGATAAGGTGACTACATGATGAATTAAAAGAATGCACCACTACACTCAGGACTGTCCATGGGAGTGCCTTGAATTTATCAAAAGGTCAGAGGAAAAAATCCAAACTTTTTAAATCAGATCAAAATCAAAGATTCAAATGCTAGTTTTATGAGGGATGTTGCATTGTGCATTACAATGCAATTTCTGATTTAAAATAGACACAAAACAAAAATAAAGTATTTTTATTTTTTAGAAAAGTGAGTTTTCAGTTGTGTTTAAACAAGTTGTCTGGAAATCCTGAAACATGGCAATTTCTACTTGTATGGGGTCTCCAAAATTGCACAAGATGAAATCCATCACATTGAGCTTCTGCAAAAGAGCTGTAGGCTGTTGCCACAACCCTCCTGCTACCTAGTCTCCCAGGAATCCCAGTGGCACTATTCCTTTGCAGAAAAGTGGTTGCCAGGCACTAGAAGACTCTTCTGCTGAAAAGTGGGATGTGGGAGCCCTGGGAGGAGTGACATGGGCATAAGGAGCCAAGGCTGCTAGGAAGAGCTGAGTGCTCCAAAAGCCTGAGGACATCAGCCATTGAGCACCAAAGGCAATTAAGGAAAATAAAAACCCATGACATAATGCAATGACAAAGGTTAAAGGAAGGGAGAACAAACAGTATGCAGAGAGGAGAGGTAGTCTTGATGTGAACCATTTGTACCCCTTCAGCTTGATTAGGATGGGCTTGTGAGAGAGCCTTACCCAAAAGGAGGCATTAACCACCTCATATTCTTTAATTTCCATTCACTGAGACTGACATTGGCTCTGTTCATTCTCCCACCCAGAACAGCTTCCCTGAGAGTTTGCCCTGGGGAAAGAGAAAGGAGAGTTAACAGAAAGGCTGAATATTTCAGCTGGCTACTGGAACAAAAAAAGAGAAAAGAAAAAAACATAGGATGAGAGAAAATAAGTTGTCCCACCCTGGAAAAGCACATTAGGAGGCAGGCAGATCTGTGGAAATAGAACCAGATTATCATCATATGGGAGGAGCATCTTTTTGTCTGTGTCTCTAATTTCCATCTAACGCTGGGATGTAGTTCCTGAAGCCTGGATATGAATATGAACTGAATCTCTAGATGCCAATTTGGAAAGAAACCTTAGTGTAAAACTGATTTGGCCTCACCCTGCTTACATCAAGTCAACATTCCTGTGAAAAGAAGCCCCTTGAAACTCTCTGGATATTTGTCTTTTGTAGTGCCAAAGCTCTGCTCATCTCCAGCCCTGAGACCACTGTTTTCCTTGCAGGTACCTGTCTGTGGACAACTAGGCCTTGACCTGCACCTGATCCATCCTTACCCAGGGAAGGCAATGGTCTGGGGCAGCACCACTGTGACAGCCACGTGCAGGAATTGTTAATGATGAAATGCAAAAGGCATTTCCCCATTATACCCTGTCTCCCGTGCCAAGTTTTCCCTTGTTAATTAGGAGGAAAATTTCACAACTTCAGCACCATATAATTAAATCTTGCAATTAACATGTGCACTTCAGCCATCATTTTGAAAATGAAACTTGTGCAGGGAAATCTACTTAAAGGAAAGCACCAGGATGGAGGGTGAAACTGTGACAACTGTGCTAATGATCCAGAACACCAGTGGTTAAATGATAGGTCTCATTGACAGCATTCTGCCCATCTGACATGTGCAGGAAAGGGCATCATGCTTATGGATGCTAATCCAACATGGTACCAATAAAAGGGGGGAGAGAGCGGGAGAGAGGGGGAGAGAGAGGGAGGGAGGGAGGGCGACAAAGGCAGAGGTAAATACATTAAGTCTCAATTAGAGTACTGACACGAGAGAGAGATGAGGTTAATATATTTTAGAAGAAAACCTTTCTGTGACCCAGGGGTTGATCTCTGCAGGATGATGTGACAGAGGTGATGACGAGGGAGAAGGGAAGTGCTTTCCATTTCATTCGACCCTGCTTGGAAGTGGTGGGGTAGTCTCAGGGCTTCATGGCCTGCATTGGCACATCACTTTGGTTTCCATCACCGTCCAGACATGGGCGCTAGTTAGATTTGGAAGAGCTGGACTCAGCCACAGCCTTGCTCTCTGCTTCTGTGATGCCACAATAGCTTGGGATGCCCAATGCACAGATTTACATCCCAACTTCTACCTTGCTCAGACTCAGCACCTGATGGAACACGGAGCATGATTTTGCTGTCCCACAAACCTCCAAGCTCTGTATCTTCAGAGCGATTTCGCAGTGTGGCTGTTTGTGCAGGTATTAGGCAGCACATGGCAAAATTCAGAAACCAGCACATAAATATCTTAGGGGAGGCTGCAAGTTTTTGCTGGGTAGTTACACAGCAGCAGGCAAGCAGCCTTAGGTCTCGTTTGGTGATTTGACACATATAACAATACAATTAAAACAAGCTTCAGAAAGATAATTATTTCAGACTTAGTGGTATGCCATGCTGTAAGCTGGAAGAGAATTAAACCCAGCAGCTGACCACCCACCCACCTCAGCTCTCTCTGTGCACAATGAGAAAAAGTGAATTGCATATTTAACAGCAATCTATGTTAACATTTTAATTGCACTGACTGAAACTTATTCAGCAGCTAGAGATTTCCTCATTCCAAAATAATCCTTATTCAATTAGCAAAGTACAGACGGTATCATGAAACAGTCATAGAAATCCATCACAGAAACAAAGCATGATTTCCTTTTATACCTCCTGACACTCACATGCACACCACCACACTTATTAAGATGACATCCAGCATTCAGGCATAAAATCTTAAATTACAGAGTGATTGGGGCTTTTCAACTGATCCATAAAAGTATGCACTTAGCAAAATCTAAGGACAGGTAGAAGAGATGGATAACACCCAATGCACTGCTGTTTCAAGGCAGGCACTGAGGCATGCAAAAATAAACATTTGCTGAGGTGAATGCAGTGTGCTATTTGTACAATGCAACATGGCAACGACCTCTAGTAATAAAAACATCTGCAGATTTAAGCCCAGAGGTCTATATTGCATATCAATAGCAATAAAACCCGAAGAAATAGAAATGTATTATTTATAGACCTATTTATAAAACCTAAATACTTCTCCAGTGGACCTACTTCTGTAGAATGAACTGACTTCCTCCCCCTCCCTCCTTTGGCAGTTTGTATGACAAGGTAGCAAAGAACTGCACCACTAAGGAAGATCTCTGTAAAAGATAAAGAATTGGAATTAGGAAGAGATGCAACTCCCTCCTGCATAATTTTTCCAGGTATATGACCTGCATTTGCATTAAGCAGCCCCACTTTACACCTTTGGAAGTGGAATTGCAGGCAAATTTCAGGTTCCTTTCCTTTCCTTTCCTTTCCTTTCCTTTCCTTTCCTTTCCTTTCCTTTCCTTTCCTTTCCCCTTCCCCTTCCTCCTTCTTCCCAGTGTAAATCTCTTTTTTTGATTCAATGAACATACTGAAATGTCAGCGAAGGGGAGGAAGGTACGTTCACTATCTCCTGTCACTCAGATCTCTCCTTAAAACACTCATGTTGTTTCAAATCTCACATTGCTTTTATCTCACTCTCACTTATATGACCATTACAAATAATAAATCCTTCCTGGGATGCCCCATTTTATGGACCAAAGCAATTCTATGTTCACAGGAACAATTTTCCTCCCTTATATATATCCCCTAGAGCAAAACTGCGGGTGCTGGAGTTACTTTGCCAATGAAAAAAAAAATTACCAGAGACTTAAAAGATTAGGCTGGGGAAGGTAATGGATTATACCAATGGACTCAATCACCTACATTTACTTGAAGAGCCTGAGTGTTTTCAGGCCTGACCACAAGCTGCTGAGTAACACACTGAGTAATTTAGACAGCGGACAAAGGCCTGGAAATAGAATGACAGACTACTGTTAATCAGCACTAACATGTTCTCCTGCTTGTTGCCTTTCTTACAGCCCCCAGCACAGAGCCCCTGCATGATGTGCCCCTCTCCAAGGGCAGCAGGCCCCAGGCAGCCCATGGGAATGGGAGGTGATGCCACAGAGATCAGAGACACTGTCTTTGTCTGTTCTTGTTGCTACTTGTCCTTCCAGTGAGAAATCCATGCATTCAGATTACTGCAAATTACTCAGAAATCTCTCTTCACCCCCTCACAGCTGCTGTGTAACTTGCACAGTCATCCAGGTCTTTGACCCACAGACTTCAAGCAAAATTTTACCTGCTCTTACCAGATTTTCTTTCAATGTGTCTTTTTCAGAAGTATTAGAGTGAGCTACCAAGTCCTTTCTTCATTTTTTCATCTCTTCTGGTCTCGATGCTTTCAAATGAATTAACTGTAACTCTGGCCCTTACTATGCTGGTAATTTAGTATGAGCAGTGAGTTCAATAAGATGAATTCAATCCTGCTGTAACTTACCTTGGTGAAAATCTGAAAGTTTTACTGTTTGGGTTATAGCAGTGTGGGAAAAAAACCACCAAAACCAACATAGGCTAGCAGCAGCAGAATTAGATTAGTACTTCCAACATATCTGGAACTTCATCTCCTTTGTCTTGACAAGTGAAGTCTGGTCATCCTGCCACTTCAATTTCTTTTGAAATTCTGGATGTTGAGTTCCAAAGAATGAGCAGATTTGTGAGCAGAGGGACTGAAAGCTGGATAATTTAGTTTATTACATCTGCATGAAATACAATTTAATTCCACGTGTTTTGTACAAAGGGGACCAAAAGGGTTCTACATATAATTTTTCAAGACATACAGATTACTGGCCAAAGGACTTCACCAGATGTTTTCAATATATCTCTCCTGATGGAGATGTATCTTTTTACATACAAATCTCACCTAGCTCTCCCACAGATTTGAAGCAGCCCAGTTTTCTCCTAATGGGGTAAAAGATCACATTTCCTATGTCTTTCATAAATTTTATGCTTAATTAAGTTCCCATTAATGGGGTTGAGAAGGGCATCTTTATTTCCATCACACACATTTTTGCTTTTGTGGGATTTTTTTGTTTGTTACTTGGATTTCTCTGGCTTTCTGGATTTTTAGAGGGTTTTGTTGTTTGTTTTTTTCCCTCTTCTTATTTTGTGATTCACTTGTCAGACGGAAGTGTCAGTGCAAAAAAACTGTGTGCCATTTACCCAGTACCATTTGGTTTTTTGGTCTATTCAGATTTGTTAGCTTTTTTTTAACCTGACAGAAATGACAAAAATTCTTTCTCACCAGCTGAGAAAGGGTGATGCTTTGGAGCCAGCCATGTGGCTGACAACAGTGCCACCCTGTGTCCCTGCAGGCTGCGGGACCCACAGGAAACTCGTTTATTAAACCCTTCCCAGCCACACCAGTTTCCTCCTCCTCTCCCACATCCACTAGCAGACTCCTTTCCTGATGCTTCCTGGCAATTATTTACTTTCTGAGCCTCCTCTTTAACTTTCTGCCAGGAGATGAATTTATAGCTGCCTGGCAGAGAGCAGCCTTCAGAGCAGCACAAATAACCATTTGAATGCAGCACCTTTCCTGAAACAGTTCGGGTCTGTAGTTTGGGTAGAAATGGTTTGATGAAGCTGCAAATCAATATTACTCTGTAAATTTTTAATGTTCACACCATGTGAAATGCTGTAAATAAAATAAGCCAACCACAATAGACTATTCTTTGTAGTTCATTTAAAAAAATGTCTGTTCAGCAGTATGGCTAACTACTCGCTGTAGATATAGCTTTAAAACTGTCTAGGCTAATACATCAAGACCAGAATTTGAATAACCTCTGGTGGCAGGCAATTTTTCAGAACTCCCAAATACTACAATAAGTAAAACCAGAAATTTTTTTCAAGTTATGTGCTAAAATGGACAGGTCAGAAAATAAAATAAGAACAAGACTCCTGCACTGGCATATTTATTAATGCAGCAAATGGTTGTTAATAATTAGAGGTGAGCTCAGAGTGGAGAACTCAGATCTCTATTTCAGCCCCGGCTACACACAGTCCTGCTGCGAGTTTGGACCTGGGGGATTTCTCATGAAGTGACCCCATTATAGGAATGTGTAACATTTTTGTTACCTTGGATCCAGGCTTTAAAGGTTTTCTTTTTCAGTCCTAACCTGTTATCTTTCCAGAGATATATATTTTACAAGAGGAACAAGGGGTAATGGCTGTAAACTGAAAGAGAGGATTTTTCAGTTGGATATAAGGAAGAAATTCTTTACTCTGAGGGTGGTGAGGGACTGGCACGAGTTGTTCAGAGCAGCTGTGGATGCCCCACCCGTGGGAGTGTTCAAGGCCAGGTTGGATGGAGCTTTGAGCAACCTGGTTTTGTGGAAGATGTCCCTGTACATGGCTGAGGATTTGGGACTGGATGATCTTTAAGGTCCCTTCCAGCCCAAACCATCTAAAATTCTACAAGTCTATGAAACAGTACACAAAAGCACAAAATCATAACCTAAGCATATGTGACAGCAAGACCTGTTGGAGAAAAAAAAACAAAACAAAAACACAAACCAGCACAAAAAAAAAAAGAAGCATAAATAGCAAACATAAACAGCAACTGCAGCATAAAACCCCACTTTTTGTAACTTTGATTCTTAGCAGTGCCTTGCCCAGAGTATCTCAGTGGGAAATGTGTCACTAAGGAGACAGATTGGTGACATTTCCACCAGTGGTATGTCACTGACTGATTTGATGGTCCAGTCACAGAGGCTGCCACGTGGGGGATATTGGTACAGTGTTCAATCTCACCCTGCTGGCAGAGTTAGCACCGCTTGGAAAAAGTAAACAAAAGCTTGGTATAGAAAAATATATATAGAAGCTTGCATGCTGTTCTATGTGAGCACCCTCTTCTGATTCAGAATACACTTCACACCCTGCTCTCTTGGCTTTTCACAAGGGGAGGGGAAAGAGGGTGACAAAGCAAAGCACAAAGGTTTTCTTTGTCCTGAAGTCTCTCTGGAGGGAAAACAAAGATTACCTCATAGTATTGACAAGCTGATCAGCAAAGTCCAAATCATAGTTTCTTTCCTTGCATCCTAGCCCTGCTGTGGGGTTGCTGAATAATTCCTGGCACATCCTCACTCTCCTGTTGAAAAAAACCCCACTTTCGTGTCCCAGAGTGGCCTCTGGGTTGAAGTGAGTCCCATTTCCACAGGATAATGGGAAAGTTGAGGCAGCTGTGAGGTGAGACCAGGTTGCTCAGGGCTTTATCTAATCATGCATTGAAAACCTCCAAGGACAGCACAGCCATTTCAGGTAACCTCTTGCTGTATTTTGCTTTCCCCAGTGGTTTATCCCCATCTCCAGGCTGAATTTAGTCTGTTTCAACTTATGCCTGTTGCATAAATTATCATGGCCTCTGTTCAGTCACAATACTGGGACCAAATTGCTGCTTTGGTCCCATTTCATAATTTTCCTGACCATTTTTCCTAATATCCCCATGTTTTAGATGGTTAAATCCTCTGTAAAAATCTTCCTATCTCAATTAGAATTACCTGTACATACAATTTGTCAACTGCTCATGTATTTTAATACACAGTTAATAAAGGTGCTGAAAATATTCAACCCTCCTCTGTATTGTCACATTCCACTGCCAAGTAGGAAATTTGTCAACTGTTACATGTGACATCAATCAAGACTCCCAAACCGTGAGAAATTGCTATCTGTGTGTGAGACAGGTAGAAAAGGCAGCCCTGTACCTGGAGTGTGAGCAGGAGACAGAGTTCAGTCCTGAGCTCCATCACTGAGCAGACACATGTCCTTACACAAACAACCCTGCTCTCACTTTCTCTTATGTAAAAAGAGGATTTTAATGTTTGGATTTTGCCTCAGGGCTGCAATTCATAACTTATGATACATTCCCCCAATAACATCAGGGGCTCTATAACTATGAGCACCGCAAAAAATATTTTCCTAACATATTATCCATTAAAGGCCCATAAATTGCATGTTTGAAGAAGAAAGAGGACTGAAAGCCTGTTGTATCTTTCAAGCTGTCCAGGACATTGTCAGCTTGGGTCAACAGACCATCATGAGAGTGATGACCTTGACAATGAAACTTTCTCCCAGGAAGAAAACTGATACCCCAGTCTGCAGAAAATGGAGGATTAAATACTTCACCTTCTGTCCCAGCTCAAGTCCAAAATCTCAAAGATCTTATTAAACTCACATTCAAAAAATGGAGGGAGATATTTCAGTGTTCTTCACACATATCTAAGGTCGTTTTTTTTAATATAAGACTTTCTACAGTATTTTAAAAGAAAAAACAGAACATTGTTGAATAGGAATTGCTTCTTCTTCTCTCCAAAGTAGGAAATTGGTCAAAATCAATTTTTCGAATTTTTGATAAATTAGATCACCAGGTGATCCTCATCTTTTTTACTTTTCCAACCTCTGCACAAATGCTTGGCAAAGGCTGATACTCCCTGAAGACCATACAAAATCAGTTGTTCAACAACTGGTAGGTGATAACTTGAGACTTCATATCCTGGCACCAGCTTTGTGACTAAAAATGAAAAAGCCAGGGATAAACCCTCTGTTTTACCTCATTCCTCCAGCACAGTCATACACTGTTGGGATAATGATGGCTGTCAGATACACACAGATCTATGTAAGGTATGGAAAAGGGATAAATGTTGGTGGAGATTCACTGTGAGTTCATCCCAGGCTTGAGGAAAAGAGTATGAAGCTTGTTTGAAACTTTGGCAAGTGAAGGCCAGTGTCTAGGGGTCATCTAGAGAAAGGGATAAGCTTGAATGGATAGTGTAAGCCTGCATGTTTCATTATTTTAATCACAGTTTTAAAACTTTATTATGACAAGGAAATTTCTGATTCTATGTGTTGTACATCCAACTGGTAAAAGCTATCAAAATGAGTGTCAGGAAGGATCACCAGCCAACATAGGAATAGACATAGCAGAAAATTGTAGCAGAGGAGTCAAATTAAACCAAAAAGTTGTCCTAAGTGGGACATCTTCCCAAAACACTACAATGTGAGTTACCCTGAAGTTCTGCAGAAGAAAAAGTGGAACCAAATCAGAACAAATTCAATCTTCAGCAGAACATGAGCCAGAACTGCACCAGAAAACAGTTACTGTGCCCATGCTTGTTTACCAGCCATCCCTCACCCTGACTTGAGCAGAGCACGAGTGGACAGACAGCCATCCATCACTCCTGAATGCACAGAAACACACACAAACATCTGGATTATTTTCAGAGCAAATTTTTCCTGTGTGAAACACTCCTTAATAGGTTTCCCAAAAGGTCGCACTGCTCCTTATGAGACTGGCTCTGTTTACTTGGCATTCAGGGCCAGGTAGTGATTTGTTAATGTATAGATCTGTCACAGCTAATAAATCTTTACAGGGTTATGGATGACATTATTATTTTTGATCAAGATTACAGCATTGGCTGGCTGATGTGGTTGATAGCAATGCTTACAGAATATCACCTACTCCTTGAATATTAGCTCAAGAAAAACCCCCAGTATAATTCCGAGCATGAATCCATTTAAATATTAATGACACAATGATATTGATGGCAACAGTATTCCATGTTCTCTACAGATGCATTCATAGCATTAGCCAGCTGAAAGAGCACTTGCTGGGGGCTGGATCCTGGTTGTACTGCAGAAAACTTTCATGTGCAGCTGCTTTTGGCAGGAGGTCTAGGGCAGGAGGGGAAGTGGTTCACATGTAAGTGTGAATGCAAACACACAAATTGAGTTCCTACAGCAGAAGTGAAATAAATACTACTTCACTTGCTGTACTGTGCTGGAGTGACATGTAAGGCTTAAAGAAAAAGACACTACATATAGCAAAAAACAGTAGTGTACAGCATAAATAGCATATGTGCCAAATGAATTCTATAATAAAGCAGATGCAGCAGATTATATTTAATAATGTTTGACAATTCCCTATGCAGCTAATGGTTTGTTAGAAATTAGTCCCTAATGTTTTAGGGACTGCTGGCATTTACAGTCATTTGCTTTGTCTTAATTTACAATGTTTGTGTGCTGAGTGCTGTTTAGCCTGCTCCTTGCAGTTTTATGATCTTTCTTGGCTTGTTGGGATTTCAAATGTTGTTTTAAGTCACCAGCTACTCTAATAACACAATGTTCATGGGAAGAATTTCATAAAATACCTTTTTAGGACTTTTTCCCTTTTTCCTCTCTCTTACACAATGAAAGCCCATTCTGCTCTGACATCCAAACTCCTGTGAGACCTTCTTGTTGCCAACATGCAACTTCTAGTCCCAGATTCCATGGCATGAGCAAATAAATTGGAAATGCATTGTGCTGGGCACAAAAGGTAATTCAGATTGCACTGAGCATCCTGCACTAGCAGATTCGAGCAATAACAAACCCATTTTAGCCATAAGTGCCCTTTCATCCAACTGTTTAAATACTCCTCAAAGCACACAAAATTATTTTACATCTTTCTGAAAAAATAACTAAAATCAGGATTACATCCATTATCAAGGAGGGTGAATTAAGCCACATAAATGAATCTGTAAGCATTACCCACAATGCCAGACACTCCACAGAGAACTGAACATCAAAGGTTCATTGCTGTTCTTCCAATTCTCCCACCTCTTCAAAATTAAAATAAATTATTTATTCCTAAAAACTTTAGCTTGACTAAGAAATGTTGGACAATCATGAGAAAGAGTATGAGATCCTCATGTCTTCAATGAGGAGGGAGGGCTCAAAACAACAGTATGAGGCCACAGGTGCCAAAACACACCTAAAATAAAACCCAAGAAATATTGTTCTTCTGACCAGAAATTCCAGGTGTGCTTAAAGGAGGGGAAGTAGTGCCTGGTTTTAGTAGCAAAGGTGAAAGACCAGTTTCTCCTTGGGAACACTTTATTTCTGCTCAGGTCTCCTTGCAGTGGTCTGCCAGAGAAATGGGGACAGACTCTGGACGGAGGACACTGCAGAATGCCAAAGGTGTCCCAGGACAGCAGCCATGGCAGGGAGAAGCTCTGTGCCAAGCCTTGTGTGCATGACCTCTGAGTGATGAACCAATTATTTTAGGTCATAATTTAGAAAACTCTGAAATATGCAATAGCAGGATTTTTTTTTTTTTAAATAATCAACATGAGCTTGTTGAGACCAAACCTTAGTCCCATTCTTAATCTGGAACACAGATTTTTCTAACATTTACCTATATTTTTTTTTCTCCTACTAGTTCAGCAGTGCTTGTACCTGGAGCCAACAATCCTGAAAATGGAAATAGATTAAATCTCAAGGGCTCACAACTTGCTTGCTGCCAACACAGTCACTGCATATAACTGGTAAAGGATAGGGAGTCTGCTTAAGTCCTGCAGACTTCCCATTATCTCCTCTAGTCTTCCAACAATAAGAATATTTATCACGAAGCTCAGATCATTGGTAAAAGGAAGATACAGCCCTTTAGTGTTGGTTATGAATGATTGTGGCTTCTAGGAGGGGAGATAAATGAGTGTCTGTGTGGAACTAGACAAATTTGAGTTGACTAACTATAGTGTATAACAATAACTCATTCTTCAGTGAAATGGAAAGAAGGTCAGACACTGGCATGAATTAGTCCAATCCTGACTAAAACAGCTACGTACAATGCTAAATACCTGCAAAAAACCCAGGGAAAACATCAGATTTTGGCTTTGGATTTTTTAAAATTATTTTGGATTTTGCAGAGTTCACTACAAAAAAGACAAAACTTGTTTCAAGTTTGAGAAAAAAATAGAAAAAGTGCATCTAGGTGTATAACCTCCTCCTCCCTTTTCTGCGGGAAGGAGATCATTGCCATCTGTCAGGATGTGGCTGAGTTCAAAGTATTTGAGTGTGAAATGTAGATGATCTTGATGTATAGAGTGAAGTTTCACAGGGGACACATTCCCTGGATATAAGTCACACTAGCTGCCATCTCAAGCACAGTTTTGATCCACCTGCATATACACTTGAAAGGAGCCATGAAATTCAGTCACATACTGGGCTGCTTCAAGGAAATGTATTTAAACGTGGTAACAGCATGAAAGGTAGAAAGATCTGTCATCTGGAAATGTGCTTACATCATGAAACGTGTCAGCTCAAAATGGCAAAATCTAGAAGGGGATAAAAAGTGCAGAAGAGATAAAGGTGCCAGTCTCTCCAGCTGAGCAGCTGATGGCTGAGGGGAAAGTCCTATTTGATTCTACACCATGGTCTTTTACTTTCCCTCTGAGAACTGACATGGTGTAACTAAGCATCAGAAACTCCAAAGACCTTGACTATTTAAGTTATATATTTTCTATAATTATTTCTTTAGTGCTACCTGGACTGCAGCTCTGAGTCAGATCTTATTGAGCAATTCTTCATCAGCTTTTTTGTACAGAAGCCACCACAGTCCAGCTCTTTGACATGTTTGGGGTGTAATGCATTTAATGAACAGTAGAAAAGCAAGTTGTCACTGCTTCAAAACCCCTTCAAGGTAGCTCTTTTTCGAAGTTCAGAGCTCTGGGGAACACCAGTTTCTCTCATTCTCTTCCTAACTATACCCTAATTCGAAACACTACACATTTATTCTAGTAAACCCCCTGCTAAAAGATGACAGAAAAATTCAATCCCTGCCAATGTCACGGGGGCAACAAAATTATCAAGGCTGTACCTCGACTTACACAAAGAATGCTGAGCTTTCTGAAGGATACCATTGGTGTTTAGTTTTCAATTCCCAGAGTTTATCACACCATCTTGATGCTCAAAGACCTTAATTCATCTTGCTGTCATATCCACCCATCACCTACGAGGTGCTTTTCGAATGAGGTTCGTCCTGCCTGCTAACATAACACAGTCATCATCTGTCCTGTCATCTGAAAAATATAAATGTTTCATGCTCCACTAATAAATCTGCTACAATATTTGCCATTGCTTGTGCAATCCAGGGCCCTGTTTCATGGAATATTTATAAATCACTTGCCTGATGATAATGTTCATTGCTAATTGTGAGCATCTTCCTGCCTCCCGCCACGGTGTGCAGGGCAAGAGAGGTGCTCCAGCATGGATCTGAGCTGTCTCTCTTCCCACTGCCTTTCCCACCAGAGCAGTGTGGAAGAGGGGAAGATCACCATGTGAACATAAAAGCAACATCAAATCCTTTTTGCCCAATTTAACTTTTAGTGAGACAAACTGCAAAAGGAAGATTGCAGAAGAAAACTGTGTGCAATTATTAGCACAAAAAGTTACATTTTATCATCCCCCACACCTTTCTTCCACCTGGGTGCTGCCTTTAAATGGTCCTAAAATGCCAATTACATATTTTCCTTTGTCCTGTGTATATATTTTCCTCTGTCCAAAAGCTCATGGTTTGATGGTTTGCAGGAAAAAACAGGTCATGGGAAGTCACTGCTTGGCAAAGAAAGTTTTGGTTCAAGTCATCTATTTGTTGGGAAGTTAAAATACTGGGAAAGCTGAGACAGTGAAGGGATAGAATTAGGTTACCTATTCCATTTTGCATTTTGGCCAGAACTGAAGAAATGCCCTCTGCTCTTGGGTTATGTGAGATAAAGAGGTGGAGTTTCCTTTCTCCTTGGAGGTGGAGAGAGGGGGATGAGGAAGCAGGAGACTACATGAACACACATCATCCATATTTCTGTGGCATCCAGACACTTCAGCCGGTATAGAAGTCCTAGGCCCTAATACTGTAACTGTAAACTTTTGATTTCTGCCCAAATTGCTTAGACCTAAAATAAGTAAGACAGGCCAGGAAGAGGGAGTTTTCTCCCTGGATTACAAAAGGGATGTTAGGACTCTGAGCAGTCAACTTCTTGTGCTCATTATTGCCTGGTATTGCCTGAACTAAAAACTTAGGCTGAGCAATGGCCAGAGCTCAAGCCAAACAAGGGCTGTGAGCAGCTACCCATGGATGGACAAATCAGAAAATGTGCCCCAAGAACTTTGGAGAAGTCTCTGCTGGTGCAAGCAGATGGTACCTGGTATCCTCACTCATGCTTCCAAACTACACCTCTGAAATTGTCAGACCCCAAAATCTTTATCATCCTCCACACTGGCTAAAATCTGTCTAAAATCTGGTTAAAATTGGATAGCAGAGTCCATCAGGGGGGCAGACACACACAATACGATAAACATCATTTCCTAGAGAAAACCAGATCAAAAAAGACCCTGCAACCCTCAGTTCCTCCTTCCTTTTGACCAAATCAATGCATCCCTTGGTAGAGCTGAGTATTGATCTGTTTTATGCAAACAATGGAGTTTGAAGCTTTAGATTTATGCTCCTTGCCCAAAGACAAGCTCATGTCTGAAAGAGCACGAGTTTGTGCACTGCCTAATGGCTCTTGCTCAATCACTAATCATCCCAGGTCTTAAAGATTTTTAAGTCAACTATTGACCTATATTATTCTCCCTTGAAAGAAATGTTATAAGCTGTACAACAAATTAGGGCAAAAAAGCCTAATCAAGACTGGTCTCAAACCTCCAAATCTTCCCATTAAGAGCTGCTTCTGTTTCCTGTTATACATTGTTTTGGGTAAAGAATGTTTATGAGGTATTAGGCTTTTTATCAGTTTCTCCTCCATTTTAATTTTCATTGTTGCACTTTTGAGTGATAAAAGATCATGAACCGTTTTTCCCAAGTTATTTATTAACACTCATTATAAAGGGGAATTGAGGGGAAATGATGTGAAACTAAATGGCCCAGATTTTTTCTTCCAGCAGGACCTGCACTGGAATCTATTTTTCACTGGCAGTACACAGCCGACACTCACACAGACATCAGGAAAATTCAGGCCCAAAAGTGACAAGAGACTACTGAATCCATCATTATTTTTCCACTTCACCTAGCTAACTCAAAAATCACTGGCTGCTCACTTAAAAGTCAACACAGCTGCAAAATGACGCAAATACCATTAGTGACAAGATGACATTTCTTCCATTCATTTATTTTTTTATCTTTAAAGAGAAAGTTTGGCAAGCTGCAAAATCAGGCTCCAGGTGCAATGAGCTGATGCTGCATCTCACAGTCTCTGGGATGGGGAGACACTGGCAATGTAGAGTCGCTACACTGTCAGGAGATGGTTAAACTGAGATAAATGTATCTACAAATATTTCATACAGAGGTGTTATTAATTCTTTACACTGGAAGTGTCCTCTGGTAACTATGAGTCTTTAGGAGATTTTTGTAACTGTACAGTATAAGGATGTGTGCTTGGATCTCTGAAGGTATTAATTGGCTGTATTGTGTCTGTTCTGAAAAGCATTTAGTGAAATAGATAATATATCCACATCTCAGAAAACCATAGACACACTCAGAGTTTGCTTGTCTGTGTTCTAGGGTCTTTTGTTTAAATATCTATATAAACATCCATATATTTCCAGTGTTTATTTTGTAGTTGCATTTACTCCAGCTTTTCCTGTTGTGAACATGTAGATCCATACTTCCTAGTATTAGCTCTGTGATCCGTGGAAATACACCTCTATATGCTAAGCTAGTTCTCACTTTTATTTTAACTAGAATCAAGCCTGGAATGGCTGAAAATGCTAATAAAATGGAATTGTGTCGTTTTACAAGCTATATTTGACATGCCATTACCAGAAAATTGCTCAAACTTTTAAAAACAAGAAAACCTTCCCATTTATCATTTCTCTATCTTGCCAAATGCCCTAACTCAACCCAGAAAAATCATGCTTTCCAAGCAACTTTATTCTGAAGCAGTCCAAGTTGTTTGAAACAGCTTCAATTAGGAAGCAGTATCATTCTGGAACATACATTTCTTGAAACAAAAAGAAAGTAATGTGAAGATCATGGAATTTGGCAAAAGTGCTGAAAGAGTCTCTAAGCTTTTTCTGCAGGAATTATTCAGTGTCTGGCAAATTTCTATGACTTTTCTGTCTTACATTTCTACTTCTCTCTGAGCTGTAATGAATTTTTGATAATTCCCATTCAACGCTCTGTCTGCTACCTCTGACTAGAACACAAGAATTGATGATCTCAAAACAGATGTTCCTGGATATTAGTGGGTTGCATTTTTCAGGAAGCCAGCTGGAAGGCAGCATGAATTTTCCTCTACTTTCTCCCTGTTATGAGCTCCCCCACTGAAGGTCCAGGTAACTCAGGTTCCTGTTTATATCCCTTGTGGTGGATTAGAGTGAAGTGATTCTGAATGATCAGTTTGCAAATGTATATATGTTGGGAGTTTTTTAGAACAATTAGATTGCAATAGAAAGCAGATATGCAGCCATTTTGGTTATTATTATCTACAGTAATATAGCAATACAAAAGCATGAAAATAACACTTAGAAAAATGTATAAGGAAAAGAAAGAGAAGGGAAGAAAGGATAAGGTTAGAAAAAACTCATCACTTGTGAGATGAGACTTGGTAGCTGCAATTTCGATGTCTGTTGGTCAAAGTGGTAATCACAGTCTTGTTGGCATAGTGGAGAAAGTCTACAAAACACTAAACTTCTGTGGGGTTTATATTAGGCTTAGGCTGGGTAGCAGAGAATTAGGAGTGCAAAGATTTCCAGGGAACCCACTTGTACAACTTCTTAGTAATAATCAGTCTTTTGTGTTAATGAAGGAAAATGATGGGGGAAAAACCAAACTCAAATGGAGAAAGCCTGGTGAAACAGATTAAGTGTATGCCTTGTGTCTTGAATTTATTCCACAATACTCCCCACACACAGATTCCAACTGGGAGATGTCTGACCACCCTTGTAAAGATAGAGCTGCTAGGACATGCCATGCTGTATAGAAAATGGAGTGTTAATGGTTTAGCTGTTGGCACCAACCACCCTCAGCTTCTTGAAATGTTCAAGCAGCACACAACTGCCTCTGGCTCCAAAAGCATCCTTTCTGATTTTCCAAGGCCAGTGCCAGGTCACATTCCCACTGTCTGAGCAGCTGCATTGCGTGTCAGTCTCACACATGAAATGGCAAAATCAAGCAGTCAGATGTCACATCTTGGCACTACAAAACCATTCACCATTATCAGCAAATGCAAATAGGGGGACTTGAAAGGAGAGACGAGCCTGAAGCCTTTTTCTAAAAATCAAGATTATTCATTGGAAGACTCCTCCCCCTCTAGCAAATTGCACCTTACTCAATATATTGACCTTGGATGGATAGATGGATCTCTTAGTGCTCTCATAAGCTTCATTTACATTTCAGTAGGCGTTAAACAATTAAGCCATTTTGAGACACAACTCTGCACATTATTTATGTGCCTTTCAGTGTCCTTCCATAGCAAAATTCTATGACTTCTAGAAAGTAAATAAGACCCATGAGACAAGAAAAATCCATACCATGTTTTTAAAATTCACTCCAAGGAACAGAGAATACTTTTGGTTCAACCTGAGCATAGCAGGGTTTTTGAATGCTGTGGAAAAGAAGCAGAGAGAGTAAAATATATTTTCAGACTTCATGAGAGAAATGATGGCAATAAAGTAAGAGTTTTGTAGGTGCTATTCTATAATCCTACACTGGTAATTTCAACTCACTAAAAAGCTTATTTGTTAGCATCCTATATGATTGCAGTGAACCAAGTGATCAGGATCCATGCAGATGCAGCTTTAGAACTAGCCTAGGCAGAGACATGCATGCAATGCTTGGGAATGTGCACCCAGAAAGCAGAAGCTTGGCCAGAAGGGCAGAAGATACACAATGCCTGGGGACTTGTTGAACCTGTCATATGCATAGTCTCAAACACAAAAATATTTTCATGGTTCCTCAATTGAGATGATACAAAGTACTGCTTTCCCTTGATGTTCAGGGGTCACTTCAGGCACAGTCATAAAAGAAATAGTCCCTAGAATGCACTGCTTGTATCAGCAATCCTCTTTGGCATTAGGAAAGCAGCCTTGGAGATGATGTGTTGCCTGACTTTAATCCAATAACTCTATTGAATTTGTTGTTTGACCTTTTCTTTCCTTTGGATGGCATCATCCATGGAGTAGTATATCATCATCATCATCCTCACTGAAATGATGCATTTCACTAATAGATCATTAGAAAGAAAGCTCACTTTGAAGATATACTGGTACAATAGATCATGACAGAAAAGGGCTTATTGTTGATGTACTGCCCAAAAGATGGAACAGTCCAACAAGGAGGAGGTCCAAGAGGAAGCGTGTTTAATTGAGAAAGGATGACTGCACCACAATAAAAAGCCTTTAATACTTCCTTACTTGCATTAATGAAATCAGTCACGGTGGATACTTACGCTTCTTGCTTCTCTCAGCATGAAAGAACCAAAAAATTAATCTCTTTTTTTCCATCCTGTTGCACGTTCTGGTCCTTGCACATTAATGCGTGGGGACCTGTGGCTCTTTATCAGTTCAGAGGAGTCTTACAGGCTCAGCCACATCTTGCAGTGAGGATGATGGCACTGCCAGGGCAGTGAGCAATGCACAGTACAAGTCCTTAATGGGAAGGACAAGAAAATCCAGTGGGTCAACAAAGACATCTAAAATTAATTGCCCCACAGGAGAGCAACATGTGCACCCCTGCAGTGCAATTAATGCTGTGACCCATGGGTTCCTGCCATGAACAACTGCCAAATCCCTGCTTTCTCTGAGGTTCCGGGTATGCATGTCCTGGCTTTTGGTCACTTGAAGATTTTGTTACATTGGAGGGTCAGAAGGGTTAATTACCCTTCCAAGTGAGGAGTTATTTGACTTTGTCTGTATGCATTGCTTTTTTTGCTCATCTTGTTCTCATCTCTCTCAATATGTCCCCAAAACCTACTTTCAACCTAAGATCTATATTTTTGTCACAATTTCCCAAAAACTTTTCCTAACGTGTTGTTGCCTTGCATGTTTCTAGACAACCATTTACATGTGGAAAGCTGCATCCAAAAGACACATCCTCAAACTTTCCCTGCAAAACTGCTCCCTGGCATGTTGAACCCATCTGCCTCTTTCAGCATTACACATGGGTTGGGAAGCAGAAGGGCTTTGGTGCCCATCCTAAAAGCCTTTACACTGGATGTGAGAGTCTCCCCACTGTCATTAGCTCTTTGCCTGATTAATTATCCCCTCCATGCTGGAGAGGGGCACCTGCAGTGCTGCGTGGGGACAGTGCTCAGACTGTGCCACTCCTCCAGCCCCTCTGCTACCATCACTAATTTCCCTCCCTGTCGTCAACAAGCGTATCAGAAAAGTAAAACACAATTAATTGTGGTGCCAAATAGTAGCTTAACGCTTAATTGCACAACTCACAATGAGGTCACAATTACTGGGCGATCAGATAAGCTTTCACAGATGTATTATATAATCCATGAGCTTAATTCCTCCAGAGGTAGTCAGAAAATTACTGTTCATTAACAAAGTGGTTCCATTACCCGAAAACATATTTAAATCATCATTTCCTCCATTCTGGAAATAATGCCATTTCCTCTTCAAAGGATAAATATACTTTCAAGAAAAGCTTCAGCTGGAAACTACTGTCCCTAATAAATCTAAGGTCAGAAGTTTAATGTGTCAATTTTTTTCTGCCCAAATAACAAAGACAATAAAAAACTATTTTGAGCCTCACCAGTTTATACCTCATGAAGTATAAAGGCAAGTTTATACTGAGATTTGCACTGTTGTTCCACTCATGGTAACAAGGAAATTCTGCAGCTTTTTCTGTGGCATGTCCCCTAGAAACCTAGGCAGTGACTTAAATAAGGGGCCAGGTTCAAGCACAAAGGGTCAAATGTATTTTTCTTTACCTCCAAACCTTTTAAAAATGATTTACTGCCTGACTGTATGGGACATGAAAGGATAATGCTGTTTTCAACACTCAAACAAATGACATAGTGGAACTGACATTTTTTTACATACATTTATACATCTTGATGCAGCTGTCTCCCCAAGCTGACAAAACTCCCATGGAAACAAATGGGATTTTTACCTGGAAGTGACTGCAGGATTGGCCCCTCTTTTACCACTGTTAAAATATATCAACTCTCTGAAAATCCAGAATTACTTCACGGAAGTAGTGAAGACATCCAACTATTTCACCGATTTTAAGAAGTATTAAATCATGGAAATGATTTCAGAATACATCTTTAGTTATCCTTAATGCTTTCTCATATCTCTCTCTGACTGAAATAATATAAAAATCCATTGAAGAATAATAATTGTCACATTTGATGTACATTTTTATTAACAGCACTATAAAAATTCAATTATGTAGAAAAGGGTGACCAGAAAAATTCTTCTAAATTATGCAGTAAACAAAGCACTCAGAAAAAAAAGGATCATTTGCTCATGTCATATGTTAAAAATCTCTGCTCCATTGGCTGAGGAATTTAAAATAAATTCTCTTTGTGTCTGGAAGCATATTTCCCCTTTCCTCTCCCCTTGCTCCCATTGGGGATTGGAACTAGATGATCTTTAAGGTCCCTTCCAACCTAAGCTTTTCTATCATTCTATGATTATCCAAATGCTTTCCAAGGGAAGGTTTATTTAGCCAACAATCTGTGCCTTCCAGACGTGGTGATTCCTCTGTCCACTCTGAAAATTCCCATAGCTGACATTCACCACTGAGGGAGAACATAGCTGTACAGATGGATTAATAACAAAATCAAGATGCAATAGCTCCCACAAACTGTTTCTCCACTGATAAATTTAGTAGAAACCACTGGCCAAAGATAGTCTGCTAGTTGGTAGTTATCAGTAATGTCATTACTTGGGGGGATACTGAAATATTCCTCTGGACTGTGTTTAAGTGGTTCTGCCTCTGGCATACAGATAAGTGAAACCATTTTACCTTGCACAACAGGAGATGATCTAGCATAAAATGACCGATTTTTATGCTCATCATGCAGAACTAGATTGCTGCTATCTTCATTTGGATGCACAGCAGAGCAGTAAGCAGTCTCCTTCCTTGTCTTGTCAAACCAGGGCTCCACCACGCAGAGAAAGAGGGTGCTGATCTGAATTCTTCCGTGTCCCTGGAAGCAAATAAATAAATGCAAATGGAAAGGTAGAGATAAACCTAGGTTTTGCAATCAAGTGGGAGGAGGAAATGTGCTATTTTGTCAGTATGTAGGCAGATTTTAAAAAAAATTATTTTAGTTTTTCACTTTCTCACAATGAAATAAGCAGCAGGGAGGCCTGTGAGCTGAAGCCTGCGGTCACTGCTGGCCCTGTCCCATGGCCAGGCAGTAGCACCCTCCTTCTCCTTCCAAAGATAACTACTTGGGAAACTGTCCTGATTGATGACCAATGTGCTTTAGACAAGGGTGTAAATCTGCCAGCTTTTCACTTCATTTATCTTTATCTAACAAATAAACAAAACTGGTTTCTGCAGGTTTTGCCTCAGCCCTTGGGTTTTGAGGGAAGGGTGTTATTGCTCCAGCAGCCCCAACAGCAGTGACAGGAGCATCAGTCTTCAGCCTGCAGCCGATTTTGTCCCTCTCACTGTCTTTGGTGGTGACATCTGGCACCACCGTCGCCAGCACAGCTCTGCTCCCTCCTGTGACAGGCTTGGCACACCCCATAAGCACCCCTGTAAACCACTTTAAGGCTGAGATACAGTTTCATTTTTCCTAAAGTCTTGTCTGTGTACTCCAGCCTAGAATCCTAAAGGGATTGACACGGGATTGACCCTTAAGCCAGCAGCAGACTCCAGCTCCATAAAGCCACTTTGCATCAACCTCTGTACGTGTATGCAGAAACTCCTAGAGGACATAGACTTCCAGCAGTTTCCCACTGCTCCATGCCTGCCTTTCAGCCTTGCCTAACTTTGGATTTATCCTCCAGAATCCCCCTCTCCTGCACCACCTCCCTGGGGTGAGCACCTGCCGCAGGCAGAGATGTTCCCCCAGATCCACCTTCATCTGCAGGCCCCGAGCGTGCTGCACGAAAATAATTAACACACATAACAAGGAAAGGGAGGGGAGAATAAATTATATGCAAATTTAGTCAAGAAGCTTCACAGAACTAATTAAATTGGATAGGAAAGCTGACAGTACAACAGCCACAAAGACTTTTTCCCCTTCTGCTCACTAGAAAAACTCTTGCCTAGATGGGCTTAATATAGCCTGGTGCAGAGCAGCTAGCTATAGGTTTGGGGTTTGTGCTCAAAAGCCCCATTTACCATGGACAAAACTCATGTACATGAAGCATATTTAATGTGTGTGTATGTGGAGATTATTTAAAACAGTTAAAAGCAGAAGGCACAGAAGGTGCCTGCATACCTCTATTAGCAAAAGCCAGTCATAGCTGGCAGCACAGATGGAAAAAAACCTCTAATAAGGGATTGTCACCATGTAGGAAGAGCTGGAAATACCCAGTGGTAATTCTCTTTGTAAACTAAAAATGAGGGCAGAAGAATAATAAATCTCAAATATTCGGAGACGCAAAGGAAAACTTCCCCACTCAGAAAGTTTCTGAAGCCCATCAGCAAAGCCCAGTTTTAACACAGTGGTGGGGGCAGAAGAGATCCTTTCCCACACCCTGCTGTGACCCTGTGCCACTACACATCCTGTGTCACAGCTGTTCTTACAGGGTGCAGCTGGGGATTGGTGCATTCCTGCAGGCAGCTCCAGTCTGGCTGCTTTGGCAATCAGTGTGCTCCAAGTGTGCACCATGATCCTGCCTCCAGGACTTTTTTTCTGGTTAAATACCAGTCCTTTGGTGCTCTTATAGAGCTGATTTCAGCCCTGGCTAGGAATTACATTAACTCCTGGAACCTGAGATGACTTGCCCAGGTGCAAAACCTGGGTGCTTGCAGGGATAGATGAGCTTTGGTGAAGAGTCAGAAGATATCTGTAGCACCTGAAGGATGGTGTGAGTCAACCTCTTTTCCTCACCTGAAAAAATCAAGGCAATGGCATCTTCTTACCTTGTAAAAATGGTGAGAAGTGGATGTTAATAAAGATTATGAGATGCTCAGAGTCTGAGGCAGCAAGTATCATAAAAACACCTTTAAAAGACTGATGTGTGACCTGCCTCTTGCATTGTGACAGCATCATGCACAGCCAGATTTTTAACGAAAGGGTCATTGCTGGGGGCTGGAGTTTCCTGCACAGGCTTAGAGTTGCACACTGATGAGGATGAAGTGGCATGCAGGTGGCTGACTGTAGTGGGCTTACCAACTGATAATTGTATCATTATTGTATCAGGGGAATGTGGCAAATATAATTTTATAGGCTGGAAGAAGAGGCTGTCGAGGCTGCTCATTTCACTTTTCCAAGGCCTATGACTGCCAGACACAAAGACAGCTTTCCTGCCTTTACCTCTTCCATGGAACGTTTTCCCTCTGTGGTGAGTCTTCAAATTCCCATTGGTAAGTCAAATCCTGTCAGGCTTGTCTGCTCACCTCACTTCTTCCCTTCACATTCACCTGTATCCTGCAGCAATTTGGGTGCCTCCAATGTAAGCCACAGGTGCCCAGGCATTGCTCGTTGGCTTGTGCCACACAGGGAGCCAAGGACTGCTTTCTGAGCCACCACTTTTCTGAACTCCACACAGTCATTTTCAGAACTAGAAGAAGTGGGGAGGTCTTTGGGGTTAGTCTTTGTGTTGTGTGACATGAGACCTGTCACTTTGCCTTCCGGTTCCTCAGTTTCTCTGACAGAAGGATGGAAAGAATAATCAGAACTCCTCTGCATGACCAGTGAGTGCCTTCTAAGAGCATCCCTAAAACAGCACCATTCAACTCAGTATCTCTCCAGGAGTGAACAAAACCAGCGTTTTCACTCCTCAGCCCCATAACCTCTTCACTGAGACAGCAAGAGAAAGCCAGTTTGAAAATTTTAATTTTATTTTAGACATGCTTGGCAGCAAGCAGAAGTCAAAGAAAGAAAGACAAAGCTCTTTTTGGAGCTATCTCTCTTTTTTCCCATTCCTATCATCTTCAAATCAAACCAGCATGAGATATCAAGCAATTACAATGCTATTTGCTCTCTGCTGGATACAACAATTAGCCTAAGATATCTAATGAAAGGAATTAGATTCTACATGTTTTATAGCAAATAGCTTTAATTTTAATTACAAATCCCAAATACATCATCTTCAATAACGATCAGCCACATCACATCTGCTGAGGGCTGATGAGGATTTGCCTTTTGTGTGGTTTGGACTGGAAACTAAACCAGATCCTCCCACACAAGAGCCCTAGTGGACAATGGAAATTAGGGTACAGCAAGGATCAGAGCCCACAAAATCCCTGCAGAATTTCCCAGAGACTTAGGCTGTTACCAGAAGGCTCTTCATCTGCAGCTGTGAGAAGCATCCTTACATATCAGATGGGAGTTTGGGGATATATTTCACTGCTGGGTGGCTGCCACAACTCCCCATTTGGACTCCATCCACGTAGTCCATTATATCTGCAACTAAAGCTCATTTTAGCAATTGTATTATGCCAGGTATCTGTCCCTGAGCACAAGGCACCCCTTGGCATGCAGACAGCAGTCCATTAAGAGCAGGTGAGGGCTCAGGGCAGCTCATTTCCCAAGCCTCCCACTTCTGCCTAGATGGGAATTGGAGGTAGAGAAAGGTGAGGCACAGCCCAGAGCCAAATGCTGTCAGCCACACCTGTTTGTGAGCCCACCAGCCCCTGCTCAAGAGCACACAGCAGGATCCACAAACTGCCTCCAGATCCATACTGATGGCTTTGGATTCCCTGTCCCAGGAAGTAAAGAAGTCTCTGATGGGCCTTGCTCAGTCCTCATCCAGTTTTGCTTTTGTTCTTAAATCTTTGTGGGTAGTTTTATTACCCATTACATGCCTGGCAGTAATTGCCAAACAATCCATGTCCCTTCTGAAGGGAAAATACTTTTCTAAATCATTCATACACTTCTGAATGTTTTACTTGAGAACAGTTTGGAAAAATGGGTAAAGTCTCCTCCTTAAAGTTGTCTTTTTCTTCTTTGAGCACAGAAACAACTAAAAAGAAAGTAAAATATGGATCTCTGTGTCTGAAAATCAGGCTGTGTTTTTGCAATAAGATCTATGTAAATGTTCTGTTGCTTTTTCTGGTTTCATATTTTTATTCCAATATATTTTAGTGAAATAACTTAGTGAAAATAAGCTGTGTTTGGGTCAATACAAAGAAGAAATTTTTATTTTTACCACAATTTGAGTAGAAGCATTACAGAAAGACTGAACTCGAATTGCTGGGGGAGATTAATTATTTCTCTCCAACTCTCCTGTTCCATGTTTGTTAAATCCCAGAGAGTTGTACTACAGCGGAAAAAAGCCCAAAGCAAACACCTCCTGCCTGACATCTTCAGAGACAACAACCCCTGGAGGGGGCTTGTGGCTCTGCCCATCCTGCTGACATCCCTGGCTCTCATGGGCATCACTGAGTAGCCCTCTGACCCCCCCATGGCTGCAAAAGGCTGAGTACTTCTGCTATTTCTTAAAGACCTTGTAATATACTGGGTGATCACTCCATGCTCGTGGCATTGTAGCTGACCTTCATTTTCGTGTTATGATACCTCTTATTCCCATGGGCCTCCTAACTGCTGGCAGGGGCTACAATTTATACCTGTCACTTACAGACACCCCTGAGAGAGCTGCTGTTGCACAGGCTTGCATTTGCAATTCCATTTGTTGCTCAGAAGCAGCAGGAAACAAGAAATAAGGGTGAATCCTGGTTTCTGTGCACGCCAACACAACCACCCACGTCACACCACCGGATCTCCCCTGCTCACCAGTGGGTTTTGCCTCTCTGGCTGTGGGGCTGCCTGGCCACACACACAGATCTCAGACAGTGCTGCCATCCCAGAGACAGGCAACAGTAATCCATCATCCCTAATCTTTGTGCTGCACATCCACACTCCATCCACACTGATTTGTCTCCTCCAGCATCCCAGCATAACTAATATCACGGGCATTTATAACAGCGGTATCATGCTGTGCGCCCCAGCTCGCTCCATAATTCATACACGGTGATTTATTTGCTGTGGACACAGCTAAAAAACACATTTGCTGCTTCCCTCCCCTTCTACCTGCAGTGTAACATCACTGAGGGATGTGGAATACAGGACAGGGGTACCCAGGTCAGGGAAGTATCCCCATGGCACAGCCCCAGGCCCAGCTCAGCTCAGGGTTAGGAGCCAGGCAGCTCTTTGGTGTCTCATTGCACCAAACAGCTCTGCTGGGATTTAGCATCTTCTCTCTGCATTCTGGGCAAAAGCTGGACTGATCTAGAACTTTGTACTGCCATGATCTGCTGGCTGGGATGACAGGTTCCCAAAAGAACCAAAATGTCAAGAGGTAGAAATTATGTGTCAGAGGGAGCTTCAGGAGATCCTCTGGAAAGGACTGTTGTTGAAAAGAGATTCACCAGTGTCCGAAAATCCTGCATAAAATGTTTGCTCTGCCCATATTTTAACCTCTTCTGCAAAAGAGGCTCCACAGATCCCAGCAGCCTGTTGAAGTGCTTTGCCCTCCCTCCATTCAACACAATTCCTTTTTTCGTTTCACCTGGTTGTGTGTAGTGGCCATGGGCAATAGCTGACCACTACTATGAATACACCATGTTTATATACATTATACACAATATGTGTATTTTAGGCAGTGGAACAGTTAGGACCTAATCAATTCCTCCTCTTTTCTAAGCTTTCTCTTGTCCTGTCTTTGTCCCCATTCCCCTGGTGGGTGTACACCTACAGTTTCAGTGTGCTGGGAAACATTACCCGGTACCTCACCACAGTAATGCAGTGACACACAGCTACCACAACTATAACAGCCATAACTCAGGAGATGAAACACAGAAAAAGGCCTACAGGGCCAGCTCTTGTCTTCCTCTAGCCTTTCTTGGGAATTCCTGGTTTAGGAAACCACCACAAGATCCACAGGCTAGACTGGCTCCACAGCCCAGGGGTCTGGAGTGTGACCTCTGAAGGTTCAGAGCAAGGAATTGACCCTCCATTTCCTGCATCCCCTCTCTGGGAATATCAGCTTTCACAAGGAGGGCTTGTCCCTCTGTTCTACAATTAGCAACACACACAATATGCAATTTTACTATCTGGTTCTCAGTTTAATACAGAAAATATCATAAAACCTCAACATATCTTGCTAAAGTGGCATTTTCTTTTCAGAAATAATCCAGTTCAGAGGAATGTCCCAAAACAGCACCCATAAAACACAGTGCCTTTGTGCTGTAATTTGTTCCCCAAATTGCTCTGCTTTGATCATTCATATGAGCATTGTCTGAGCATGGAGCAGGGATTGGTTTAAGGTATAACAGTTTTTACCCATCATCATCAGAGACACCTGTCTTGGGGGTCTGGCATGTTTAGATTTCTAATGATATAACTGTCTCCAGAAAGCTCTAGAGGTTTCCGGGCTCTCAGGCCTTAAGGTTATGACAGTGATATATGGAAAATCTATCTCTGAAGAAGTAAAGGTTTTTAACCTTTATTCTGTCATCTGAAACATATCAGTAGTGACTAGGTCGAAGTGGGGTTACAGATAGTGAAGTGAGTAAAAAAAAAAAAAACCCAAATATAAATATTCTACAATTCTAAAGGAAAACTTTCCAAAATATTATATATAAAAATACTCACCAGCATGTCTTCTTATGTGTGTGATTTTGGCCATCTTGGAAATGAGAAGTTTTATACTGTGTTTTTCATGGTGATGTCTAAACAAAACAGGAAAATTTTCCCAGAGGCAATTGCACTGCCTCCCATACAACTTTTTTCAATAAAGCAGATAAAAAAGATTCATTTTTAAGGCAATGATTTTTTTAAACATCCTTTTTTAAAGTACCAATTTTCATTACTTTTTTTTTAATAGAAAACCAATTTAAACAGTTTGACAGAATTTCTCTGTGAGGAAGCTCTAGTGATATGTGTTCATGGCAAGCTGCTACCCCCACTTTTCCAACCTTCCTCTGTTTTTTTCTGATTAGACTATAAATTCTTTGAATAAAAGATTGTCTCTCAGTGTGGAAACTCCCAGAGGCAGGGACTCCCTGGATGCCTGTGAACTGCCCAGAACAATAATATACTACTCTGACAGAGTCCAGCTATGTACTAGACCTTATAGCAATCACAGGAAAAGAAACACAGCTCCACTTTATGGACTTAATGTGGACCATTTAACATTTGCCTGCATTTGAACGGGAAGATAACCCCTGAATGGTTAAGGGGAACAGAAAGCTTCAAATAATTGCCCTGGATCTACTGATTTTGCAAAGTGGTTGGTGGAAAAAAAGTCCATGTCTTTTTCAAGGACATGAAAAACTCCTGAGGCATCTGGCCAGCAAGCAGCCAGGAATGGGAAAGTGCTTGGCAGTTGGCTCCACTGAAATGAAGCCTCTGTCCTGCTGGAAGTTTATCCAAATCAAAGCATTGATGATGACAGCTTTAGCAAATGAGTGAATGGCAGAATACAAAGATATACATCCATCCATACAGTACAGCTCCCTGTTCCCAGCAAGATAGTGGGAGGATAGAGAGGATGTTGCTGTTACCTGATGCAGTTGCACAAAATCTTTACTAAAATATTCACACAAACATAAAAAGGCCTTTGAGTTTAATGTGTTTCAGGCTGTGAGGTTAAATTTTGAAGTTTCTCTGAGTCTCACTTCTGAGTTTTTTGTATCCCTGTCTGTACACTTGCACTCAGATAAGCACCTTTTTCCTCTCTTTCTATACAATGTGGCAATGTCAAACAGCTTGTGCAACCCTGCAAAACAGGCAGTTGCTGCAGGCATGGTACCTGCATGTAACTATTGTCCAGGAATTGTCTTTGTACATCTCTTTTTATGCAACCTTGATAAATGTGGCCTGCTTAATATGGCTAAGATGAATGAGGCAATAATTTCTGGACAAGACACCAGACGGGCAGGCTGGTTTGATTTACAATGTTATGTTAATAAATACCAGTGGCATGTTTTGTTCTTCAGGTTGCTGGATGTGAGTCTCTGCTTCTGGGCTGTTGTCAGTGCAAGGCTGTGAATTCACCTGCTGAGTTATGAGGGGGGAAGTACTGCAGGGCTGGAAGGAAAACAGGGTGGGTGCACTTACCTGAGCCATGCTGGAGGTGCAATTTTTGACATGTGAGGTTGGTGCTGCAATTTGGGGTATCAGAAATTCACAGGAACTTCACTGTGTCTCCAAGTTGGTAAATATTCAAATACCCAGTGCCTTGGCAGTGCAACATTTCTTCTGCATGTTGTGTTTTGTCTTTCTTAAGGAGGAAATTGCTGGATTTTAGTTATGTCCAGCAGAGGTTAGAGTTGTCCAGTTGTCCAGGACCTTCCCCCCAGTGTGAAGTATTGGGAGCAGTGACTCCAAGGGCTTGTGACACTCAAAGAGAGCTGTGTCCAGCACAACCACCAGAATCAAATGAGGACTGGTCTCCAGTCAGTGAGGGAGACCTCTGAGCAGGAGAGAAACTCTGCACCTTTCAAACTACATCAGGTGCCGAAGTTGTGTCACATCAGCATCTGTTCTCTCACACAGAGAATGTGGCTCCTGATTCACCTCCCAAGAAGGTGCTTTTGTAATCCAAATACTAGTAGTTACCCTAATTTTCTTCCTTCAGCCAGCTTTTAGTGCTTGGAGAGTTTTAGATCAGTCAATCAGTCAATGCTCTCTTATGTCCATAAAATAAGTAAATTAATATTGGGTCAGACAAGATATGGTGGCAGTGTTACACATAATGAGAAATACAAACAGATTCCAATTCTTGCAAATTTTAGAGAAAGATCCCTGCTAAAATAAATTTGAAAGAAAAAACAAACAAAACAAAACAAACACATCCCAACCAAAACCCCTCAAAAACTGCCCCACCAATCATAATTTCATTGACTTGTCACTATTTTTTAGGCAGTGAATTTTTATATCATACACCAGTCACAGACTTTCAGCTTTGAATTTGTGTCATAAAATTGCATTTTGGGACAGGTGGGAGACAGTAATGTGAGAGAACAGGCAGTGAGTGTGACTCTCCTCCTACCCTTTTCTCCTTGCACACGGTGTCAGCAGAACACAACCACTTTTACGAGTGTGCAGAGACAAAACTACAGGAATAGAACTAAAGTGTTCTGAAGGCCAGAAGCACATCAAAATTCCTGTGGCATAATTACATCAGTTCATAATTCGCAGAGAAAAATACAGACTGATTTTTATTTCTGTGTGCTTTCTGTGGCTGCACTTTGCCCCTTTTTTAAGCTACAGCCTTATTTCCTTCCAGCCCTTCAAAATTTTTTCATGGCCTCCATTTCTGCATCATTGATGTGCAGCGGGTGTTAGTGCCATTTATTGGAAACATCAACCTTTCACTTCTACTTCAGTAAAGCTAACTGGGGATAGGAAACCATGAATCTCATTTTGGTCATAAAAACCCAGAAGTTAAAGAGGGTGCTAAGCCAGGTGGCATTTGTGGGTTTCTGCTCACAGGTGCTCCTCTCTTGTGGCTGGAAAAAGAAGATATATTTTATGTTGCTGTCCTTGACATAGTAAGTGTGGATTTATCATGGGAGAAAAAATCCATCCAAGTGACTTCCCCTAGCAGAAAATTACACACCTCTACCATTCTGTCTGTGAATGGCAACTTGTCCAAGATATTTACCTTGCCTCTGGTTTTAGCTGAGGCTGAGAGCATGCTGACAACCCTATCACTCTGCCACTGGACCTGACGTGGAGCATTTCTACCTTTGCATTTCTAAAGGAATTGCATCTAGGCTGAGTTTGTAGAGCTTAAACCTGGAAAGGGCTGTCAAAACCCATCACTCTTATCCCCTGCCTCACCGCAGTTTATTTTCCACCAGATGTTACATAGACTCAGGGATTTATCTCCTGTTCTTCAGCAGTCGTAGACATCCCAGCCTGGAGTTTTCTGCCTCTCTGCTTTGCATGGCTCAAGAAAGCAAAGCAGTCTCCCAGGTAGGAATGTAAGGAAATTCTTTCAGAAATTGTTATCCATTTACAGAAGGAACTGGAACAAGGGCCAAGATACCTACCTGTCACCTGAAGTGACAGAGGCGATGTCCTGGACATGAATATTTCCTTTTTTTTCCCCCAAATCCCCAGACTGCAGAAAAGTTGTCATCATTTTAGAATAAATATGCTCATTCTCAACTTTTGCAACTGAATCAAATGTATGACAAATGTATGACATGCACAAGGATTTTTTTTTTTTTTTGCATCCTGCAAAATATCCCACAGTTTCAATCTAGACAAAATCTCTGCCATCACAGTCAGAGACTTGCTCATAGGCAGAACCTTGGCTAAACCCCACTAAAATGGGTCGTACTGGGAATCTTTTTCTGCTCCCAGACAGCACAGCAGAGGGGGATTAAATTCTGAGAAAAAGTGCTTGTACCTCAGGCCCCCCAAACTCACACCAAATGCAATCTAATTAAGGTTAAAATTTTCCGTGGTCTTTGGGAATTTGAAGCGTTACGAGCATGTATGGGATCAATGCTGGCATGTTTTCACTTTCCCAGACAGGAGTGACAGTAACTCAGTGACAGTGAAGGACAGTCAGTGAGATTGGGGTGGTGGAGTGCAGAGCAATGCCATGGTAGGAACATTCTGGCAGAGGTGTCTGTTTACTTCAGTTTGCCAAGCACAATTTGTCAAGGTAATTGCTCATCCCAGCCCCAAATGTAAGTAAATCTATCAAGACTGTGATAACCATGTGTTTCCATGAAAACATGCCAGTGGCCAAAATTGGCTTTCCTTCCCTCTTTCTCCCTCTTCTCTCCTTCTCTGCCCTCTCTCCCTCTCTGTATACTCAGGTATACAATGGCCTTAGTACATCTTAACAATCTCCTGCTCACCAGCAGATGCCCAGAAATTATCTCTATGCAAACTCCTAGAGAAGGCAAGCACAAAGTAATTCAGCTTATTTCAGCATCCACAGTGTATTGCAAGGAGGAGTTTCTCAGCCTAAATGCACCTTGGCAATTAATTTTTTTCTTCTTTTTTCAAACCTGTTAATCTCACTGCTGCTCCCCAGTGCCCCAGCTGGGAGAAGCACAGAGCAGTTCCTCTCTAGTTGCCCTGTGCATGCCACTCCTTGTTTTGTAATCTCTAATTATATCCTACCTAGACCAAACCTTCTCAGAACTGTAGCATCCTGGTCTGTGCAGCTATTCTTTCCCCACACGTCTGGGTATCTGTGCCACCTTTTTTCAGCCCTTTTCTTTCCTTTTAGAGATGAGCAGAGCCAAAATGCACACAGTACTCAGCATGTGGCTGCATATCATTTAGTTCTCTTTTCTTCCTAATGATTTCGAGCTGGTAGTTGGTTTATTTGATGATGACTGATGATGATGATAATCTGATGATTGTACCCTAGCATTTGTGGAGAGCTAAGATATTGTAAGGGGTACAACAAGGCACCTTGGAATTGCTATCAGGTATGTGAGCCCTGGCAGTGGTGGGGGCAGGTATGGAATTATTCTGTGAAGCTCAGGAAGCTAAACTGATTTTCAGCCAGAATGTAGTTAGCAAAGTCACCAAGCAAGAAAACAGACTGACCAGGGCTCTACTGGAATATGGGATCAAGGGGCAGCAAGAAATTGGTAGGGAGTTGCAAACCTATCAGAAGAAAAGCAAGAATCCTTCAAAGCCTAGAACAAAGCCGGGTCTGTTGGGAGCACAGAGATGAGTTAATTGAAGCGTCTCTCTGCTCTCCTCCTCTCTGGCTGTGGGACCACCTGCTATCACTTAAAGGCAGCTCCCACTGTCACTTTCTCCTCTGGGTCACGTGCACTTGTTCATCCTTTGATCTTTAATCTTTTGCTATTGATTTCCACCCTTTTAGCTGAAATATTGTCCTGCTCTTTGAGAAAGGCAATCGCCCAGACCACACTATTGCAAATAATGTGTACTTTGGAAAACAATGATTGAATCCTCGTATTATCCGCTGAAGCAAAAAAACTCTATCCTGCCTAAAAGAAAATGCTCTGCAGAGATAAGATCATAGAAATTCATCAAACTGGCTTCAGGGGTTTTGTGTGTGTGCATGTTTTGTCTTTTTTTTCTTTTTCTTTTTTTTTTTTTTAATTTGCACCGCCCTGGAGAGATGCTGAGATTAAAATGCATTATCTTTAGATAACCAATGCAGTGAGTTCTGTCACTCAGAATTCAGACTATAATTCACTCTCTGGAAATTGCAGATCCACCCTGAGATAAATTTCAGCTAGAGTGCAAAAGAGCCAGCTACAGTTTTACATGCATATTTAGTTTGTATCTATGTATATACAAATCTTCTGATAAACTGCCATAAATCTGCTACCATATGTTTCAATGATTCAAAAGAGAACTGTGTGAACATAAGGGGTTTTATTCCTCCCTCAAAATGTCACACGAGAAATAAAATGTATCCATGTCTTATCTGTTGATCTGTGGAACTTTGAAACCCATCAATTTATTTTATTATTATTATTTCACTGAAACATGGCACATTTGATAGCAGAAGCTACTATTAAATATGACTGCCTCAGATTTGATATCTGTCTATAGCTAAAAGTACTTCAGTAAAGTTAGGCCCAGGTTTTTGGGTAAGTGTTCCCTTTTTTTGGGACATCTATACTATCAGTTTAGCATTCTGCAGATTTTTACATTGGGACATGTAGGATTTCCCTCTTCCTCATGCCATTTCCTGGCTTTTTTTTTTTTTTTTTTTGTAATTATGTAGTAGAAGTGGCTCTTAAAACTTTCTACAAGGGTATTACGTCCATAACAAGAGCAATTCCATTTTAGTAGCAATTCAAATATAATGGAAAGACATATTAAATTGGAGGTGATGTTACAATAAAAATCATGCCATTAGAAAAACAATAGAGCATTAAAACCAGTATTATAACAGAAATATTTTAATAAAAGCACTAAATAAACCAAACAAAAGAAAACCAGGGATGAAACAGGGACAATAAGAGTTTTTTATTGCCATGCTGATTTTGCTTTGTTTTAATGTATTGATGGAATATTTCATTGCAACAGCTCCATAATTTTATCATAAATGTAAGCCATAAAGCATGCTTCTTGCAGGCAGTGTAATTATTTAATTTCCTTCCCAACGGTAAGAAAGGGCATGTGCAGTACATGGAAAAAGCAGAATGAATTATGGACTGGATGGAAATCCCTTCCTGCTATGCAGGAGGCTGTATTTCCTACATTTCCTCTGCCAGAGGAGATGTAGAGGGAGTGGGGAGAGCTGGTCCACAAGGACTTGCTGAGAGAGTGTGTGGCCTGAAGAAAACTGATGATAGCATGTCCTGAAGTCCCCACAGTGCACAAAAAAAAAAAAAAAAAAAAAAAAAAAAAAAAAAAAAAAAAAAAAAAAAAAAAGAGTGTGGTTAAAAAATCCCTTCTGGAGAGAAGTAAATGATTGGTAAAAATTCTGCTCAGTTCCACAAAGATGGAGTGATAAAATGTGATTTAAAGTTGTGTTAACTTTAAAAAATGTGTTAAACAGCTCAACTTTACCTTTTCCTTTGGGAGTAAAGCCCCCTCCCCTTGTGCAGAAGAGTGTAGAGAAAACTCCTCTGTGTGAGAGATTTGCACACATAGCTTCTATCCAGAATGTGCTCAGTAAGAGAGATGGGGGTAAGAGTGGGGAGAGAAGACTTTTTCAAAATTGCTTTCAGAACCTCACCAACAGTTTACTTTGGAATTTTGTAAATGCAGTTGAACCACAGAGCACAAGTGATGAGCTTTCTACCTCAGTTTTGGGGCTCTGCTCCAAATCTGGAATCCCAGCAAAGGTGAGCCTATGGGAATTTGAACTTGAAGGAAATTTTTCTGGCTCCCTGCTAGCCTCTGAAGTGCTGGGAGCCCAACTCTAATATGCCCAGCTGGACTCTTATTGCCCTTATCACCTTCTTTATCCCTTTCCAGACAATCCCCACAGATTCTGTTACATCACTGCTAAATTGGGTTAAATGAAGTCTTTTGGGTGTGGAAAATCATGCAAGTCGTGTGTTCATGTGTAGTGTTTTTCAGCTCTGAGTAATGAGTTCTTCTTTATTTATTTAATAAACAATGGAAATATAAGCAATTATCAATGAGTCTAACTGCGGGGATGGCAGCCCTTGTGATAAGATTTATTTTAAATGAACCTCATTCTACCTCAGACCCTAAATTTTTCTCTTCAGAATATATTGTAGGAAATAGTAGTCCCTTAAAAGCCTGGAAAACCTAAGAAGCCACTGAAATCTGTAATTGAAATGCAAATGGAAAGCCCCTGGCACACCAAATCAATTTTTCTCTTAATAAGAGACGGAAATAGAATGTGACACAGAAAGTCCTGATGCTCCACATAAAGACAAAGCTTTCTAAGTGGTCTGGTGCAGAACAGAAATTCCTGTTTGCTCTAGTCACGCTTTCAAACCGCTCCATTATTGAGGGATGATGGGACACAATTAAGAGGCTGCTGTTTGGTTACAGAAACCATTTTCTTCAAGGTGCAAATCTCCCTTAAGACCACAAAAGAAGCATTCCCAAGCTCACATCTGCAGTGTCTGGCCTCAGTGTGTTTACAGCTCCTCCAGACAAATTCCCTGTGGGGTGAGTGTCAGCTCTGTGTCTCATTGCCCTGGCTTTGCCCCGGTACTGGGATACCTGGAGCAGAGATAACCTCGCTGTGCCCAGCTCATTATCCATGCCCAACCCACAGGATCGTGTTCCAGTGTTTGGTACACAGATCACAGAAGTTAATGGAAAGATTCACCTTGACTTCTGTCCATAATTAGGGTGGAGGAGAGCAGAGACGATTGACTTTTTAGGAACTGAATGATTCATGTAATCAATAAATAGATAGAGTTAAATATATTCAAACCAGGTATTCTCCTGAAGAGTTTTAAAGGAAACTTAACTTTCTATACAAATATTCTATAGATGGAAAGTTTTGGACTAGAAACAGGATTTTTTAATGTTTTATTTGCTTTTCAAAAACCATTCTCTCCAGTTTTATTTGAACTAACTTCACTGAAACTGATCTATCATAATTTCATTTTGAACATGAACACAAAGACAGTGATACAGATTTTCTGATGCCTCCAATCAGAACATAGACGATTCAATTCCTAAAAATTAAGAAAACAATCATTAAAAAACCAAAGAAAATTTTTTGATTGCAAAAGAGCTTTCTGCTGGATCAATGGAAGAACAAGGAGGTTGTGAGGGTGAGAGTTCTGGCAATAAGGATTATACATGGTCAGAGCAGGGTCAGGTGAACCATTGTGATGTTTGAAACCTGTCATGAGATCAGCCTAGCAAAGCCTTCCCAATTTCTATCCCTTGCCCCTAATTCTGCTCAGGTCAGACATGGTGCTCATCCCCTATCCGCCCTGATGGCCCCTCTGCCTGAGGTACAAAGCCTCTTCTCTCAGCTCTCCATCAAAACCCACCTGGAGTGGCAGGAAGGAGGCAGTGCTGTGATGCATTTCACACATCTTTGTGTCTGGAAAAGAATAAAAGCTCCATACAGGGCCATTTAAGATGCTAAGAGCTGTGTGGTGTGTGTGACCTTGATGTACAAAATGCCATCTTCACTCTTCCATTTTCCTCCCTTAGAAGAGAATAATTACATTAGTGGGACAATTTCAATCCAAGAGCAACCTGCTCCACTGTCAGGAGCAGGGATATTCTGATTGATTTCAGTGGCTTTTAGATCACTCTTGGGAGTGCTAACCCTGCACCACGCTGGAATACTGTCCACTGGGGTTAACTCAGGGTACACCTCCCATGAGGGCTCTGGGAAGCTCCACAGCTCCAGGGACATCAGCCTCAGGAAGGGTTGCAAGGTGTTGCAGAGGAAGTTGTGACAGCAACACTGAGAGTCACATGCCCAACCCAGGAAAACACTGGGACAGATTTTCAGATTTCTATACATACTGTTGGTGTGTACTCATTTGATTCTCACCAGGACAAAGGGTAATGGCTTTTGAACTGACAGAGGGCAGGTTTAGATTTGATATTAGGAAGAAATTCTTTACTCAGGAGGTGGTGAGGCACTGGAACAGGTTGCCCAGAGAGACTGTGGAAGGCCCATCCCTGGAAGTGCTCCAAGGTCAGACTGGATGGGGCTTTGAGCAACCTGATGCAGTGGAAAGTATTCCTGTCCATAGTGAGAGGGGTTGGAACTGAGTGGTCCCTAAGGTCCCTTCCACCCCAAACATTCTGTGACACCATAATCAGCACAAGATGAAATCCTGGCTGTAATCCAGCAAGGTAAGTCTGCTTTTATCCATGTGTGATTGTGCCTTTCCTCACTGCACAGACATGTTTTAATTGTCATTTGCTTCATTCCCCATACAGCACAGAAAAAAAATCCTTATTTGTCTTGACTCATACTGATTTGTTAATTATAAGGTTTAGCTGCCATATGATGTAAATTTGTATAAATTGTGTAAGAAGGTTATGAGGAAAAGAGGAGAAAGAAGGGAATGAAAATGCCATTGTTTCAATCCTATTGCATTTTCAATATGAGCAGTATTTTACCTGGTAAATGACACTGTATTATGAACTGTACTTCACAAGTTCTTCCCCTCCTAGTACCCATTCAACAAATTAAATACCTTGCTGTGGGTTAAATGCAATGTCAGATCATGCTGTCTCTGAAGAGAAATATATAAATGGGTGGTTATTTCATGAGAAAAAAATTATTCACATTCCCAGGCCATTAGGGAAATACCAGCAAAAGTTATATGGTATTAAAAATATAGGAGCTGGGTTTGCAAGCCAGTGTTCAATCACTGTATCCTTGAACAGCAGGTTAAAGTCAGGGAGGGCAGTAAATCCAGCCATGGCTCTTTAACCAGTGGAGCCAGAAGCATGGATCTTGTGCCAAAAAAAGAAAAATTTAAAGGGGAGGAAAGCAATTTCCAAAGCTTATTCAGAGATAAATAGGAAAAAAACTGACTAGATGTGGAGGTTCCAGCCCTTGTAGGTTGACAGGTGTGGATGTGGCTCTGAACAGACTCTGGGCTCTGATGTGAGGCAGGACCCAGGCACAGTGATGAGTATGTGCCATCAGTCAGCACAGCACCCTGACAGGGCTGTGGCTCTGCACACCTGCATGATCCCAGCCCAGGGGAGAGGATTCTTGTAAGAGTAAATGGCTTCTATCCCCAAATCAATGCTTAGCTGAACTATGTGAATTAGCAACATCAGGGCTTCTTCCTCTGTGTATAAACCCTCTAAGCTGAGAAAAAAGAAGATCACAAGGAGAAAGAAGAGTAAAGCAAAATTTAGCCCATTGGAATAGCTGACCTGCACATATTCCTGAGTCCTTTGCTGTAGGCAGAGCTTTAAGTTAGCTCTTTCTCTGAATTTTTGTGTGAGGATTTGCACCTTCCTGTCATATACAGAACAATAATGCTGAGTTTTGTTTAAAAAGACCATTAATCTTGGCTGATCTTAAATTTCAGAATAAAAGTCCACCCTTGCTCCCACTCACATTTCTTCTGCAAGATGATATACAGCTTGGGGGTAAATACAAGAGAATAAAAGAGTATTTATCCATAAAGAGCAAATGTAAAAATAAACTCACAAGGAGGTGGATAGCTGCTTTCCCATCACTGGATTATATATTTAACCACCTCCGAAGACTATCCTGATCAGAATCCAGTCAGTGACAACAGAATGCTCAGGGCCATCTACAGTCAGGTTTCCAAAACCTCCAGGGATGGAGGCTTCAATGTCTCTGTTCCAAAGTTTGACCACCCTCTTAGGAACCCAGTTCTGAAAACTACCTCCAGAATCACCACATCTGGTTCCTACATCATGTCAGATCCTTTTGTCAACTAGTACAAATTCAGTTAACTCTGTACAACTCTACTTTTATTACCAAGCTGTTCCATTTTTCTGATGGCAAGAAATCCTCCTGCTATTTCCAAGCTGAGTGTATTCTTAGTCCATTTGCTCCTGTGCCAGCATTTCTGTTAGTTCCTCCCAGGTGATGATCATCATTTATCATCATAATCCTTGATCATAAAAGCCTAAAGTTTTTGTTTGCAATTAATTCAACATTTTTGCAGGTCTACTCTGGTTCAAGTGTTGATTGGTGATTTTCTTCAGTTTTCTTTTTTTAATGAAATATTTCCCTTTTGCCCTTGGCAGCTACAGGTCTGCTGGAACTACTCTGCAGTAAATCTGAGTACAGGTGCTAGGTCTGAAAGAAGGCCTTTAAGGAAAAAAAAGTCTATTTATTCAGCTAAACGTCATCAAAAGAAGCAAGCTCAGCTCTGGATTCATAAGCATAAACACAGAAAATATAATACTTTCTCTGGCAATGCTTGGAAAATCCTGCAAACCTGCAGCTGGAAGCAGTGCACACTCTGAACACAGACACAAAGCTAGGCTGCAGTAGCTGTCACACACCGGCAAGGGGAGATGAGGCTGCTCCAAAGCACTTGCCTACCACGTTCCAACCCCTGACAAGGTCAGGGGTTGTTTGCTTGTTTTCCTCTCCGAAAAGAAAGCCTCTGGTTTGCACACAGACTCATTCTTGTACAGGCATTTGACAGCAGTTTATTAGCTAATAAACAATGAGAGTTAAGCTTTTTTGTCCTCTATTTCTGGGCTCCCAAATCTCTCTCTAAATGGAAAGTTTGTCAGATCTCATCCTGGGAGGGTGACACACAGATAGTGTCTCCCCAGACATCCCATGCCTGGTACAGAGGAGAGCCGCTGTTGCTGCTGCAGGCTGGAAATGTTCCTGGTGCACACAGTGGGCCACATATCTCAAATTCTTCCCTCCAGATGATGCAGGGCCTTGGGGCAGGTGTACAGCCACATGCAGCAGTGCAGGGCTGTGCCACCAAGACACTGTTTCTCCACAGAAGCAGCTCCATGGGGACAGAGCAGGCACAGAGCCAGCCCCTGGCCCCACACCTCCACAGCCTGGCCAGGAGTGCAAAAGAAAAGTGGGAGGTCCATGATCCCTTCCCTCACCAGTACAAAGCCCAGTCCCTCATGCACCTGAGTATGTGAATGAGGCAAGCAGAGGCAAAGAAATACCCTGTGAAACCTTTGTCACACGTAATGGCTTCCTTGGTTCAAGCACCACCAAAGATGTGACCGAGCTGTGTCATCCTCCATGCTGGGGCTGCACACTGCTGAGCAAACCAGGTAAAAAAAGGCATCACCTGCTACTGGTGCATCTTCTCCTCATTTCTGACTGGCATGACTTCAGAGGGACCAGAACCTCTCACTGATTCAGCCTAGTCACAATCCACACTGCTCTGCATCATCCAACTCTGCTACCACAAACAAGAACGACAGGATTGTGACTCTTCTGTAGAGTTTATTCTGCAATAATTGACTAAGTCCTTCAGTATTTCCATCCTCACTGGTCACATATAAGATCATGCTGGCCACAGAGAGGCCCAAATGCCTTGAGGACAGCCACACAGGATGCTGGAAGCAGCATGAGTTCTTTAAACACAGACCCTCAACTTTTATGTGCTAATCAAGGGATCCATTTTTGGATCAATCCTTTGCATCAGAGTTGCACTGCAAAAATATTGAATTTCTGGTCAGCTTCCACAGTCTTTGTTGTTTGATCAGCACTGATTGTGTGCATTATTGCAAGACAAAAACAAATCAATCAGTCAGTGCTGTATCTTTCTTTTTCACAATGGTATCACTTCATCTCCCCCCCACTGCTTTCAGATGGCTCATAACAACAGCTTGTGAGCATCTCATAATCTTTAACACGTGTCTTACAATAGGCCAGTGAGGTGTGACAATATTATTATTCCCATTAGAAGACCAAGCACAAGAAACAAAGTTTTTTATTCACCAAAGGCATTTAAAAACATTAAACCCTGACAGCTAATTCCCAGAGATGGCAAATAAAACACTGTCAGCATAGGGACACCAGTGGGACTTACTTTCTCAAGAGGAAGTCAGGGATCTTAGCACACTTGTAGTTGTAGATGGACACAGCTTCTCCAGGCCTCAGCATGAAGTCTCTGTGGAAGCCAACACTCAGCCCAATGCCAGGCTCCAGGTCAGTGTCTTGCCCACCCAACCATCATAAAGCTGGGTAAGCAAAATGCTCCAGCATGGAGGAGAGGGGATATGGAACTTACTCTGCTTCTGGAGACACCCAGAACTACAGCAGTGTGAATATTGTCAGTGATTTTAATCAAAGACTGATGATCTCTTTTTGCCCAGTTAGCATTTTTGCTTGTGTTAAATTTTGGGGAAACAGAGGAAATTTCAGGCTTGTCAGCATTTGTCACCATCATTTGGAAGAGTCTCTTCCCATTCTTCCCAGAGCTGTACATTGCCATGCTGCACTTGGCATGTCCCCACCTTGCCACTCTTCTGAGACCATTTGGTTTTAAATGTGAAGTAATGCCCTGGCTGAGCACCAGGGGAGGAGGACAGAGGGGACAGGGAGCAGGTTCAGTGGGTCAAACCTGAAACAGGAGTCCAGGTCCTCATTCCTATAAATGAAAGGCAGCAGAGTGCCCATCTAATGGGACACCAGAGCTCCTTTAACCCCCAGGCAGGAACTGCTGTCATGGTTTGCATACAGTGGTGTGGCAGAGTAGCTGGGTGTCCATCTCAATTATTTGTCTGGCATCCATTGTAACAGTAATTGAGAAGCCTCATGATCTTTCATGTATTTGTCCACATATCAGCCAGGTTAAGGCTGGTTTAATTATGCCCTGTTTAATGGGAAGGAGCACCAAGTATAAAAGATATTATGTCCCCAGGAATCAATTCAATGCACAAGCAAGTTTGAATTTTCTAAATCAGACACATAACTATAATTTCAGGGGTGGAGGATTTTATTTACTGAAAGCCTACCCAGTACTCCAGGTGGAAAATACATTAAGATTTATGCTTGGATGTAATGCCAGTAATGCGAGAAGCATGGAAATATCTTAGTTGGATAGATGTTGGAAGAGTCTCCTTTCCAGCAGGCATGTGATTAGTACAGCCCGTTCTGCTACGGCCACCAAACCAGATTAAATCTATTTACACAACCCTAATCCACCTCTGGCTGAATGGAGACAGTAGCTTGCCCAGAACAGAAGTGAAATTTTCAAAAAATTAGAGCATACTCCTCAAACTTTCCAAAATACCTGGACACCTCCTGCACCTCAGAAGAACAAACTCCTATCCATTTCCAGTTGGAGATAAGAAGTCCAAAACTCTTGTGTGAGATGTTTTGAATTCTCCTTGGTGAATGAAGGCTGATTTTTAGTGATTAAATATCTCCTAGATATCCCATCCAGATCACACATCTGGTCAGAACATTTCCCTTGAAACTAACCTTGAATGTCACAAAAGTACTTAGGTCTCCTTGACCGAGCGATATTGTTTAAGGTGATAAAATGTGAGCAAAAAATTAATGGGCTGGTTGGTTACATGAATATTCCTCCCTGTAGTATTATGGTGACATTTCTTCTCTTAAAGCCTCAATGATTTTGTTGAAGTTGTTGAGTATTGTCTTATGCGTTAATTTGAGATTCGAGGGGGGAAAAGAAATGTTAAAAAAATAAATCAATTTCCCATCCAGGCCTTTCTGCAGCAACCTTACCTACTCTCTGAGGACCCTACAATATGCTGAGAAAAAATATTTTGTGGGAGTCTCTGGTTAAAATACAGGCAGCACCCCAATGGGTTTCTAAAAGTTCTATGAAGAACAAAGCTAATGATAAATAGGTACAGCAAAGTTCTGGATATATTTTCCAGGACCAGATTTAATCAATTCTGCACACATAAGATACAAGCAGCTCACCAAGTTGGTGCATGCATAGAATCCAACCCTAATTAACTCTGTGTGTGTGGACTTTGAGTTGCTGAAAAAACATGTGTTGTTAATTTAATAAATCTTCATTAATGTGGCAGGTAGCAGTGACCACCACAAGAACCATTACAAATTTGACCCTTTTCAAATCCTCGTAATCCTGCACTGGAGAGATGCACCTAATTGGGCTCATTAAAAGTAAACACTGATTGGCAGCACCACTGGGATCCTTCAAAAGGCTGTGCAGTTGTAAAGAATCTTTGCATTCCTGATCTCCAGAGCAGCAGACATAATTTGTTGCTTCTGGTCCACAAAAAAAAGCAGGAAAACTGCTGGCAGCAAGTAGTGGACAAGGCAGCAAGGAAGGGTATGGGGTTACATTTGCAGGTGAAAGGCCATAAATTTCCTATGAATAGTGAATATTACCATGCTTGGGTCACTTTAACCTCAAGATCACTGCTGGGGAATGCAGAGCACAAAAAAATGTGGGGATAAGGGAATTAAGGACCTCTGAACTGTGATTTACTATTGTTAAGACTTTGGGGCTGTTTCTCCGACATTTTATGTTTTGTAAGTCATTAGCAACTGCAAAATGAGTGTAGGAAAACATGGGCAAATCAATAGTGTATTACATAGGCATCAGTAATTACATAGCAGTGGGGAATTGGGCCTTGGGACTTTTCAATTATTTTCTGTTGCAAATGATGTACAGGCACCTTTTGGGAAATCATGTTTTGGTCAAACACTACATATTTGCTCAGTGTGAGCCAGTGTTATGGAGGTAATCAAATAATATTAATCTTTCTGGGCTTAAAAAATCTATCAATCTCTAAGCCTCTATTTCTGAGTCAAAGCCAAAAAAAAAAATCACTGGCTTATTACACAGCCTGAATGTCATCTGGCTGGAAAACTCAGGTCATTGTGAATGCTCAGACGTAGGCCTGGACATCCAATTTAATGCACACCACTATTCAGGGTGTAGTTTGCCTGCTTTTAAAGTCAATCTCCAGCTCTTTCTTCCATAGTACATGTAAACTTAATTAATCTTTTTATATTACAGAGCTACACAGACACATGTGCACTTCTAACCAACATCTAAAACACCTACTGCACATCTGAGGGGCACTCTGGTAGCAGTTTAAAATAAGTGTTCCTAACCTGCAAGAAAAAGAAAATATTGTGACCTAGCGTGGATCTCTCAGAGCAGCATCCCATAGGAGAGTGACATTTTACCTGGGAAGATAGTGATAGGACAAGGGAAAATAGTTTTAAACTAAAAGAGGAGAGATTTAATTAGTTAGAAAGAAGTCCTTACTGTGAGGGTGGTGAGACCAAGGCATGGGTTGCCCAGAGAAGTTTTGGATGCTCCATCCTTGGAAGTGTAGTCAAGGCCAGGCTGGGTGGGGCTTTGAGCAAGCTGGTCTGGGTAGGTGCCCCTGACCACGGCAGGGGGGTTGGAACCAGATGGTCTTTAAAGCCTCTTACAACCCACCCCATTCTTTGATTCTATGACCAATTGAATCCCATGCCATGAATCCATTTGCCATGATCAGTGTGAGCACACACAAGCTCCAGTTTACTCCGGACCTGCTGATGTGCAGTCACTTGCTCAACTGCCAGAGTTGCATGGCTTGTCTGAGCCATTTGCATCACCTACTGCCCTTAGTTTTCTGTACCAAAAATCTCTTGGGTGGCTAGGAGCCACGGGAGGTTGTCCCAGTTTGTCCCACTGCTGCTTATGCTGCTGTCACACAGATCCAGGAAACCCAGATGCAGAAAATTTTCATGCAGGGATGTAGCAACTCTGCCTCCTCCAGGACATCAAGCAAATTCTTCTGAGCAGGCTGAGGTGGAAACATGGGAGGCACTTCATGTTTCATTGGAGCTTGACTGCAGAAAGAAGTGGAAGTGTCAAAAAGGATTAGTGTGTCAGTGGTTAAAATGATTGTGGCGTGAAGGGACTGAGGGCTGCCAAAACCAAAATAACAAGAAAGTGTCTCTGAAGGCACTTCTGTTGTATCACTTTGACAGATGTGCAGCTCCTCACTAACTGCAATGACCAGTGAAGAACAGGCTCCTCTGCAACAACCTCTCTGGCCTGGGACCAGGAGGAGATTTGGGATGGAGCCTGCAGATATTTCATTCAAAACCAGCTGATTTGGTCAGATTAGAGATATTTCTGCTGCTGCACCATTGCAAGCAAAACAAATGGGGCTCTGCATATGAGCACAGAACACATCCTTTGTGGTTTTAGACCTTAGCAGGACACAGGTGTGGTGGGTATCAGTGATTCAGTGGCCTTCAGCATGACAATCCAGACTATCTCACCACTGGATGTCTGCACTCTTGCTGGAATATATCTGGACAGTCACAGATTGCAAGTTTGGACACTTTTGCTGGGAGCTCACAGCGACCCACCGCAGGCACTTGCTAGAGGTCAGTATTCCTTGACTCCTTTATGTGATGAAGGAGAAAGAAGGTTTTATCCAGAAGACACCCTCAATTCAATTCGCCGTCTGCATTCAACCCTTTCCTTTCTGAAGTTCCCAGTCTGAGCACGCAGAAATACTCATCCATTCCCTCTAGACTATTCACCAAGAATGTGATAGCCTTGAATGCCACCTGGATGACTTAGAACTGAGACAAGCATTTTATGGGAATTGGAAGATGAAATAGTACCAAAAAAACCCACCGAAAAACCAAAACCCCAAAAAACCCACAATAAGATAAATGCAGTTTGTTATTATGTAACTTCTGTTTCTGCCTGATTTTTTTTTTTTTTTTTTTTTTTTTTTTTAGCTTTTTTTCCCAACAAAAATAGAGTGAAACCACGATGTTAGGTGTACAACATAGCCTGTGTAGTGCTCGGACTGCCTGCTGCTTCATACTTATTAATTGTGAAATCCTTGGGCAAATTGCCACTCAAGCCTCAGTGTTGATAAATTCAGGGGTTGCTGGCACTCCAGCAGCATGCAAAGAAGCTGAACAGAACTGATTACAGTGTGCAGCTCTATCTGCAGAGGGTTGATTATATGGTTTGCTTCCTAATTAAATATCTAAGCATCCGTTTATTGAGGAAAGTGAAATTGAGGAATCATCATTTATGGCAGCCTTGTGTGGAGTAAGAGATCCAGTGTAAAAATTCCTGGACCACAAAGGCACTGTATTGGCCAAGCCCTCTCCAAAGAGCAGGCTGGAGCACAAATGCAGTTTTGCATAATGAACATATCCTAAACCTTGTTACTCACAAGAATGAGATGAAATTGAATGTGGAAGAAGCAGTAAAATCAGCTTCTGTCTCAGCCTCTGGGATGGGCTGGGATGGAGCTGTGCACATGAGCAAGAGCTGTCACAGCATCCTTGTCTACTGGCACATCACAGGGGCTGCCCAGAATGCAGCAGAGGGACTTTCTGAAATGATGCCTCAGGGGATGGAAAATCTCAATTCCAGATATTGCTCCTGAAGGATTGCGTGCAAGAGGCTTCACTGTTTAGAGGGGGAGATGCAAGGGGGAGGGAAGGAAAATGTCTTCAGCAATGTCTTTTCTCTTGTTTCCTCAGTACTTTGTCACTCCCCCTTGATGCTGAATCAGACATTTACAAGCATACCCAAACATAGAAATTACCATATGGGCTCAGCAGGATATCTGGGAATGATTTCCCCCTTCACAACTACACATTAGATCTCATCCTGATCTTTAGCATTTAACAGCATTATTTCTAATGTGAATAATTAAAAATTAAAGTAAAATGGGGCTGCAGTTTCTTCTGTGGAGGAGTTGTGGAAGCTAAAGGATGTTGCCATGAGAATAAATCACTATAAATTAGCCATCAATAACTTTAAACATGATGATTAGAACAAAGGAAAGTCTGAAAAGGGCTTCTGAAGGATTCTGAGCACTGAGAGTTGCTACACTGTGTAAAGTCTACCACATTTAGAAATGGACTTGTATGATATGATTGCCTGTAATAGGGGACTGGATTTAATGCCTACTGCCTCTTTTTCCTTTTCAGTCAGCATTTGGCAAGTCTCCAAATTAATTTCTTCATTGTTGTTTTTAAGGACTGTCATTTTAAGACAATACAAGCTCCATTAATGGTGTCGCTATCTTGTCTGGTCAAACAACGCCAGGGAAAAAAAGGTCACTAAAATGTTGGAGGTCCAGAACTAAAATAAGCTTTTATTTCTTTTTATTTCACTTGGGTGAACTCTTGCCTTGTTATTGGTTTTGTTATTTCTCAGCTCAGCCTGATATAGCTGACGGGAAAAGTGTGAGTGAACGATTAATAGAAAGAAAGGCTGAGCAAGATCATCATCAGCAATGGTGATCCCAACAATGCTTATTCTGCTTTATGATCCTACTCCAGTTCATGCTTGGACAACTTGGGCCAAATTAGCACCTTTCATTGCATTTAACAGAGCTACTTCTATTTGGAGTTGAGGCCAGGTGAGGATCTACAGAACTGCTTCTCAAAAATCCTCCTCATACATCCAACATATGACCTAAGCTCCATGTTCCTTACAGCCCCTTGGTAGAAAAAAGGCCACCAGATAAAACACAGCCCATCATTACAGTGTCTGTGGTACAGCAATGTGGTACAGCAAATACAGATGGTATTTGAAAAAATTAAGGGAATGTCATAAGCACGAAATGATTAGGAAAAGGCACAATCAATACATGGAAAATGCATAGAGTTTAGCTCCAAATTTAGAGGTGAGAAGAATCTGGTGCACATCAGAGATGAAATGACAAAAATAAAAAAGTTGCATAGTACTGGACTGTTAAATATTATTACCCTACCAGGAACCCAAAGTAAGTAATACTGAGGGTTGACTATCTGTGACTTTCTGTAAAAAAATAACATATGGAATAAAGGAAATTATAGTCACATAAAGTTAGCAAGTTTATGTAAATAAAGAAAACAGATGCAATAGAGACTTAAGAGCAAGTTTCTCTAAGAATAAGTAGAGGTACAGAAGCAGAAATGGTTCAGTAATTCCCAAGGAGCTGGTTGGTGGTGATTGTGCTATTTAAGCTATGTGTCTTGTAGGTTACTAATGTGAGCAACAGTCTGCCTGCTGCATTTTAAATTACCAGCCACTGCCAGCCCATTGTTTTATGTGATTCCCCCTCTGAATAGATATATTTATTCATAAAGAGCTGGCTGCTCAGTGAGTCTCCCTCTGCTTTGTGGAACTCACTAAACCATATATTTCTTCAGTCAATTTGCACCAAACCTTCCCTGTATGAGCTGCTGTGAGCTTTATTCAGTGAGACAACAGTGGGTCACTATTTAGATTAGGTTTTAGGAAGGAGTTCTTTACTGAGAGGGTGGTGAGGCAGTTGAACAGCTTGCCCAGAGAAGCTGTGAATGTCCAAGCCCTGGAAGTTTGTAAGGCCAAGTTGGATGGGGCTTTGAACAATCTGGAAGATTGGTAGAAGAGACCACTACCCATGATGAGGAGGTAGAAATTATACAGCGTTTAAGCTCTCTTCCAACCCAGGCCTTTCTATGACTCAATGTCCTGTGAAATAGGGTCAAAATTCTGTCACTAAATTTTGCTGTTAGTCACCAGACCTCTGTCAAGAGCAGAAGGGCTCCACAGAGGCATAAGAAGAAGCAGAAGGGTTAAAACTCCAGTGTGTTTATTGCATGCTGCAAAATGCTGTTATCTGAGGTATTCTCCTGCACCACAGGCCCCATTGGCTTCTAAAAAAAAAAAAAAGGAAAAAAGAAAAAAAAGGAATCTTTTGGCAAATGAACATTCTGGTGAAGGAACAGATGAGCTGCAGAGGTGGCCTGGTGGCTCTGCAGATGCCACCAGAGCTGAGCATTTTTAAGCATATGGCACATTAAGAACAAGGGACCCACGCAGTGTTAGTGTTGTAGTCAGCAGTGGTGTCAGAAAAGCAGGGACTGGACAGGGGATCTGAGCCCATGGACCAGGAGCAATGCCAGAGGCCACCTCTCCACTGCATTACCACCAGGCAAGGGGATAAAAGCAAGAAGGAGAACTCATCCATCTTTTAATAACAAGCATTGTAGCTACTCTGAGGTCTGGAAGGTGACAAAGTCATGATAGCAGTGATAGGACACTGGCAGCTGATGTTTGCCATGCCATGACAGCACATCCAAACCTAAAAATTTCATCACACAACACCACCCTCAGCCATGGCTCATACCAGGAGAAGTTCAGATGAAGAACTTCCCAGTCTGCACTGAAAAAAGCAGAGCTATTACAGGGCTGGTAAGGCTAAGGATTAATTCCTATTTTTATTCTCTTTCACTTGTGTCCTGCATTTGAACAAGAGTTGAGCGCTTGGTAAGATGAAGGATTCAGAACACAGCATACATTTCTGAGCTGAGTTATTACCTCTGGTGCCTGGAGCAAAAGTGCCCCCTGGGATGTTTGACAGGATATAATGTCTGATTTGATGATGGAAACAAAAGAAGTCCTCTCCATGGCATATTTATTCTCTTGAATTTACTGAAAATGCACTCTCCTCCAATAAATCAAAATTCCACTTCACCCACTCAGATGTCAGTTCTGTGCACTGCTGACACACATGGAAATGCAAACCTCCCATAAAAGTAAAAGAAAATGTAAGTTATGTTCTGATAAACAGAGAAACTTCACAATGGGAAAAAAAGCCTTGGTTTATGCTTAAAATCAACTCTTTGAAACAGAGTAACAGAGAAATTGAAACAAAAAGAGGTGCTGGTGCAGGGCACATGCATCTCACCTGGGTAATTCTGCACTGAGGCTTCAATACAGGGTCAGTTTTCCCTTTGGTAACCCCTCCTTGCCTTTCCCCTTGCAGCCCAGAAAACTCACCACAGAGAACTCACACTCAGTGCAAGGTCACCCAGGAGAGATCTCCCCCTCCCCTGCCTCCCAGCAATATGTATTAAAATGTCATTCTGGCCTTCAGGAAAAGCAATTTTCTCTGCCTTAGTGTAGGACAGGTGTGATCCACCAGTCTGGATGGAGACGTCTGCATCAGAGCCAGTCCTCTCTGCCATGGAGAGAGGAAAAGGCACCTACAGGATAGGATTCAATTATTTAATTTTAGGGTTTTAAATTAGTGTGGAAGAATTGCCTCTGAAAGCACTTGTTTGTCTCCCTTGACTGCACTGGGGGCCTGGGGTGATGTTCTGAGCTGTGGGACACCTGAATGGCAGCAGATATCTGAGCAGCTGAATCCTGACTTTGCAGTTAGTGAGAGAAAGTATTTCCTGGGATAGGGGAAATCCTACACAGTGTGCAAGTGCTCATGCTTTTGCTCCATCCAGATGAGCAAAGCTTTGCCAATTAGCTGATATGAAGAGGAGCTGAACTTTCTTTTTGCATCTTTTCCACTTTGTCCTGGTGAGCATGGAAAGAGGCAGGAGAGAAAGGAAAGGGTTGCTGTGCTTAAGGCACGAGAGCTGATTTGTGATAAGAATTTTGGGAAATAGACAGAAGTCCTGGCCATTCCAGACAGAGCACTTGAACCCTCAGAGCCTGCATTCCCCAAGGCAGCTGAACACAATGTGTGCCCAGCAGTGAAACCACTGACACTGGCTCCTGCACTAACCCCTTCCCACACAGAATGAACCCAGCCCACGTGTCTCCTCAGCTACATAAAACTCAGAAATCTGACTTAAGGCAGCGATCTTGGCTCCCTGCAGAAAGCTATTAGCTCCCCCCTAGCCCAGGGGAGGGGTTATCAGCTCATCTGTTTTAGAGCTCTTAGAATGGGATGAGCATGGTGCTCCCTGTGACTGCCTGCACCTCTCCTGGCTGATTATTCCATTTGCTAAGGAGGATAAATGCCTCCAAATGCAACTCAGCAAAATACTGAGAGCACTTCGAATGCCCCCTGTAGAAAGCAGATTGAGGGCAAATTTAGCTCATCTACACACAAGATGGCAATCCTTCCTTGATGGAGAAACCTTCTGTTCTTTCCTCTTATCCCAGACCTTGCAGGGAGTCTGGCAGGTGATGGGGGCTTCCCAGCTCTCAGTGAGGGGAGTCTGGAGCTGGAAGCCCAACAAACAGAACTGATTGAAGAAAACCAGGCTGTGCTAATTTATCCTGGGGTCTCAGGTCTCCCAAATCAGCAGTCTGTACAGCCAGCCACAGCCTGCTTTTGTGTTCTTATATATCAAACAAGAATGAAATGTTGACAGAAGAGCTGAATTTCATGCACTAATTCAAGAAGCAGCTTGGTTGAAGAGATGTCAAATGTCAAATTTAAACATCTCCCTTCCTCCAGCTCCCGCATTCCAGTGGCAAACTGAGGCACAGTCAGCTTCCCCTAACACAGGGCAGGTTGTGCAGCAGCTGGGATGATGTGCAGACTCAGGCTGCTGGCCAGGCACAGCCAAAATGCAAAATCCCTGTCCCCTCCATGTACTTGCTTTGTATGGGCAAGGAGCTGCTGTGCGTGACAGGAGAGCTGCAAAGCAGGCAGGTCAGCATTGTGGCCCGGGTCAGTGCTATTTCAAAGGCTGGAGATGCTCTAATTATAGTGTTGGGAAGGCTGGAAGCTGCCAGGTTCGATATGGGAATAATGTGACAAGGGAATTGCAGAGTAAAGACACTTGCTGTTTTGTTTTTGGTTGCTTAACTCAGGGACAAAGCCTTCAAGGAAGGAAAAGCAAATTTAAGTTTATAATTCAGTCCCAGCAACACTGAATATATATATATAGTTAGACAGAGAAAAAAAAAAAATCAAGGCAGCCTTGTGTTTATTGCACTGGCTCCATCTCCTGTGCTTTTGGCTCTGTGTTTCCAGCTGAGCTCTAGCCAGCTGACTGGGTGGTTAAATATCCTTCAGCAGGATAAACAGCTGAGGAAGCCCTGCTGCTCACTCACACAGAGCCTTTGGTGGGTGCTCAGGCAAGTACATGGCTTTATATATCTTGCAATACTCCTCTTTGCTACCTGCTCCACACTCTGCTCTGCCTCACTGCAAAACTTTCACAGGGCTGCTCGTCCATGTTACAGGATTTATAGCACCATTTCCCACAGGTTTTATGATCTGATTATTCTTAGGGTGGTTTCCCAGGATAGTTGTGATCTGCATAGCCAGCAGAAGCCTTTTCTTGAAGTGTCCCAGAGCAGTCACCTGCTCCTGGTAGCCGGGGGATTTTAGGGGGTGGGATGAGCAGTAAGTTGACCCCAGCACTCAGCTCTGCTTTTGCATTTATGAGAGGGTGAGTCACTTTGCAACCTGGTGCCTCTGTTTCCATTCAGAGAGATGAAAGAATCAGTACAGAGGCAGTTGAGTAAAATATTCTTGGACACTTTGACCAATACAGCAATCAGGAATGGGAAATAGATTCCTGGGTATCATTCACAATCCCCCTCCTGGGACTGCTGCCCACTGCTTGTCTGCCCCTGCTTTCCCCGTGCCTTGCTGTTCCAAGTTTTCCCCATTCCAGAGATGCTCCCGCCTCCATGAACACCTCCACCTCTCCTGTGCCTCTGCAACCTCTCCTCCAACTACCTCTTTTCACAAGCTCAGTGGAGCATATTACCTCCATGTTCTTTCCCCCTTCTCCTGAGATTCCTCCTGTTAATTACTTCAGCCTCAGCAGCTCCCCTTCCCCACTCCTGGGCCCACCACAGCAGCCAAGGCACTGCCTGCTCCCCCGTGGGGAGCTCAGTCAGTGATTTCCCCCAGCTATTCCTGCTTAGGAGAGAGGTTGTTTATTTCCAATTTTTTTCTATAGCTATGAGAACATTCACACCATGTACAGTGGTGATTTTTTAAAAAAATTTAAAAAGTAGGAAAGAGCTGGAAGCCAGTATCTGGTGTAATGCCAGAGCACTGGAGAAGCATTAAGGACAAGTTTTGATCTGTTTACTCTATTACTATTCCTCAGGCAGGGATCAATCACTTAAAATCAGAGACACTGTAAACAATTTACAGCTAAAATCAAATACACTGATACCCTTTTATTTTATCCAAGATAGGGTTTATTCAAATCCAAGCCCAATTTATCTCATATGTAACTCCAGTAACAGCAGTAAATGTTGGACAGAAAGGAACTCTGTCCTTTCTGCTTCACCTTACCTTATTTATGGAAACTGAAATACTGCTAATGCAAGCAAAAGTGCAAGGGAGGGACAAGCTCATAGCAATCCCCTCTCCATGGTCACCATGGCTATTTGTGCTTTGTTTCACTTTATTTACAAATTATTAAGTATATTGACCACAGCTCCGTGTTTTGAGATCAAGAATGCAAAGAATCCATTTTTATTACTTTATTAACCTTTTTTATTTAACCTGGTAATAAAACTACTCAGCTGTGTGGTGAAATCTCAATTAAAATTTGCTTTTTCAGGAGCCAGGGAGTCAAATGCTCCAGCAGTTATTGAAGTTGTTTTCCCTGTAAAAGCTGTGCTCTGTTATCAGGTTCTGTTGTGCAGTACATAGATCCCTGCTTTCCAGTAAGCATCGTTTCAGGAGGTGCTTTGAATGCTTTCAGGCTCTCCCAGTGATTGCTTTGCTTTTCTTTCACAGCAATTACATTCTCTTCATTTAATTTCAATGGAAACTTTAGTGTTTTAGACCTTGCCCATGTAGCTGAATGCTCATCTCTGGATCTTATTTCCAGTCCTCAGGAGGACCGGTTTTGATGACCTAGTCTGATTACAGCATCTTTGACAGCTTTAAAGGAATTTGCCCTGGGGAAGAAGACAGCTGCTGCCCTGATGAGGGATTTTTCTGAGCAGGCCTCCCAAGCCAGACATGTCAGTGTGAGATGCTGCCCACGTTTTTCATCGTGACCAACAGGTAGGTCTAAAAAAAGTTGTGTGTTCTTGGCTGCACAGGCCAGTGTGGAGAGAGCCTCTGTCATTAAACTGCTTAACCTGTTCTTGTCTAAACACTGCAGCTTCTTGGCCTCTTTTCCTTTGTGTTCTATATTCAGCCTCTCTGAAAACTGTGGGCCAGGTCTTTGTGCTGGTGTGAAGTGGCATTACTCCTTCAGTTTATACAGACTGCAGAGTAGGAACAATTTCTTTGTCAGTGCCTGCAGTTCTTGTACAGCTCTGGTCTTAAAAAAGACTGATGAAATTGAGAACATTATTTATGAACAATAGTAACCCTTATTAGGAGCTGCAATAAAGCAACTCATCAGACTTTTTAGAATTGAATCAGTGTAAAAGCAATATGGTAAAAGGTTCCCCTAGAGCCCATTTTCCATGAATGTTGAAAACAAGATTAACAACATTTCAAATCCCAAACAACCCATTCTACCTCCAGAAAGGAGGTCTGATCTGTCTAACATGGTGTGGATCAGGAAAGCTCCATGTTCCCTTCCTAATGACATACCCAAACCTGGGAATTAAATTCTATTTTGCTTAGATAAATTACCTAAAGTGAATGGATCATGATTCAGATGAGTATGTTTTGCAATAAAAGATTTTTACAAGTATCTGAATTTACAAAATTCTGTATCTTCATCTTGGAGCAGCTACTTTACTTTTTGGGGAGAAAATAAAGATTTCAGATAGACGGGCCAGAACTACCACTGCATGAGCTGGGGTAGTGCCAAGATTTAGAAGAATTCATCCCCAAGACATCTTGAGCCTTGGTTTTGGTTTTGCAAAAGAGATAACTAGACTGCTTGAAGTTCTGAGAGGTGTTTGGTACATGGAGCACTAACTTCTCCTCTCCAGTGCCAGCCTGTTCCCACACATGCTGCCCCAAAATCAAACTCTGAATTGACAAGTAAATGTGACAGCTACCAGTACCACCTGCTCCAAATTCTCCAAATTCCCTTTTTCCTCTTCTGTATTTTTTATGTTTCATGTTCCCAGGAAAAAAAAAAAAAACAAAAACAAAAAACAAAAAAAACCAAAAAACCAAAAACAAAAAAAAAAAAAAAAAAAAAAAAAAAAAAAAAAAAAAAAAAAAAAAAAAAAAAAAAAAAAAAAAAAAAAA
>JBBMKD010000216.1:53408932-53435019 GCA_037834095.1 Argya squamiceps
AAAAAAAAAAAAAAAAAAAAAAAAAAAAAAAAAAAAAAAAAAAAAACAAAAAAAAAACAAACAAAAAAAAAAAAAAAAAAAAAAAAACAAGGGAAGGAGTGCTATTTTGCTGCCTTGAAGTTATTTGATTTATATTTGGTAAAGGCAAAGGGGCTGAAGGTGTCCTTTTTGAAATGACAATGGAGAGCGCAGAAGTGAGCGAACCCACCAGCTTTGATTAACCTGGCACCTCTTAGTCTAAATCTCTGACACTGGTGCGGGCTCACACTGGATCTTCCTGAAGACTTGACAGAGTGGTGGCTTCTGGAGCATGCCTTGATAATAACCTTTTAATCTGGGCTGTCAAATATACCACTGAAGAAGTTGATACTATTTCCCAGTTCTGGAATTATCCACAGCAAGTAACAAACCTTGCCAAAAAGCAGGAGTGTCAGGAAAAGTGTTTCAGATCTACAGAGGTGTCACTTAGACAGGAGAAAACTTCTGGGAAGGATTGGTGGTGTCACTTTTCCATCATCTTCACTTTAGAGCTGCAAAGACCCTATTGTCCCAGTATGCTCCAGAAAGAATCTAATATTTTCAATACAGAGGGAGAAATGTTAATTATAGGTAGGAAGTATAGGAACACTCCAGCCTCAAAACTTCTCCCAGAAACACTTGCTGCAGTGGGTATAATGCATGAAAGAGAGAATGCAAGACTTCACTATCCCTGGGTACCCAACAGTTTTGTCTTTGTCAGGGACCAGCCGTGTAGACAGAATCACATAATAAACCAAGAGCTCAGCTTCCACACTTCTCCCTTCAGACACTATTATTTCAGCATCTCCACAGCTGTCCCATGAAGCTTCATTCCCTGCTTTTGTATTTCTCTGGCTGTAAAAGAAAAGGCAAAGTGATTTCTGTTGTTTCATTGAGGAGACAGATTGAAAGAGTTATACATTTGAGATGATGAAAAATATACCAATAAAAATGCACCACATCAGAAAAAATGCATTTGTTGAGGTAGAGATGATTCTGACCAGCATATTAATTTAAGCTGAGAGGTTTCCTTGTCCTGGACCAAATTTCTGATAAGAATGAAGGGGAGAAAGAGAGGCAGCTGAGTTGTTAGAAGGCAGCTAATGAGAAGCTGCATCTTAGGGGCATTGCACTTGAAGGTTCTGATTCAAACCTTCCAGGGGTCAAAGCTGTGCCCTTTTTTCCCACTCTACTCTCAAAGCACATCCTGCTCTCAGCTATCTCATTGTAAGACACAAATTGTCTTGGTGTGAGCAGGATCCTATAACTCTCTTGAAGGAATGCCAAAGGATGCTCTGCTTTGGGATGAAAGCACAACTTAAATATTCAGCTTGCCTCTGCAAAACATAACTGGCTTTCAACCTGACTTATCTGTATAGCCTGATGCCAACAAGTGTACTTTGATGTTCTGCCTGAATTTTCCCTTGCTTATTTTATTTGCCTCAGCTTAAACTGAGATGAAATTGAATATAAACTCCAGAAACACTTGGCCAGTTTTGGAAAATGTACCAATTACTTTTTGTTAAACGTATTTGTTTTTCTCTGAAATCACCAGTCTCCAGGGCTTGGAGAGGTGGAGGAGAGAGACTTACATACTAATTAGAAAAACAAATATCATCATTAATAGACTTAACATTAATGTAAAGCAGCTGCCAATGACAGAGGGATTTACCACTTTCTTTTTATAATCTTTATCATCCAATATCATCATCCAAATGCTTTCCAATTCATGCTTTTTTTTACTCATTTGGACTTTTGTTATGCTTCTATTTGCTCTTTTCTCCATTTTTTTGTTCTTCTTTCATGTTATTAATCTAATCTAATCCTCTTCCAAGGTGACACCACAAATGGAGCCCAAGTGCATTTACATCACTGCCCTCAAATCATGTTATGTAGCTGCCTGTGTCTTGGTGCTTTGTGATTCCCTTGGCTCCTTCCCACTGCTGTCAGCCCTGCTTGCTGCCCCTCTCAGGGCCGGTTTGGCATTAATGGCTGCCAGGTTTCTGAAATCCTTTTTAGGGAAGAGACAGTGGCTTACAGAAGTCAATTGGAGTCTTTTGATACCTGGTATTAAAACAAGACCACTAATCCCCTTTTGAGGCTGTATCCTGCAGTCATCCTAGCTGGATTTCTCCTCTGGTCAAAGCTCACTTAGGAAAGTGAGCAGGAAATGCCAATGAAGACAACATCAAGCACAGAGTGATTACTGCTAAAATAGAACTCTTGAAGATAATTCCACTTTCCCTGTTTCTAAGGGGGGTTTCTTTGCATGCCTTTTCTCTTTTATGCCAGCTCAGATGTCCTACTGCTGGCAGTGGGTTTCTCCTAATTCATCTCATGGCTGATGGCAGCCCTGCCATCAACAGCAGCCCAAACGCTTTGGGCAGAAGTGACAATTGCACTAGTTTTTGTTCCTAAAATACAATGAATGTGTAACAAAAGCTGACTCAGAATGACCTCACTCGCTCCAGCCCTGTCCATCTCCCACATCCCACATCAACAGGACTGCCTGATTTGGAATCAGTGAGCCAACAGCAGATATTAGCAATTGGTTCCTTGGTAACTCTTATTCGATCAATACATCTTTTACATTTTAGGTCCTAGTGACAGGATGATCAGAACAAATTATAAAATCTCAGGTGGAATAAACCTAATGGCCATGGGACATTTCCAAAATAAAAATGTGTGTTGAATCACAAATAATAGCTTGGCTGCAATCTCAGGATTCTAATTATGCAATGGATGTGAAATCATTCTGTAATTATTTAGAAAGTTCATTTCAGCAGCCAGAAATTATCTCCATGTTTACTATACATCATCACAAGTCCTCTGTGGTTATTTGTAACCTCTACCCGGAAAGACACATGAATAAGAGAGGCAATTTTAAGAAATGGAGACAGATCCATGCCTTTTATAAGTCAATGGACTCATGCCAGGTATAAATTGAGACCAAATTTCTCAACAGAGTTAAATCACTTCCAGTCAGTCCAAATAGAGCAGAGATTGTTCTGCCCTGCAGCAGGGATGTTCTCACCGTAATGCAGAACTCTACAACATTTCAGTGCTTCTGTCTTTGCCTTAGAAAACAGCCCAGTTCAAAACCAGGAAAAACCTGGGTACATTGTGGATTTTAAACTGGTGCCACAGCTCCAGGAACGTGGCCATCAATTTGAAGAGTCCCCTACATGGTCCCCCTGTACTCAGAGATGGTGAGGCTGCACCTTGAAGTGCAGTCCTGTTTTTAGTTTTAGGCCCCACACTACAAGAAAGACATTGAGGTGCTGAGCAAGTCCAGAGAAGGGCAACAGAGCCGAGGAAGGGTCTGGAGCACAAGACTTAGAAGAAGCAGCTGAGGAAGCAGCTCCAGTTTTGACTGGAGAAAATTAGGCTCAGGAAACTGTGTCACTCTCTACAACTAGCTGAAAAAAGGTTGTAGATGGGGGATGTTGGCCTCGTCTCCCAATTAACAAGAAATAGAGCAAAAGAAAATTACTTCAGATTGCACCAGGGGGAGTTGGATTGGATGTAAGGAAAAATTTCTTCACCAAAAGGGCTGTCAAGAACTGGAACAAACTGCCCAGGGAAGCTGTTGGGTCACTATCCCTGGAAGTATTTAAAAGACATTTAGATGTGGCAGCTGGGGACATGGTTTAGTGGTGGCCTTGGCAGTGCTGGGGTAACAGTTGGACTCACTGACCTTAAAGGTCAGTGACCTTTTTCCTTTTTCCAACCAAAACAGTTCTGAGATTCTACATCTGCAAATAGGGCCACTACCTTCAGAAGTGAGCTCTGTTGTGATGGATCAGATGGCCACACGCAGTAACATCAGCCATAATCCAATTTTTACAAAGGTTAACAATCCAGGCCCACAGGTCCTGGATGAATGGCCCAGGTCTGCCTACCTGCATCAAAGGGGTGCTCACAGATCTGTGTGATCAGTGAAAACTTCCAGCACAGGGTAGTAATAACTAAAGGGCAAAGAGGTCCCACTGGCACGGTAATCCTGGGGGTCCTTCATGGAGCACAAGGACTGTTGATGCTGCATTTCACACTGATCACAACTGCACTTCTTTGGGGAAAAATGCACCTGGATTCACAGCTCTCTGGGCATCACAGGAACTAACAGACATACGGGAAGGAGAACTGATTGTTTTCATCCTGGCTGGCTACACACACCAAGTGTCAGCAGATCATCTTCCCATTCACTGCTTTGTTTCCATTATGCTTTGTAGTTGGTCTTTTTTTTCACCAACTCCACATAAATGTCCCATTCTGGATTGACTGCCAGACAGCAGATCAATCATGATCCTTCTGGATGTGGAATGGAAACATGCAGTCCAAAGAGCTGATTTTCATCTTGAGGCTGGGATTTACACAGTGCTTTCTTTACTGGGAGGTTGAGGGGAAAAAATGGTGCTATGTGACATCTCATGAGTGTCCCATATCTTCCAGCAGTAAATCTGTTTCTCCGGAGGCAGAAAAAAGGAAGGAGGCAAAACCTAATTATACTCTGTGGGGCAATTTGCTATTTTATTTCCTGATATGCTCCCTGACTAGTGGAAAATCACTCTTGGCAAACACAAAACTTACCCTGCTTCCAAAAGGTGCATCTCTAAATTATTGATCAAGAGTACACAGAACCACGAAAGGTGGAATACTGAACAAAGTCTCAATTGACACTCTGGAAGTTGAGGAAGATATGGAAGACACCCCTCTAATTTATTTATTCCTTTTCTGTTCTGTCATCCTGATATGCTGCTTCCAGTTACCACTGCACCCCGCACTGTATGGTATTACGTGATTTTGTTTTCAGATTGTTGGAGATAAAGTTACTTCATTATTAATATATATGCACTGTGCATATCCATAAATATTGAATATATACGTGTGTGTGTGTGTAAACCTACTGGAAGTGTTAATAGTTAAGATAAACTAAGTCCATTATTGCAATGAGTGACTATTTCTATGACCCTATTTGCAATAAAAGCAGATTCAATGATATGAGAAAATTGCTAGGTTTCAGAATAATTGAACCAGGCCAGACGAATCCCCACAAAGGCATCATTTACAAAGTACTTTGCTTGTCTAAAATATTTATTCCCACAGAAGGAAATGGAAAAAGAGTTCATATGATTACACGGCTATCCTCTGAGTGTAAAATTGTTTTATCATGTTGTGTTTATTTCCTAGACATCTTCCACTGGGGTATTGCAGAAAAAATACTGGCTGTGCAGTTAATTCCTTTGTGTGGACTGTTCATATTTATTCTCTGGGAAGTCAATCATGTTTTGTTTAGGCATGTTTTGTTTTTCTGCTGAGCAAACACTTAAGCAACACTTTTCTTGTAAAAAAGTTATTTGCATATACATTGTGCACTATTCAATGTCAGTGCTACACACAGAGTTGAAATGTTTTTGCTTTCCCTCCTGTGTACTCTGGGAAGTAGTGGGTGTCTTGATGAAAATGTTGGTGTTGCTCTTTAAAACTGCAGTATATTGTTCATGTTTAAGAGCTACATCAGTAGTTACAGATAATTTTAGTTTGTCTTGTATTGAAAGCCTGGATAGATTTTTACTATTAAATGTTCACAGCAAAATGATTCCAAGCAATCTACAGACAAAGAATTACTCCCAGCAATTATCCACTGAATAAATCTGAATAACGAATACATTCACAAAAGTCACTATCTATTTGTGAACAATTAGCTGAAAGAAATAGAGGTGACACTCTCAAGCTAAATAATTCATTCATGAATTATTTGTCCAGCTTTGTTTCTGATGTACCTTGCATAAAATGAGATCAAAGCTTAAATGAAAAATTACTTTAAAAAGAAGGGCAATATTAAAGGAAATTCTTACAGCTTCTAACGCAGAAATCATTCCACTATAGTAACTATTATTTATTACCAGTGATTTTGGAGGCTAGATAAGTTATTTTCCTGGATTCTTTTATTTTAAGTGTTGGGCTGTGTTTTATTCCTAACATATATCCATTTTTAGGTTGTTAAACTACAATCAAAAGCACTTAGTACGAATGGAACTGTCCCTGTCATGAGATTTGAACTACTGACATCTTTATCCGCTGAAACTTGAGTGCCCAGGTAACTACTAATTATTCAAGCATTTACAACCATTACTATCAATATAATTAGCACATCTTGAGATAAAAGTGAGAATGTCACTATGAAATTATCATTCCTGGCATTTAGATAGCAATCTTTCATGAAAACTATTATAAGCTGTCCAATTATTTTTCAATCAAATGAATAAAAAACTTGTTTACATTTGAGGGCAATTTGAACTTAAAAGAAATGTTTTCTGGCATCAAAAATTACAAATGTTGTCTCCATATGTCCATTTCTTGAATACAACAAATCCCATCAACTTCTGCATTAGTGTTTTTTGGTTTGTTTGTTTGGGTTTTTTTAAGAAATTACGAACATATCTTTGACCAAATACTTAGAAAAATGTGAAACTTTCCTTTGAACAAAGCCAGATTCAGTGAAAAAGACATGAACAAGGTTTTTCATTCAGGTCTAAAAGCTGACAAGTGCATTGCCCTGCTCTGCAGGAATAAGAGGCTGCACAGGACCTTTTTATGTGCCTTGCTGGGTGATACTAATAAAAATAAATGAGACAATTCCCATGGACAAAGTCAAAGCTAGATGAGGACTAGAGTTTGACTTCCCTAATCCCACCTTCATCTGTTTTCCTGGCCAAAACAGGCAGGTAAATTCCTTCGAACGTGAATTAGTAGCAAGTGATTATCACAGCAGGAGGAAGGAGGAGCCAGAGAATCCAGGGACTGTGGTTTGACAAGTTTTGTCACCTTTCTCTCTAGGATCTATTATGAACACAATTTTAAAGACTGTCTTTTCCCCATCAAAAGCCATCCTAGATATCCTGAAATAACTTCTGTGGAACACTTGCAGGACACAGCAGAGAGGGGATTTTGGGAGCATTTCACAAGGCCTGCAGCTGTGAGCTGGTTTCAGCATGAGGAAAAGCCCTCCATCACCCCAATGCACAGGAAAGAGAAGGTAAGGTAACCCTCTCTGGGGGGCTTTAGATATGGTGCATTCAGTGGAGAGCCCTAGACCAGCAAAATCTGCTCCTTTACTCGTGGATGCTGATGTCACTAAGGGCAGCCTTGAGGACAGTAGACCCATGCAGAGGCTGAGCTGCAGGAGGGCAGCAAATCCTGAGGGGTCTGCTGACCCCACAGCAGCCACAGAAGCCTCCTCTGCTGCTCTGGCACAGTTTTCTCTGGGGGAGGATCCCAACCCTTTCCATCTACTCACCCATTCTCCATATCACTGAAAGGAAGGGAATAAGCAGTGAAGCCCATAGAGCAGCTGTGCCCTTTGGTTCCCAGTACCTGTGTGAGCATCTTGCAACCCTCTCTGCACTGCAGAACAAGGGCCAACCTGAACATGACATGGAAATATCCATCCAACCACCTACTAAAAAACCAAACCATGTACATTACACACGGCATTGCAATAAATAGCTCCAGAAAAAGAACAGAACAAAACAAAACAAAGCAAAAAGCACAAGCTTGTGCTTGCAGGGACAGTAAACCAACATATTTCAGCAATCATGGCAGGTATTTCTACCTAAAAATTGTATATTTGATGATGCCCAGCCTTCAGCATTTGACAAGGGGCTTTTAAAGCCTCTTGAACAGTAAATCACTTCTCTTCCTATCAATAATGTTATTATAATATGAGTAGAAATGTCAAATGTTTAAATCCCACTTTTTTACTATAATAATGGATTTAATTTGTAAAACATATAAAGTGAGTCCATAACTGTTCTGGAGGGAGACATCTGTCATCCCACTATATTTATATAGTTTCCTGATGGCTTTACCCACATATTTCAAATGGAAGAAAGATTAAAAGCAATCCCACTTGCAAGATTTTTGTGATTGGGTGTGGTGACACTTCCAGCAGGTGCTTCCAAATAGGGAAAGTCTCAGTTTACTTTTGGACATTTTAGGGAGTTAGCAAGAAAGTTCTGTAAGTTTTTCATTGTAATTGGCTCAGAGTCAGCACAGAAGTGTGGATTGGACTCCAAGAATGTAACTCAGTCTGCTGTTCATCTCATTGGGCCAAGGGCCAAAAAGCCCACCTAAGCTGTTAAGTACTAAAGAAAGAAGACAAAGAAACTCCACACTTTTCAAGGTGTTGTAGCAAGTAGGAGATTTGTCTCAGTACTGTGCTTGGCTTTGTTTTTGTTTTCTGTATTATTTTCCTTCTTTATTAAACCCTTTTAATTTTTCAAAACACACTTGATCATGCCATCTCGCTAATTAATATAACCATGTTTCTACCAAGCTGACTCTCAAAAGTGTGGGTAAAACCCATAATTGGGAATGGATTCTGGAAAGGAAGCCAATGTGATCACAGAAATGCAGCAATTGTTGAAAAAAAGAACCACACTCGACTTCACATTCATGCAAAACAAATATGTAGGTGTTTGTCTGTGACTTGCTCCATTCAAGGCCCTCTCCTGCTGCCAGAAAAGCCCTGCTTCCAGCTGCACAATCAGAATTATCACTATGGGCTATTTTTGGCTCCTGAGTACATCTCAGGCAGCTCCATCCTTCCCACGCCAGCCCTGGTACGAAGGGCACAAATTCCTCTTTCCCCTCCCTCGTCTTCTCGTTGGCGCGGTGCTGCTGCCGGCTCTGTCCCTACTGCACGGGGGTCTCCAGACACTTTTCCCTGCTCCTCCTCATTTTCCTGGGCAAGAGGCTTTCCATCCAAAGCTTCATGTGGGAGGCTTCATGTTGGCATCCAGAGTACATGTCCCAAATATGTCCAGCCTCACTCTCTGATCCTAGTGCCAAAGAGCTGCAGGTAAGTGATCTTCTGATGGGTGATGGAGTTCCCTCTGTCTAGTGCCTGGAGCTTGTTACAAATGGGTTGGTTTTAGGGTCGTACAATTTCCCAGCTATCACTTTGGTAGGTTTCCAGCTCTTGTTGCAATATGTTAACACCAGATTTCTGTCTGAGGGGACAGTGCTTTCTTTGCTCTGACACTTTGGTGTAGATTTGATTTTCACCAGTTATTAAAGTCTAGTAAATATCATAAAATCACTTAATTTTAAGGTCTTCCTTGGCTGGTGCTATCCAACCAGCTAGTTGTTTAATGTTTTTCTCTTCTGATGTGATGTCGCTGCTAAGTGTTTGGAAAAGCTCATATGGACAACAGCTGCACTTGGAGTTATAAATCTCTTCAGATACAAGGTTCAGTTTCCTTGGCTGTGCCACAGGAGAAGCCCTCACAGCTAATGCTATAACCATCCCTAGCCTGATCTGGGCTGTGTCTCCCTAAACCTGTTTCATTTTACACAGAATAATCAAGTATTCATTATGTGTGTGTGTGGCTGTTACAGAGTGATTGGGGTACTCACCTGGTAGATGAGAGACCCTGTTCCCAGTGACTGCTCCAATGAATATTTAAGTGTTACCTATTAAGTATTCATTGGAGCAAGGGTAGGAGCAGGCTTCTGCCACCCCCAAGGGAGCACCCAAACATCAGGCTGTAAAGCCATTCTTTCTTTCTTTCTTTAGCTCAATGAATATTTAATTATTCAAGGCCAAACAAGACAGCTTCAGTGGCAGAGACTGAGATTCCCTGTTCCTGTGTGTGCACAGTAAATCTGATTATGAGGGCGTTTATACAAGACGTGACTTTGTATTTCTTTGGACTTGGAAAGAAGTGAAATCCAAGTTTCCCACAAACTGAATGGGGCTTCCAGCTTCTTAGCTGCTGAATGAAAAAAACAGAGCTCCAGCACACACTCTCCACAGTCATGAGACAGAGGTGATATGACCCCAAGATCAGAGAAAGCATCCTTATCAGTGATGAGATTGGCTTTATGAATCTCTCAGGAGAAGGAATCAAAACTGAAGACATTCTTCACCCCATGGCAGTTCCTGCTGACTATGTAATGTGCCTTTTGAGGTTATCCAAAATGTGATGTGTAAGAAAACCTATTTATCTCCTTTACTCTGGGGTCTGACACCTCCAGATTGTAGTCAATGGCACCTAACCCTGCTTCTGCAGTCCGAGGAGTAGGTGTGTGAAATGGTGAGTGTGGGGAAAGCATCCAACAAGAAAAGTCAAGGAAATGGCATTTGGGTCTAAAAAAGGACAAAAGTAGATAATTGAAGAGCAGAAATATCAAAGCAAGGAGAAAAATTGAAGTAAGGAACAGGCGATCACTGAGTGGAGGAACAACAAACAAGGGGGGGAAAGGGAGCAGAAAAAAAAATACCTTTACCTAGAAGAGGAACAGAGGGGAGAGATAGAAAGGGCTAGAGAAGATTACTTCAATCTTAAAAATAAAATATTAAGACTCTCTACCCCTCACTTTGAAAAGTAGAAAAATTGCCATCTGCTCTCTTCTGCTACAGGACAGTGTGTCTGAACCAAGGCTCTTTGGATTCACTTTGAGCAGCCGACTGTGGGAACATTCCCATGCAGAACAGTGACTTATTACTGTTATTGCAGCTCTGTTTCTTGTAATTTCAAAGAATCCACAGCATTATGATTCTGTTGTCAAAGACTAAATGTGGTTTCCAAGCAAAAACCAGAGCAACAGCATAATTGTTATATCAAAGTGCAAATAAACTACCTCCTCTACCCATCAGGAGCGTCCAAAACCAAGTCAGCAGCACAGTCCCAGTTGTGGAAATGGTAACACTGCATTCTGAACAGAACTGCTTAGCTCAGAACATTTAAAGGTGCTCCAAATGATACGGTTCATATATTTCATATCACATTTATGTTCTAAGAGCAGCCCAAGGCTGTTGAGCAGCCACCTTCAGCAAATATTTGTTACAATTAAGAGAAATCCTTTCTGAACATTTTGCTGTCCATGGCTTTAACTATCCTTTCCCCTGAGAATAGAGCTTTAGAGTGCTGCAGATCTATGGCAATGTAGGAATATCCCTTTGTCCTGCTGTAAATATTACAATGGTCTGACTATGCCCAAGCAGATGTGTTGCACATCATGTCCTTTGAGGGACACGGTAACATATCCACCAAAGATGAAAACTTCACCCAGTTACATTAACCCTGTTTGAATGGTCACGTGTTTTGTGTTTTGATGAACTCTTTAGACAGATGAAAGTAGCTCTCCTCCTTCCATAATGAGGAAAAGGCCACCTGTGGACCAAGCTGTGGGGGAAAAGCGGAGAGCAGAGAGAAGGGTTCGATTTCGTGAGCCAGAAGAAGTCATTGAACATGGTATGCTCAAGTTATCAGGAACTTTGGCATGACTTTTGTAGCTTTTAACACCCACTCTATCTGCCCACATCAGCTTCCCCCTATGATAACTTGTGATTTTCAAAAAATCATGCTCAGCATGGAGCAGAGGATGGGTGATTTCTGCTCTCTGCTCTGCAGAACCGCATCTGGTCATTCTGCCTTCCTGCCCTGGGAGGAGTCAGGCTCCTGCCTCACCCCCAGCTGCTGTCACAGTGACCTCCTGAGTCAGTCCCCACAGGGATCATTGTGGACCATGGCCCTGGCTGAGCCCCAGGGCTTCACCAGAAGAATGTTTCCACTTAGACCAAATTTAAACATAATTATGTCACTGTGGATGCCATAATTGTGTCACTAGGATGCCACAGAATACAATAGCAGAGGTCTGAGCCTAGCAGCCAGGATGTAACAACTTCTGCCAACAAAGGCACCCAAGGACTGACACAGTTATCAAAACCTCTGGTCTTTTCATTCATGAGCCAAAATATTGCAGATGGGTCAACTGGGAGTGACCTTCAGCAAAGGCCTGGCACAAGGATCCAGTTTGCACTTCTGCATGTGCTCTATGCCATACCAAATAATAATTGGTGTTACTTTCTGGCTTTCCCAAACTCATCCAAACAAGAAAATTGTGTTTATTGGTAGAGAATTAAAATTATATGGGTTTGATATGTCAGTTGGTCAAAACACAGGTGGCAGAATGGTAAAATTTCTATGTCAGCCACCTGTTTGGACTGCTACAGCTTCTGAAAATTAAGGCTTGGCATCTGCTGATGTGTCTATAAGCAGAACTCTTATTTGTTTGGCAATACATTGTTTGGGATGCCTCCTGATGCATGAAGGGGAAGCTGTTTCTTGATAAGCTTGTTGACATGGCCTGGGCTTTCCCACCAAAACTGAATTCCTGGAAAGACTTGGCGAGTCAGCCTTAAATTCCTCAAAGCTCACCTGACTGCTCAAGAGCAGGATTCTGATGGGAATTAATAACTCCCTCAGCTCTCTGCCAGAGTCCATGCCCCACATCAGCCCTGGGAATCCTGCAGTCAGTCCAGCCCAGGGGGCCAGGTTGGTCTCCCCCTGACTCTGACTTAGCAAACCCAGGCTGGATCTCCTGTGGGGAGCTGCAAGCTTGGAGAAGACTCTGACTCTTTCATGGAGACATGAGCAACCTTCCAACCCATAATTAGTATTCTGTGTTGCAAACAGTCTGTGATTTAGATTATGTACTCTTTGTTCACACATTGCTCACATTAAGGCTGGTAAAACAAAGGTTTCTGGCACCACTGAAATATTTCCATTCTATGGACTTTTCATCCTGGATTGTGTCTGAGCCCTGGCAGCCAGGCAGACACCTTTCCAGGATATTGTTGATGAAAGTCAGTCTGAGAGTGCTTTCTTAACTTTCATTCTTCCGTCCTGCTGGTCTAAATCCTTTCCTTTCTAGGAATTATGTGGAATAGGGAGGGGTTTTAGCAGAGCTGCTTCCTGACCTCCCTGCAACAGCAGCAATCCTGCCTCTGAATTCCCACACACAATAATTTTTCCTCACTTTCCTGAAGTGCACCCGCATGTTTGCATGGATTGTCCCCATATTCCCATCCAGAGCCAAAAGTGGTGTAAGAGGTTGCCCAGCATCTCCAAGATGACAGGCAGTTTCAGAGACACTGCTTAGTTCTGGCTTTTCTCGTTCACCTGCTGCCAAGAGACCTTTCCAGGCGAGTAAGAACATTTTCATTCTGTTTTCTAGTCATTTCCTGCTGTGACTACGTAGTGGGTAAGTTGAATTTTTCACATCATAACTGTGAGCCATCCATAGCATTAACCTGAGTTTGCTTTTGCAGCTGGTGGGATGCACTGTGCGAATATCCCTCCATATACACAGCATTTTATGTTGTTAGAGGTTGCTTTTATTTCTCAGCATAAGCAGCACAAGGTGCTGATGAGGTCTGGTGCAATTTTAAACAAGACATCTAGTAAGACAGATAGTGGAAACAAAAATTAAATCCCTGAAGCTATTTTTAATTTAAATATAACTAATACATTTTGTGGCATTAGAATAGGTACAGGTTTCTCACTAAGATATGCAAGGAAAGCACCCCAAGCTAAACAATAGTTCTCCCTGCTGAGTTTCGTATGAGGGGAAGAGACAATTCATTTATATGCTGACAGCAGGGTAGAAATAATAAAAATAATCAGGTTTTTTCTGGGTTTTTTTGAGGCTTGGCAGCCTCAGAGACCCCCAAGCAAATGAGTGTATCTGGATATTCTGATGATGGTGAATATTTCCAGAGGCCCTGGGCAACATCCAGCCCCTTCTGTAGGCAGTGCAGTGAATGGGGGGAAAGGTACCTGTATACATGTATACACACACACACAGACCTATAGTTTGGGGGGGTCAAATAGCCTCTCAGGCAGATGTCCCCAAATCCCTCAGCTACTGCTATTGTCCAGGAAGAGGGGCTGTATGCTCATGACAATGGAAGCATCATTTAGGGCTGTTATTGGGCTAGAAACAGGGTTCTGCAGTCAGAAAAGGTCCTGGTAGAAAAGCAAAGATCAAATATTCTTCAGAGCCCAGTGGAAATGTGTATCCAAAGCAGGAACTGAAATAAAATCTCCTGTATCCAGGTCCAGTGCTTTTCTCAGGTGAGTTGCCGTGAGACTGGGCACAGGTCTGTGCTCTTTCAACAATCAATTTAACTAACAAATTTAAGCATTAAATTTCTAATTGTAATCTAGAAAAGCAAATTTAATTTTCATCACCTAATTGTAATGATGGGCTGAAGCTGTTGTAAGCATAGCTCATCACAGTTTTGCAGGTGGAATTACTCTTCTGCATTATTTTTTTCTGTTCAGGGATAAAATATATTTCACTCCTGAGAGGATATAAGGAAAGCCAATTTTACATTTGAGATCACCCAGAAATTTCACATGGAAAGTAACTTTTTAAAAGTTGAGATGGGTTACAAACACTTCATATGAAAGGGTTGCTGTGAAAAGCTGTTCAGCTTCCACAGGAAGGTTTCCCTGCTCCCATGTGTGTTCATCAGTCAAGCCCCACATTGGAAAAGGAAAGTGGGCACCCAGTCAAGAGTTGTAGCCTGTGGTGTGAGAAATCTCACATGGGAAACACCAACTCCCAACTCACAAATCTCTGCAAAACCAGAAAGTGGAGAGCAATTCCCTGGCTAAACACCTTCACATCAACCCTTCATAGAATAATGCCAAATAAACAAATTTATAAAATCTGAAGTCTGCACATGGATAATTTGCAAACAGAAAGAAGGGCTAAATTCAAATGAATAAATTACTTGCTGCAAATAATTCACTCAGATCTATTATGGGACATTGATTTGGTTTCTGGTTAGCTATAAAATGACTGCCTATTAACATTTTACCTTTTCCCCATACACTTTTTGATACATTATTATGTGTTTCTGGCTTGGTTTTATGACTTTTACCTTCCTCTCTGTACATCTGTATGACAGTTTAATTGACTGGTGTGTATTCCAGGGCTCAGAGTGGAAGCTAATTTAAATACGTTACAGCTAATGTTGGCCCTTTACCCGTAATAATACACTCCACATTTTTATCCCCTTATTGATTATGTGCATATGGCAGGAAAATAGCTGCACAGTACAGGTTTTATTCAGGCATGAATTTGGCTTTCTACTGCATGTTAATACTCTAAGTGCTTTATGAAATAGTGCAATGGCCATGCAGTCAGACAGAGCAGCCAGATCTGAATCAAACTGGATCCCCAAGGCCCAGGGATGGATACAGGCAGGCAAGGACTGGGACACAGCTGTCAGCAAGCTGAGTGCAGCCTCTGATTTCCACATGTGTGCTGTGCCTGACTTGTGGCACTTTAAACATATTTGAAAAATATTTTGAAGGCAAGAAAAATCTTTACAGTATCCTCCTGTTGAAGAGCAAGTGCAGAGGATGTTCTGGTGTAATTAGCACACACAGCACTCTGAGAGTGGTTCAAACCACCAGAGCTTTCTGAGCATGCCTCTTGGTTAATGGAGCCGTGTTTGGGTTCTTTCCATAATTAGCAGGAGTCCCAAACAAGCTGACTTACCAGGGAAAGGACAGAAATCTATAGCTTCTCTCTTTTATGGAGCATTTGTGAACATTAAATAATTAGACCAAGTAGCTTCATATTCTCTTAGTATTGAATTTAACACTTAGGGTAAAGGTATAAAATAATTGCTGGAGGGGAAGTTGAGATCATGCATTAGCTATGCTAATCGTGTTCTTATTGTGTATAATTAAATTCTTTAAATGCTCCATTAGATGATATCTTTTATACTCACCACCCTCCATCAGGAGGTGTGACTCACTATCACTTAACTGATGCCTACAGAAGTGCTCACCACCAGAGCCCTCTGTACCCTGCTGTTGCCAGAGAACTGGGACAAAGGCATCAGCAGGGGATCAAATTTAGGAAGTGTTTAAGATGGCACTAAAATAATGCTGCTTTCTTTTTTATCCTCATCACCATTTTCAGCAGATGACAGGACATCATCTGGATTGCCTGTGCTCCTGTGGCTCTCGTTTTGTGCAGTGCTGATCCTTGCTGTGAGTCTCTACTACACCAGCATGAAGCAAGATGTCAAAGTCCTGGAGGAATTTCAATCCCGACTTGTCATCTTCTTCCTTCATATAAGACACGTTGCTCAGAGGTGCTGGACTTGGTTTATGAGGCAGTAGCAGTGTCCTGCAGCCTGACACTGCTAAGAAACATCAGTGCAAAGCTCCCAGTACACTGCAGCCACATGCAAGGAACACACAAACATCCACCTCAAAGAGTAAGAAAATCACCCCTGCCATGCACCATCTGGCAGACACTTGTTCTCCTTTTTCCTTCTTTGTTGTATTTTTTGGTTTTGGGTTTTTTTTCACATCAATGGACATTCATACTAATGCCTTGGGGTCCCACCAAACCCATGCTCCATTAGCCTGAACAGCAAACAAGTATCTGGATTTTGTTCCCCTGAGTTTATAAGCTGCTGATATGATGAGCAAAAGCAGAGAGAAAAATACATTGATCTGTGCAGGCAGCAGCAAGCTCTGAAGTCCTGTGTGTCTCAGGTCAAGGCTTTAGATACCAAACCATCTTCCTCCTCAAGTCTCCTAAGAATTATTTTGCAAAAGTTAAAATAAAGCTGAGCTGTTGCACAGACACTGCTCTGGTGGCCAAAGGCTTGGCAAGCTGCTATATTTATACACCTGAAATGATTATTAGTAAAATCCCAGCAAATGGCTTTCTTGTTTCCTTTCATGCTTTCTTTTCCTCCATGGGCAAAAAACTGGTTCTTCATGCTTCACTTGACTCCCAGGTGTGAAAAAGAACACGAAAACTCATTTAAACAGAAAATAGTTTATTTGCCTAACATATATAAGTAGCAGCATCGAAACCCAGGTTAATCATCAAATCAGTAGTTTAATCCACTGGGTTTGATTCAGTCCATAAACCTCACAGGCTGACATGCAAGATTTGTGAAAGTGCTTGTAGTCAGACAGAGGTTATGCCTGGGTGTTCAAGGCCTTATGTCATGGAAATATGGACTGCTTATGAAGGTGTTGGATACATAGTTCCTTTATCACTCCATTGTCCCACCATACTATGCATTTGTCTGAAAGGATTCCTTTTAATGGAGATCATGTGGAACAGTGCTCTGGGTATCTGAGAGGGAAACAAATGACTGCAAGTTCATGAGCTTCAAAGAACCAGCACAGCCAGAATTTTTAGACCTCAGATTCTGCTCAGGTAGCACCTGATGTGTGCTTGGGGTTATTTTTTATGGTAAGATTGACATCAGAACCTGTAAGAGCTGAAGTAAAAGAAAAAGGGAAAAAAGGGGGGAGAAAACACTCCAGAGAAGATGAAGAGATGTCTGCAAGACCTTGGCTTATATTCCCCCTGCCATTGCAAGCATCAAAAAGAGAAAATGGTGCTTCATTTTTAGGGTTTTTTTTTAAAGAGGGCCATACATCTGTCCCAGCAATCTTTTCCCAAGCAGCCCAAGAACTTTAACCAGGAGAGGATAAGCAGAAACACAACACCTTCTCTCAGCAGCAGCAGAGGCAGAGGAGGCAGCAGCTTGATTAAGAACCAGTCAGAAAAATTTGCAGCCCAAGACAGAAAGAAGTGTCTTCAGTGGCTACTCTCATGCCCCTCTTAAGCTGTCAAAGGCACAGACATGGCATTGGACACAAGCTAGTCTGGGAAGCAGAGGGTGCTGTGCTCTGGGAAGCAGAGGGGGCTGTGCTTTGGGAAGCAGAGGGTGCTGCAGGAGGAGTGTTTGGCTCAGGAGGCTGTGTGCAGATCACTCAGGTACCCCAGCTCAGAGGATAAGTCCCACTACTGCTTCCTTCCCCTCTCCACTTCTCAGCCCTGCTGTTTAGGTAATAAAGAAGAAAGGTTTTAAACCTGTGTGCTGGTGAATCTCTGGGGAAAAGGTTTAGATTAGTAACTGCGTGGAGCAAAAGGGTAATTTCAACTTCTGTTTGTGTTTTTTCTAGTGTTTGTGATCTTTTTAATGTCCAGGTTCAAACTCTTTGACAAATCAGTGGTGTTTCTTTTTGGCTCTGGGCTGACTCCTCTTAGGACTGTGAGGGAAAATGTGGAGGTTTTGTGAAGACCATATATGTGCTCACCTTCCTGCACACTCCCCAGGAGATGGACAGAGGACCTCCTTTCCACTGAGCCTGCTTTAAATGGAAAATGTCCACATTCCTCTTGTTGGGGCCCAATTTATTGGTGTGAGTGAGAACTGCTATCGCATCTGGGGTGTCAGGGATATTTAGCAGAGGAATAGCTATTTTTGGCTTTTGTGTTGGCTCTGTTTGGGACCGTTTTGGGTACGGGAAAAGGCAGCACTTGAGTTATCTTAAGACCGCTGTCGAGGTCTCACCATGGCTTTACAAGGTCTCCTGGGTCAGAATTGTTTACTGTGGTACGTCAGATACTTGGCAGGCAGCAGAAAGCCAAATTAAATTTGCCTCGAAGCCAGAACATTTGAAATCAATAAAAGCTAAAGCCTGTTTCTGGCAGAGCAGTGGCATCCGGTAGGTGAAGAAACTGAAGCTAAGAAAGCCATTGCATGTGGGAGTGAACGAAGTAGGTCAATAACATGACTGGGAAAAGGAGAAAAAATTCCATTTCCTGGGCCTACATTTCTTTACTGCTGCACAACTTCACTGTGGACTTAACCTCTTTTATTTCCCTCTCACACTGAATCTATTTTTCCATTCATCCATCCTGCTTAAACCCACAGAAGCCTTTTTCCCTCTCTGCTCCTTCATACTTTAGCCATCATAGCTTTATCCTCACCACTGTGAGCTGGATGTGATTTCCCCTTATTCTTGTTGAATGGTGTTTTTTCTGGGTGCGACACCTTTATGAGTTTGGACCTCTAAAGTTACATAAAATCATCTGTGTTGGGTAATAATCCTCTTGCTGGCAATGCTGGGAAATATTTGCCTTCAGTACAACTCCTGAGAATTTCTCAGTAGAGGTAAAAAGGAGAGAGAGTACATAACTTATTGCAAGCAGTGGAGATGCTCACCTGAATTCACACTGGAGCCAGCTTGGTGGATTGCTTCAGAAGTCAGAAGTCCCGCAGCCAAGCAGCTCTGGACAATTGTATAATGAAGCCTGGAAATGGCCATGTTTTAGATATTAAAGGACTGAAAGAGGGAGTGATGTGGGACAGTTTTTGAAGCAGACAGTGGGTAGGAAGCATTCCCAGGGGCAGTGTCTGGGGTCAGCACACAAAGGGCCAGGGGAGAGTAGCAGGTCTGTTCATGACAATGGACTAATGGCAGTCCTGAAGGGCAGAAGTGCTGCTTAAATTCCTTTACGCAGTGAGTATGTAACTAACATACAACAGAAATAAGCAGACCACAACAGAAGGGTAAGTGTTGTTTTGACAGTGTTCAGCACATTCCTGCAGTGTGAACGGGTGGAGGGCAGCTGCCAACACCCTCTTCAGGCACATCAACAGCACCTGATTGCAGCAGCAGACATATCCATACCCATATGATTAGAAGAGATAGAAAAAGACACAGAGAGATGACACTGGATGGTTTTGCATTAACCTTTTGATGCACTCCCCATTACCACTAGTAAAAGGCAGCCCCAAGGACTGCCTCGAGTCCCCCTCCTTCCCTTCATCTCTCCAACCCTGATAGTCTGGAAACGAGCCCTTAGCAGCAATTGCAGTTGTCATTTCTGCTTTTTGCCACTTAGAAGCAAGCAGAAGAGCTTGCAGCTCGTGCCTTTAAAAAGGGTGTTACCAGCTGCCCTCAAGGAATAACTCAGGAGACTATAAGACAATAGTGTGGACTTGTTTCTTATTAATTCCTTGCTCCAAGATAGCTGTTGGGAACATTTAGGCCCACTCTGAAGAGAAAGACTGATGCTACACGACAAAAATTAACCAGCTGGCATTTAGAAAATTAGCCTGTCCATGCAGCCTGTGGTCTCCCCTTACATTTGGTAACAAACTGCCTTTCAGCTGCATGTTGACATAGCACCATTTTCCCCTTGTCTCCAAAGGCATTAGGGTGAACTGCTGGAAGAGGACACCAAAAGGGCTCAGGCAGCTGAGGATGGTTGGGCATACCCCTAACTATACAAGTTGTGGTATGGAGAGGCTGGGGAATGAGTTCAAAGACTCTACCACTGATTTTGAGAACTTTCTTTTTTACATTTTTTGCAATTTGAACTCGCCTTCAAAGAACAGGCATAGAAATATTGACTTTTCAAATAATTTATTTTTGTATTTCACCAAATCATAAAAAGCCGATGCACTGTTCAGCAAAAAGCATCAATATATAAAACACATTAACTCGTTATCAGTAATGCTGGAGTGTACCACATACACTGAACCCAGTCCAAATCCTACTAAAGCCAGAGGAAATTCAGTGACTCCACTAGCAGAAGGATTGGACTCAGCATTTTTTCTTTGCTGGGTGTTTACAAAGGGCTGTATTAAAATGCTAGTAAAAAGCTTCCCTTTTGAGACTGTATCAAAACAATAATAAACCTCACTCCCTTTCTGGTTTTGTCAAACACATGCAATTAAAGCTCAAAATCAGCAGTCATTACACTGCAAAAGACCATACAAATCAACAGAGATAATGTTCAAAACAGGCCAGGCTCTACCCTCAGCATGTGTGGACTGGTGTGGCTGCTCACAGGATAAACTATGTACACTGGTGAGGGATCTGCTCCTCCACTGCTTTCAGTGGTTAAACAAATTATGAAAAAGTGTTCCATTTTCTCCCCAAATACCCATTGCAGGAACCTCTTCAGCATCATTAAAAATAAATAAATAAATGTAGCTAATATAGACTCTTATAAAGCTTTTCCCAGGTGTCTATAAGAGACAGTAGTTCATGAATACTTACATCAGAGGACACATATTTCAGAGAGGCTGAAATGCTTTCAGGCCCTACACTGACTTACAAACAAGAAAAATCTGTCACACAAAACCACTAAATCTTTCAAAACTATGGGTGCTAACAAGCTAATCCACAAATGCCAAGTCTACAGAGATTTGGGAACAATCTTTCCTTCCCTGTGCAAGTCATAAGGACAGGACAGGACAGAGGGCCAGTGTAGGATACCTGGATCTGCTTTCCTCCAAATCTGGTGGCAATGTCAGCACCTTTACACCAGATACCTGCACAGTTGGCACAGGTGGCTCTCTCCAGAAACTGAATTTAGGTCAGCACATGCCTCAGGAGGATGTTCTGCGGTTTGTGAGGCCACACGAGGGGCTGAGCAGGACAAGAAAAGGCTGAATTTGGTATCAATACCACTCCCTCATATCACAGTCTGAAAACTGAAACCCCTCACAGGAAATCACCGACTCCTCATTACCTGTTTCTGCTCAGATTGATGCCACTGTCCTGCACACCTCAGCTGTCCTTGTCTTTGGTGGGAAGAGATGTGAGAAATGAGGCCAAATCAGCTTGATAGCAATAAAATCCTCCTTGAAGTTTGCAGGAATGCTTTTGCAGATGAAAAGATCCAGGGGGAAGGGATTTCACTGGAACTGTTGGGATTTTTGTTATTGTTGTTTTACTTTGTTTATAAATGTTCAAAAACCTCTTGGGAGTGTACGTCAGATCACAACACATTGATTTGTCAGTTGTGTAGCTTGGGTTGTTTTAATCAGAGAGTGTTTGACCAGAACTGCTCTGACACCCTCAGTCTGCACTGGCTGTGGACCCCAATGCAATGATCCCCCTCAGAGGGATGCTGTTTAGCACAGAACCTCTCTGCATCCTTGAGCAAAGGGACTGCCTGCTGCTCTCAAAGACTGTGGTTTAATAAGGAGGTTGCCATCACCAAATGCTGGACCCTGTTCCCATAACCATAGCTAAAATTGTTGCAGCAGCCTAGAAAGTGGAATGCATTAACTGATGCAATCCAGATCCTGTGTGTTCCAGAAAGATGTGCTGTGTTTCAGTCACAAACTTCAGTGTTCAGTGTTAATAGGGAAAAATAATTCTCTGCTGCAGGAGAGATGCAGTGAGGAGCTCTGGGCAGTGTAATGTGGGATACCATGACAGTTTTCAAACATTTCCCTGCTTTAAAATCTATGGTTTAATATAGCACTTGTCTAATTCCACTAGGTTCCTGGAGAGACTGCTGGCACCAGCCTTGGAAATCTCCCAGAGCAACACATCACCCAAATCAGGCCTGGCTTATGTAAAGGGAAGGGTTCAATGTCACAATTCAGAGAGGCTGAATGAGAACAGGGAAAATCCCTGACTGCTTTTCTTATTTTTTTGACAAAATTTGCCATAGAGACTGCAATTTTTCTTACATTCATAAATACTCTTCAGAGTATATATACACAGTGGAGTCAAATTTGCCCAAATCTGGGGGGAAACCAAGGGAATATAAGGAGCACATGAAGAGTAGTTTAGTCTCAGGACAGTTTACTCACTTATGTGAGAAATCATCCAAGATACCAACAGTACTTGCAAATCCTCATTCTCACCTCCTGGAAGGTTGTCTCAACTCTCACTTTACAACACAGTCAAGTGGAAAGGGGGAACAAAAATTTCTCACATTGGGTTTCCACCATATACAAATAATTCCAACTATTTCAGTGAGCAGCTCTTGTTTCCAAGTAGTTTATCTCCTTGATAAACACCAGAACTACAACACTAAATCATTGTTATTTAGGAATTTCAAGCCAAGTAGAAGAGCTCCAGCGGGAGGATTTGAGGGGGATCAAGGATAACCTTTCATGTCTAGCAAATTGCAGTTGTTGGCTTTTTTATTTTGGTTAGAAAAAACAAATTAAAAAATCCCAAAGCAAAATTAAATCACTATTTGACCAATGCAAAGGGCTATTCACACAGCACTTCTCAGGTACTTATGCCCAATTTTTAGCAATGAGGATTTTACAAGAAGCTAATAAGCATTAAATCCTAAATCCTTTAGCTGTCTATGGAAATGGGATTTAGACTCTCATGTGGATTCAGATTTTTTTCTCTGTGTGCAATAACAGTTCAAGCAGTTATAGTAGCTATAAGAGGTAGAGAATTTCAAGCACTCAGGTGAATACATTCCCATTAATCTGTTTGCAATAGCAGTTCAATTACACTCTTTGGCATGAACAAAAAAAAGAACTAAAGAGGAAGCATGGCTATGTTAATACTCTTCCCAACAACAGGATGAAAATACACTATTCATTAAAACCTGCACTGAAATAAGCAGTATTTACTGTATCTTGAGTAAATTCTATTCTAACCCCTCAGAAACAAATGTTAATTTTTCTCAGAGAATGAAATTCCCTTCTACATCAGGAGAGCATCAAAGTGCTGTCTTCTATGCAGTTCTTAAATTCATAAATCACTGAGTTGAATTTTGTCATTTAAAAAAAAATCCATAAAAAAGAACATTTAGGTGCGTGTCTGTGAGTACTAAAATACAACTCAGGATAGTTTTCCTCCTTATGGAGGAAAAAAATAGAAACATACTTCAAGACACTAGTGCCTTGAACAGAAATAATTCTAAAACAATTTCTATGCTTATGAAGTTACATTTTGTCACTGCAGGTAAACCTTTCTCTCTTCGCAGATTGCCTAACCAGAGGGAAAGGACATTTGTGACCTCCAAAACAAACATTACAAGAGATAAAAATGGGTTTCCATCAGCAAAGGAAATGGTCTGAGGCACAGATTTAGGATCTGGACACAGCCAGGATGCTCACTCACTCAAGGATACTCAGGCCATTGATATAGAAGAAAAAAAAAAGTTTTCTTATGATCCAGATTGTTTTTTCACAAAATATTGTCATTCTTTCCAGCATAATATACTGTCTGGATTTTCATTAAAGTTATAATTTAAATGGCAAAAGTGATATTACATGCAATATGTTTGGGAAGGCCTTGGAGAAGAGCCATGACAAAACCCACATTATATAAAACCCACACAATACCAGGTTTGTGTGCAACGTGACTGTAAGGTGTGAGCTCCTCTCCCTTGCAACTCTGCTTCCATCCTGAACACTACATAGGTTAAATCAACCCTGTTCCATACTGGGGAGTGAAGGCCTTGAAGAGAAATTCTGTTCCTAACTGGAGTAATTTAGGCTAGCAGCAGGGCATTAAAGGGGAGGAATTAAAACACCTGCAAACCTGCATTAGAAACTCAGCCTTTGGGGGGGTTGTGCATTGGGCAGTGCTTTCCTACTCTGCCCACATCAAATCAACCTCTGGGTTTCATAACCATTGCCATTGCACGAGTCCCAGTGCTAACTAAAAGGAAGGGTAGAAATTTAAGGCTTTCAAACAACTACTCCAGCCAAAGCTGCCTGTTGAGAGAAGAGCCTATATCCACATCACAGAAGAGCAATGGAACTATTTCTGGTATTTATCTGTGTACATTGTACACACACAGAGAATGACAAGTTTCATGACAAGTTCTGTACACTCAATCATCCATCACTGGTTATTATAACACCTCCTTTTTTAAGGGGCCATAGAATCGCTGCTATAGCATAAATGTGTCCTTCAGTTTCTACAGTAAATCATCATGCTCTTATTTTTGTGATTCTCACTGAAATTTCCCAGCTGAAAAACCTCATGAGTTAGTGGTATAAGATGTTTCAAGTATGAATGCACTCTTGAGGAAGTTCTGTTCCAAAAGATGGCTGCAGTTGTTTCTCCATTATAAAAAAATAGTAATAAACAGCATTAATCTAAAAGCTCAGATGACACTTGTTAGTTCAGATTCTTCTAATCCAATGAGGACTACTGGTAGGGAATTGGTGGAGAATTTAACCACAGATGGTAGCCAGAGAACATATTTGATACAACAGAATAATAGTGTAGCAACAGCCCAGTGCCTTGGAAAGGCAGGAAGTTTTTACCCTTCCACATGTGACAATAAAAAATACAAGTATCACACAATGTTCTAATTCTTTGACTACAGCTCTTGCTAGAGTGTTCCCAGCAGCCTGCCTTTGGAAATGGCAAATTAAAGGCATTAAAATGCCACAAAAAGGCAACTTTTGACTCAGCCCCACTATGTGCTGGTTGGCAATGGATGACTAAAAGCAGATATCAGAAATGTACAGAAGAGAGAAGTGCATGAGAGAGAGCATAGGTGGGTATATATGTGTGCATAAATTATACCACAACCCTAACACAATTTCAGCTTGGCATCACCAGCTTGGCCTGAGTGCCCAAGCTTCAGGAGAAGAGGTTGCAGAAAACTCATTGCAAATAAAAAACACCAAGCATGTCCAATAACTGGGAGTTGCAGGATACCCTTCCCCCCTTGGGTCAGCCAAAGAGCTGCTCACTACATGCTCTGCCCTCTGACTCACACAGGGGCTTCCATCAAAAACAGCTTGGATTTTAAGCCCCACTGATGCTTGGAAAGGTCACTGCACTGGTCAAAGGAGGGAAGCTGTGAAATACAGACTGAGATTCACATGGGACTCACAGAAGAGCTTCAGCCTCTTTTTATTTTGCATGGTAACTCCAAATCCAGGACCAGTGTTTGCTGCTTCTCATGGAAGTGGAAAGGAGGAAAAAGACCTTGAGACAGGAGAGGTAGAAGAGAGCAGGAGCTTCAAGAGAGCCTCACCCATGAGCAGCATCCTCTCCTTCAGACAAGGCTTGGGCCCTGGTACCCCAGAGCAAGAACCACAAGAAGACACTTGTTATCTTCTGCCTCGTGGTTCTTCAAACCCTCAGGCAACACCAGGAGTAGTGGTCCCAAGCCACACGTTACTTCAGCCTTAGCCTGATTTGGCACATATATAAAATATACAAAGCAGCAGCATGGTTCCACACAAGGAATAAGGCATGCACTAGAGTAATTTGTGGGAAGAGACATCACTGCTGAGTGAGACTGCCTTTTACAGCTGGAGAAACTGGGGAAATGTAGGAAACAGGGTAACTTACAAGATCCAAGCTCTTCTTCACAGGGTATGAAGAAGGTCCCTGGCAATGGACTCAAGTACTTACAAGAGTATCTTCTACTAGAGAGAGAGTAATTTAGGTTGAAAAAGACCTCTAGGATCATCCAGTCAAACTATTAACGTGGCACTGCAAAGGCCACCACTAAACCATGTCCCTCAGTGCCACATCTAAGCTTCTTTTAAATACACCCAGGGATGGTGACTCCACCACTTCTCTGGGCACCCTGTTCTGGTGCTGGACAGTCCTTTCAATGAAGAGATTTTTCTTAATATCCAAACTATTAGACCAAATTAAAAAAAAAAAAAAAAGGGCACTCTAACA
>JBBMKD010000216.1:53435119-53521952 GCA_037834095.1 Argya squamiceps
CCAAATTATGAGACCAAATTAAAAAAAAAAAAAAAAGGCACTCTGACAATCCTGATAGCTGAATTTTAAATTGGTATTAATTAACTTGATCTCTGATTCCCTCTCCAGGAGTCCTCTTCTGATGTCAGCTCCCAAATGCAAAAAAGCTACTGCTGCAAATCTTTCAAAGGAATTGAATTCTCTTGTGGGCAGCAATCATGCTGAAGAACAAGACCTTTCTACAGAGAACTGTGGCCAGCTGGTGTTATAAGCAATGTTCACTGGGCTGGCTCACTGCTTAGGGCCCGTGGAGGGCTTTTGCTCTAAACCTATGAGAACATTTTGGCAGTTAAATACAATGTCAGATTTTATGCCCTAAAATGCTTAATGATTGAGGGATTTGTCATGACATCAAATTCTGTTTCAATGAAATGCTTAAGCTGGTACTTAACTAAGCATCAGAGAATCCCCAGAAGACAACAGTAAATCTGCATGGTTGTGCTAAACCCAGGCTTGAGCTCTGACATGGTAGAATCCTGCTGTCTTCTCTCCCTCATTCTGATTTACCAGGTCATATAATCCTGTGTGGTTTGCACTTCTGTCGCCATAAATTCAGTCTCAACTCAAACACAGGTACCACAGGCAGTGTCACTGTACTCCCAAAAAATCTTCTTCAGTCCAAATTTAGTCATTTGCTTAAGTTTTCTGCTGATTTGGGGTCTTCTGTGTAATGTGTACCTGGGGATAAATGCTTAATTCTAGTACAATTTTACTTCTCTGCCATGCAAATCCCACACTCCTCTGAGTGATTCTTCTCAGTTATCATAACTGCCTCTGATCTCAACAATTCACCTGATTTCTTTGAAGCACTGGCCAAGCAAAACTGAAAGCAACAACACAGTCACCAGTGAGCTTTGTGTAAATAGCAATTCTTCTTCCTTTTCACAGGAAAATTCATCTGCCCTGGAACTCCTGCCCATGAGTGGGGAAAATGGACCCATTCAGCACTGATCTACCTATAAAATAACTCAGCTGTTTGAACTCCTTGCTATGTTTATATATAGAAACCTATAATGCAAATGCTTACAGTAATTTTGCATATCTTATATGAAATAAATATCACAAATAAATTCTAATATTCAAAACAGAATAGTATACCATGTTAGGGACCAAGTTACATTTATAAATGCACAAGCATTAATACTATCTATTCAGCTTAATTTCTTAGTATGCAAGCTTCAGCAACTGCTAGCTACACTTCACTTCAGGAGTCATAATAAATGCTGGTCATGCCAAAATCTAAGAAGAAACAAAACCACAGAAGTTCTCCATCATCTCTCCATATTATACACAGTTTTTGACAGGTGCCATAGTAATATATGGGTTTCATGGAATTCATTAACACTGTCCAATATTAAATATCAAGTCTGGAACACAGGTCTCTATGTTCTAAATAAAATCAGAGCAGGAGCAACATGTTTGTCAGCACTGCATCCAAAAACAGCGAAAGCAGGGACAGCAAGAGCCTGCACTCAAACCAGAGCTGCAACTTCCCAGGATAAAGAGAGAACAGGGACAGCTTCCCTGGGAAAAGGGAGGAGAGGGGAAGAGGAGAGACTGAATGCAGCTCCAGTTGGTTGAAGAATAGTTTGAAGAAATAGCCTGGACACTGTAGCCTGGTCTTGCCAGCTCAGTCCTCAAAAATGTCCCAAAAGCCAGCGATGGCACGTAGGAGCTCTGCTGACAAGGGCAGGTTACAAATTTTGCCTGCACAGCACAGAAAGTTGGCTGTGCCATAGGCACATAGGGCAGTTCATTCTCTTTGTCCTAATATCAGTATTTCTGCCAACAGTTTCTCATGGGGGAAGTGAGTGATTCACAATTATATTTCATTTCAGGAAAAGAAAAGATCTCACACACTCGATACCCTGACTCAACTTCAGCTCACACTACTGAATAATAAAATCTAGATCCTGCCCTGTAAATCTGCTTACACTTTAGATCATGCCACTTTTGTCATCTTGCAAAGAGGATCGTGAAGGGGATCTTCCTAGCAACAGCTCCTTCTCATGGATGAGGCTGTCTAGCAGGTCCTCCTGTCTGTAGTTGTGATAAACCTTCAGGAAAGCCAGGATGGTGATTGCCAGCCAAGTCAGCCAGGCAGCCCAGAGACCAAACTAGAGAAGGAAAGAAATCATAAAGAGGTCAGTACAGTATTGTAAAAACAAAGTCAGCTGTCCAGGTGATAATAAAAACCCCAGCTGGACCATGGAGTCACGCCAAGCTAAATCCAGGGAGGTCCTGGGTTCTTCATATAAAGGAGTCACTTTTATGGCATATTTCTTTCCTAAATGCAGTTGTGCCTGAGCTGGGCATCTAGATACCAATGTTGGCAACAAAGACACAAAACTGGCTAGTGCACAAGAGGCAGGAATGCTCCAGACAGGCTAATGCCTCTTTCCATGTGGGACAACATAAGCCCTTGTAAGGGTGCAGCCCCTGCAGGGATGGGACAATTTTCCCTGCAAAATTAGTATGTGCTCATGTCCCAGTGTTCACTGACTGCACATTGACTTAAAGCTAGAATATTCAGTAGCAAGGTCTGACAGCCTTAGAGGTCTAATTCTCATGGATCCATCAGAAAACAGCCCTATCTGAATGAATTAATCTTTGATCATTTTCAATGGTCTGATATTTATATAGCTTAGGTGATCTCAGTCAAACTGAAGGAAGGCAAAACAAGGAACCCCACAACGTGGTGCAGGTCAGAAATTATTCTGAGCAGTAATGAAGAGACCCAGGGCACCAGAGTGCTGCAGCTTTTGCAGACCTCATCTTTCGGATAAGCAATGAGTTTTCTGTCATGATTAACATGATCAGTGGTAGGGTGAGGCTTTGACATATCTGTATTCAAAACTGTCTATTTTGAATTTAAAATGCAAATGTGCCCATTACTATCATTCTGAATCAACACTTAATGAAGTCAGTGGAAACATTCCCATTGATTTCTGACAATGGTAGTTCAGCTCCAGCAATCCAAGGTCAATAAGCAAATGGCAAATAATCAGAAATAGAACTATGACTTAGTCTGACCTACCTGTGCAATAGCAAATTGGTCATAGAAAGCAGAGTTTTCCAAGTTCAGCTCAAGATCTATATCCTGCAATTCTTCACAGCTACCCAGAAAGGGATTTGGAAGGGAAAAATAAAAGAAGAAAACTATTTAAGAGATTCCAGGTAAACTAAATACAAAATGAAAAAACATATTAAATGTACTTTGAACAGTCACCATAGCACAGTCTATCAAAGGATATTTGAGTCATTGCAATAATCAGGTTTTTTGCTGATCTTCTCTAAAACTAAGATAAAAATTACTTTCTTAAAAAAAAAAAAAAAGAAAAGAAAAGAAAAAAGAAAGGAAAGAAAAAAGAAAAAAGAAAAAATAAAAAAGTGTGGTTATGTTAGTGATAACACAAATCCTCCATAAGAGGAATCTTTATTATGAGCACAGCATCCTTAAACCCCTCTTTCCCACTGCCCCCTTGCCTCCCACAGATTTGCCCCTGGCATTACCCCAGGTTGGTTGTTTTACCCCTCAATGAAACAAAGTGTATGATCCTCTGTTACCTTTTGACTTCATCAGGGAAAGCCTCAGAAGAAGGAATTGTGTTTTTGTTTCGGATGCTCCAGCAAGGAGACGATACTCTGATGGTAAATAGGGGCTGCCTACAGATTTTACAAATAACTTGGACCATTATTGGTGTGAAAAAAATCCCAGGATTTTGAGGTTGTCACTCTATCTCTTGGTTGATTTCTGCAGCCTCTTCTCTCTCCTTTTCAGTGCTGTCGGTCATCTTGGGTTCTTACCCGAATATTCGATTAGATGGTTTTTGTAATGGAATTTTTAACCGAATATTCGAGTAATTCGATTAATCGTTGCAGCCCTAAACAGAACATTCACTATGGCATTTTACAACATATGACAATGTGCAACACAAATGTATGCTTTTTATGTACTACATTTACTCAATATCATATGACATAAAATGTCACATTTTCCTCTCTCTTCAAATTTTTTTTTTTGATAGGAGCAAATCTTCCTCAACTTATCATGTTTCCTATAAGGAGCATAAGCATTGTGGGATACAGTGGACCATTTAGGAGCTGTAAATTTTGTGACTGTAACAAAGCATCAGCCATTTTTTCTTTGCACTTACAAAGTGTTTTCCATTCTGTGGCTCTCAGGGCATCCACAGCATCACTACTAGGCAAGGAACTCCACCCCAAATTTTTGTCTGATGATGGGTTGTGGCACAGGCAGGATAAGTGACTTGCCCAGTATCACACAGTGGGTTGGGGGCAGAACCAGGATTGCAAGCCAGGAGCCCTGACCCCCAGCCCCCTGCCCTGCTCACAAGGCTACACTCCCCACATCCTTCAAAAAACTTCAAATCTAGCATTCCTTTGAAAATAAAAAATTTTAACATAATGGACTTGTTTTTCATATGATCATGATACAAAGAGACCACAAAATACGATGGAAACACACTTTTCTTTGTGGGCTTCTAAATAAACAAACAAAAAGAAGTTTGATTTGCTTTTTTTTTCTGTTCCAATGAAAAACCTCTGGATTTTCATATCACAGATGCCTTCTCCCCCTTGCTCACCTTGCGTGTAATAACTACACTTCGTAACACCACAGTTCAATTGTGCCTATATGAAAAAAAAATAAAATAAAAGGAATACAATGTATTCTCCAATACTAACCTATTTGGCATGCTTCCTTTTTCGGTAATTGCATCACACCACATGTTAAATCCTACACTCACTATAGTGCTGGCAATAAATGTGATGAACACCACAAAGGCGCTGATCAGCAGATTCAGGAAGGCGTAAAAGAAAGAGCTGTAATAAAAGGGAAGAAAAATGTAACTCATAAACAGCTGAAACACAACATCAGCAAGTCTCTGTAAGCAGCACAGAGTGGGCACAAATATATCAGTTTCCCTTTGAAACACATCTTTAATTAAGAACACCTAATACATTGAAACACTATGGACTTGATTTTGAGTCACATTACCTTCGCTTGCAAATGCTTTTGATTTTGATTTCTTTTTTATCCATATGAATATGTGGCTTTACATAATAAGTGGTGATTGTTCATACACAATGTAGCTTTCATTAGCTGTAATGATGAAAATCACCATTGTTAAAATAAATGTCATTATCTCAAATTATGTAGTAACTGGAGCTAAAATTATTTCATGACTAAAGTGATAATTGGGACAAAAATTGCTTAGGAGAGGGAAACTAAAAATAAAAACACAGTACTGATAGCTATAATCATTTTAAGCAATGTAACACAAGGTACTGCCATCATAGGACACGAATCTCAGTTTTATGGGCAATTTGCAGAGCAGGCCAGCATCTTCTGGGACTTCTCTGGCTTTGGTGTCAGTATGCAATGTCTGCCTGCTGAATATCAATTTACCTCAGCCCCATTAAGTCTGCCCAACCAGGGCCTGCCCTCAGCACGTGCTGTTTGGGGTGGGATGAGACAGGATGCTTACAGATTTCCCATCAGGCCATGAAATCATTCACTCATTTTCCAGCCTCACTCTTTAACTCTTCACCTGAATTCTAGCTGTGAAAAGTTTCTAATCCCAGTCATCTGACAAAGCCCTTCTCTACTTGAAACTGCTCTAAGTGGCTGTTTAGAATAGGACACCTTGGAACATCATACTATGTAAAAACTGGACATCTGCTCCAGGTTGGAGAAAGCCTGGCAGCTCTAGGAAGCAGGTCATCCTATTCAGAGTGTGTGGTAAAGATGAATACAACAAATTTCTCACCAGTGCCACTCATTGTGCTGGTGATAGAAGGAATCTACTCACCCCAGAGAACAAAAAAAACCTCAGTCTCTTCTTTTACCTGGTTGCTCTTTAAATGAAAAGCCAAGAGGCTTTTTAAATGAGTATTTGAGTCCTGGAAGGTTCTGGGCTGGACAATCCTAATTTCTACAGGTTATACATGATACATTTGTGACCTCAGGAGAACTTCTTTAAAATGAAATGAAGCAATCATCGGCAGAGTTAGGATGTTTGCTCCTGGGCTGATGTGGCTTCAGAGGGACTGTCTAGGCTCTCTCCAAAGTGACAGTTGTCCCACTCCAAGACTGACAGAAAAGAAGTGAAGTAAACCACCTTCAAGATGTGTCCCTATAGACTGCAGTGGGTGCTGGATGCCAGGACACCTGACTTATGGTTTAGCTGGGCTTGGTGAAGTAGATCAGCTCACCTCTGCTGTGTGCTGGGGTCACCCATACAGAGAGCTGCTATGACCATAGCAGATTTTTGCATGCTCTCTGCCCTGACTTCACATCTAGCCTGGATTTCATCCCAAGTGTTGCTAAAGTCAGATTTCACCCTGTGTGTGCACCTTAGCATGGTGTGCTGGCCTGAGAGGCAGAAAAGACTTGATCTCTTCAAAGAATAAAACAGACTTGGCCCAGAATTAGTAACAGCTCTAGAAAAGGAGCAGTTACCAAGATTATTCAGCAGGTCCTTGCAGCCCAGGGTCTCCAGCTCTCCCTCTATTTCCTACCCTGCAGCAAAAGAGCTTCCATGGTCCAGGACCTGACCTTCCACTGACAAAGCAGAGCTCAGCCCTGCACTTGATTTGCATCTGGCAAGAGTAACCATCACAGATGCCAGAGCAACCTGATAGAAAACTGCTTATTTGGCTCTCTAGCTCACCTGATTTTTCCTCCTTAGATTAGAACTTCAACCTATGCATTCCAGATTGAGTGAATGACCTCTAATAATAAACGTTTATGCCCAAAGTTGCTTTGCAGTCCTAGCAATGAAGTATCTGAGTTATACCTCTACCCCTCAGCTGAGCTGAAGAGCCCCAGGCTGCTGAGGCAAGGGGTGCTGAGGCCCTTTTAAGAAGGTTTTTTAGCAGTCGTAACTATCTGTCAGCAATCACTCAAAGCCATTGCACATGAAAGATGCAAAGGGTGCTAACTAACCCTGACTGCCTCAGCTGGCTCACCCTGGAGCTGGCCCAGTAGCAGTGATCCTCCTCAACAGGATCATCAGTTATGACACTCTGGTTCTTCCTCAACTACCTCTAATCAGAACAGACAACCATCATGTATGGTGAGGAGCTCACATTTATCTCTCTGGCCAAACAGAAATGTTTTTATGCCTGTTTGAACTGTTAACAAATGGCTGTGTGAGCCCTGCCTGCTTTTCATACAGTGGCTGATGTGGTACAGGACAGACCTGCTTGGGAACTGCTGTTCCCAAGCATCTTGCCATGTTTTACCCTCCTGTGATCTTCTGTGGTTATCTCATCACCTCAACTTGCTCCATCTTTGCTCCCCACCACCCCACAGCCTTCTGTCTTTCTCATCTGCAGCAACTATGAACAGTGTTTTACAACTCCCAAAGCAACCCCTAAAGGGACACTTTTGAGAGGCCTGCCCAACAGTTTTGAAATTAATAGCCACTTTTGGAAGCAGGCCAAACATCTAATCTAAATGCCACCATTACAGGGTTTTTACTGCTGGTTTCTTCTAAAAATTAGCCAGCTCTGAACTGCAAAGCCTTGAGATTCAATTAACCCTCTACAGATATTGGATCACCTGAAGAAACTGAATTCAAATGTTAAGAAGTATGTAATGAAGTATTTAATGTAAAGTAAGTTTTAATATGGAATAAGTTTCTGGTCCACACTTATTATGGCATGTTTGAGTATTAGGTGGGTTGAGAGTGGTTGGAAAGAGCCAGAATGACAACTCTGCTACCCAGACTCCAGGATTACCAAGCCCAGATGTAACAGTCCCTTACTCAAGAAACCCCTAGTCCAAATGGACCTGGACAGGAGTGATTTACCTTTGGCATGGTTCCTAAACCATGGGAAAAATGTTTTCCTGGTTTAAACAGGCACCAGTGCACTGTCCAGCCCTGTAGCACCCAGAGGCTGGGTTACCTGCACCAGGGTCTCTGCCCTCTCAGGCCACCAGAGAGGCAAACACAGAACATCACAGTGCTCCTGAGCTGCTGCCTGGCCCACCAAGCCTCTCCCTACACCTGCTGGGGTGGGATGCCCCTTGGCTTGTCTGAGCACAGGAACCAGCTGTCAGTGCCACCCTGAGCTGCTGCAGGGAGCACTCAGCATTGCTCCCATGTCGTAACCAAGCAATGGTTGTTGTCTGCAATAGCTGCCATGCACACCATAAAAGCAGCACAAAAAATAGAGGGTAGTCACCAGCTTCTCCCTTCTGCCCCGCCCCCAGGCACAACCATGTTGTTTCAAGGTTTGTCACACACCCAGTGCACACCTGGGGAAGGCCTTTAGCCTGGATGTGTAGTGGGACCATGGTCAAGTGACACTTGTGAGCCCCAGCCTCCAGCATCACCCCACAGCCCCCAAATCCTTTCATGCCCACTGCAGCTGAGAGGCCACACGCTGCAGCAAGGCTGCCAAGGGGCAGTGGATGCAGGGCAGGGGATCTGACCCCCCATCCCAAACCTCTGCACGGGAGCATCCTCTGGAGAGGGCCCTGGACACAGCTGGGGGAGTGCATGGTGTGTGTGCAGGCAGACACGGGCAATACTCCACCTCTCCCCGAGCCCCTCTGGGGAGCAGGATGACCTGGATGGTGCAAAGCCCAGCGCTTCACCCCCACACTGCTCCCAGGTGCCCCAGCCTGGGGGAGGGACGGGCTCATCCCCAGGGATACTTACTCCTCATGCCCTTTGCAGAGGAAGAAGAGGGTCCTCCAGGCCTGCACTGTGGCCAGCAGCAGGGAGAGGAGCCCGGTGAAGATGCTAAAGCGGCAGGCAGCCTCAGGGCCCCACTCCTGCACCGTGAAGCGCTGCCGCTCCACCGTCAGGTTGGCGTTGAGCCACATGCCCTCGGTGAAGAGCAGGCACCGGCCGTGGAAGTCGTTGCCATTCTCGGAGAGTGGCACCACCACGATGAAGCTGAAGAGAAAGGCCAGGAAATAGCAGATGCACTGAGCGAAGAGGAAATTGCTGAGCGCCATGTCCGCGGCTCTGCGCAGGCAGAGGGAGGGAAGGAGGGAGGGGTGGGGAGAGGGATGCAGGAGGGAGGGATGCAGGAAGGAGGGATGCAGGAGGGACGGATGCAGGAGGGAGGGATGCAAGAGGGAGGGATGCAGGAGTGAGAGACGCAGGGGGAGCGATGTGAGGTGGGATGCGGGCAGGATGGAGGGATGGAGGGAGGCAGGCAGGCTGCAGCAGTAGGCGGTGGGGAGAGATGGGAGGGAGGGAGGATGCGCAGTGCAATGCAATGCAATGCAGGGCAGTCCGATGCCTCCTCTGGACACGGCTGCTCCCTCTCCCCCAGCCCAAGCGGCTCCTGGGAATGGCTTCAGGGCTTGTAGGGGAAGAGGGGAGCGAAGAGATGAAGAGTTGTTGTGGGGTATCCCTCTCCGGGAAAATCTGGCTGCTACTACGCCCTGGCGCCCAGGGGGTTAAATCAGTCCGTGCAGGGCTGGGGACCGCCAGTGTGGCATCCCCCTAATGACACAGGACACTGATGCCACCCCTGTTGATGGCCATTAAACACACACACACACACAAATACCCCAAACCAGTAAAGTGGTTTCATCCTAGCTGCTGGATCCCAGGAAATTTTGACCCAAGTTCCTAAAAATCTGTCCACCAGCCTGAGACGGTGGTAATAACAGACAGGGTGCACAGACACCCCAGTGCCTACAGACCCAGTGGTTCTGCTCCTAGCCCAGGTGCTCACACCCCTACCAAGACATTGCAAGTGGAGCAAAGGCTCACCAGACGTGGAAAAACTTTTCTTGAGCCTTGGTTTCATGTAGGGGCTGCCTGGGGGTGGGATCAGCTCTCTTATCCCCTGGCTGGCAGGTGGAGCAGGGCTGAAGGAAAATAACCTTAAGCAAGCTCCTGCTGGACAGCAAGCTGAAAACAGACCAGCACAGCAATGGGACATGCATGGCAGGAACAGACGGCATTTTATTCCAGTGGGTGAGCATCCACCCTGCTCTGCACTGCCAGTGAGCATCTCCCTGCTCCACACCATGCTTGGGAAGACATCACAGCACCCACCCCCTCTGCTGCAGGACCCAAAACTGCAAGGCCAGGATGCCAGAAAGCAAAAAGACAGAGAGAGGAATGTGAGTTGTGCTCAGATAAATCTGGCACAAAAATCCAAATTAAACTGACCTCAAATTATCGTTTCCCCACAATCCCAATTTCATTTATCCATCTCAGCATGAATCCTCTCTCCAGCACAAGACACCACAATTAATGTCCAGTTCCAGGTAGAGTAATTTCCTAATCTAATTTCCTAACCACATTCAGTCTGAGATCAGCTGCAGGTCTCAAATCACTTCCTAATCCCAGGAATGACTGGGATACTGGGAAACTGGACTGTTTACAGTCATTTTATCACTGTGCCACTTCCCAGGCAGTGTTTAGAGAAGCAAATGAGGGACAGGGACCCCAAATATAGTGCACATGGGAATTCAGGCTGGTATTTCCATTGGGCAACCAAACAATTATTTTTCTATGCTGTTAAGAGTTTACAGATACACTTCTGAGGAGGCCACTGAGGGGATTCTCAGAGAAAACATTAATTCAGCTTCATTGCAAAACATTTGTAATGCATATTATCTTGAAATCTTACTCTATCTGTTGCAGGGGAAGAATTTCTTGAATAAAAACTTTAGTCAGTATAAATGAAATGCCAGGCCAGTTTTCTGATCCTTGCCCAGCTCTGATCATCAAAAATTGTATTTCAGTTTTGTAAAGATGAGTTATAGAACACCAACCTGACCCTGTGGGGAGAGATGTGTGCTCCTAACAGAAAAGATTTTGCTGATATTTCAGCCTATTGGTAAGGAGGAAAGTTTATTGCTCTTAACCTTGCTTCCAAGAAGTTCTTGGTTCCCAAAGGGTTTTGTCCTTTACCTGTACAGAAATCTGACCTGGAGTGAGGTGAAAAACTTTTCTTTGAAATGTGACACATCAGATTTGCCAGATAATGTTTTCTGAACGTAACTTGGGAGGTCAGCACCAACATAAAAGCCCACTTATTGCTCACACTGGAGCCCAGAGAAGGGGCCAGCAGATGCCAAGGGCACTTTGCCTCGGGCAAGCCCAGTGCTCAGATCTTACCAGCAGCAACCACAGGGCTCTGCTGCACGAGGGTTTCTGCAGAGGTGAATGAGGGGGTCACTCGTGAGGCAGATAAAATTGTCTTTGCTGGTGAAATAACTCAAGTGAGCATTTATTGAAGAGTTTCAGAAAACACAACCAGGTATTTACAAATGTGAGCAGACATGTAAAACAGCTGCACTTAGCAGGGTGACAGCTACTGCAGCACAGGACTGGGTCTTAAGCAGTGACCACACACTGGAGTGAGCAAAGGGATAGAAATAAAACCTGTCAGCCATCACTCTGGCAGCTGCCTGGATTTCTCATAGTCTTCTCTCATGCAAATCCTTAAAAAAATCCTGCTAGGCTGGAATTAGTCTCAGAAACACAGATTTGCTTCAGTGGAGTAAATTTGACAGGCTTACTTTTCTCAACATGGTGAAACTGAGGGATTAAAGCAAGGTTCATTCATTCTCTAATCACAGGGAAGGGAGGACATTATATATACAGACCAGGCAGAAGATCTGAAACAGAGGAAAAGATGCACATTTTCTCACTGCACATAATTGTTCTGTGGCACACATCATGGGGCACTGCAGAGGCCAAAAATAAATGCCAGCACCAAAAGATATCACATAAATTCATGGTAAAAAGAAGTCCATAAGGAACTGAGAAATAACCTTTAGCTCAGGAAGTCCCTTGCATCAGGTTGCTGGGAAGGTGGAGTCACAAAATGATCCTTCTACATTCCAGAATCCTCTATTCTTCCCTAAACCCAGCACCTGCTTCAGGTAGGCCTTGAAGATGGGATCCCCAGGGAGATAGCTCTTTGGTCTGACCCACTTTGGCCATTTCAGGTTCTCATTACAACAGCTGGCAGCACCAGCCTGGTGTCTCAGCTTTCCCATCCAAGTGGGGAGAGCTGTCCCTCCAAAGCATCCCCTAAGGCTTCTGTGAATGTCCTTAGGAGGGAATTACCCCAGAGCAGACACGTGGAGGAAGCCAGTGGGGCAGTCCTTGCAGCGACTGAGAGAAGAGATGGATGTGTGATGAGAGGAGGCTGCACATTCCCCCAGCTCTGGTGGTGCCACCACAAGAAGAACAGTTCAGAAGTGTTCCTGCTGCAGTCCCACCATAAACAACATCACCCTGATCACAGCATCCCTTGTCAGCACAGCACAGAGAGGTCTTACCTGCTCCAGGGCACCCACCCAGGTCTGCAGCACAGGAATTGAACCCCCAAGAGGACCATGTCCTGACATGGGGCTGAGGATGGCTTGCTCAGCATCAGGGAGGGTGAAGTTCAAAGTTTGTAAATTTTATTTCTCTGGGAAAAAAAGAAAAGCCACAAAAAAACCCCATGATGCACGACCAACTGCCATGGCACCTCAGTGATAAGCAGAAAATCAACCAGGATAAATCAAGATTAGATATACCACATTTGCCTGTATTCCCTTCAGCCCCATATCTCCTTCTAGCTGCCTGGATAATCCTCTGTAGATCAAGTAACACGTATGAGTTGGGCTGATGTGGAATGACTGATGGGGACTGTGTTTTTGGCTGTGCTGCTCCACTCTCCCTCTCAAGTCATTACTTATGCCATCTGACATGAGCAGTGCTCTCAAGTTGATATTTGTGAGGTATGTGATGAATTTTCTCTCCCCCTGATAGCTCATTAGGACATGTTTTATTATGAGAAAATTTGCTGAGGAATTAATTATTCAGACAAAAACATTTTTGAGAGCAGTTTTATTTGTTTTTAGATTTATTCTACTTTGGATATATCATTTCTGTGGTCCAAGAAAAACAGCAACAGCATGTCTAGAAGGTGGCTACCACCTTGCTACCAGTAATGCACTGTTTACTTCTGGAGAGAAGCACAGACTCACAGCAGAAGGATGCCCAGGGAGCAATATGTCTGCATTCTGGGCAGTCCACATGGCTGCTTTTGAGCCAGTCCTTCAGTCAACTTCTCTCTGATTTACTTTAGCTCAAACATTTGCCTCAGCCCATTTTACCAAATGGTTTAGCAAATTCAGTTTGCCCCAGGCTTTGGAGTCTATTTTATTCAGGCTCTCTGGTCTGTTTCATTATTATAATAACCTATTGTTGTTGTTTTTGTTGTTGTTGTTATTATTACGCCAAAAGTCTTGACCTATGGTATTTTTCCTCTGAAACTAATGGAAAGGACCCAGGCATGTCACATATCATCTTATGATTGTTGACGTAAACAACACTTTTTGGGAGAGGTTTCTCATGTTAATCACTGTATTTGAGAATGTCTTTGCCAGTGGTTCAGAAGGATTATAGACAAAGTACCAAACTGTCAGCTACCTGTCACATCTGCATTTCTTCACAGCTAACACCATGTCATTAATCCCTCAGGGCATCTCATCTGGGAACATGCTGACATTTTGCCTTTTATTTTTTTAGAGGTATCTCCCGTCTGCTAGGAAAGCTGTCTGGTCTGTAAGGAGGTTATGAGCAGAGAGTGTGCCATGCTGACAGACGTTAATGGAGTAGTTATCTGAGGAAGCAACTGAAGGAAGCAACTGAATACCATTAATGTGTCCAGAAAGAACAACCCCTCTATTTTGATAGCCAAGGAAAAACAAACATATTCAAACTTATTCACATTCTGAACTGAACAAGTGCAGGCTGTGGCTAAGATATAAATTTTAAAATAGCATAAAATAATAGTAGTAATAATAAAAATAATAAAAAGGTGCTTGAGATTTTCAGAGCATCCTTAACAAAAATCTCTGAGTGACTTGAGCACCTTACAGCCTGTATGAGTTGTAACAGCTGGCAGGAATGTGGTCCCAGAAGGGCACATGAGTTTGTCATCTGCCTCTGCCGTCCTCTATGGAGGATTATAGAGGTAATGACAAGTGTAGGAAAAACTCTAGTAAGGTTCTGATCCCAGGTTCTGCACAGGCAAAGAGTGCATGGGAAAAACAGGCTTCAGGAGTGAATGTGTATTTTCTTCTGGCACAAAGGACATGTTAGAAAAGCATGGGAGGGTTGGAGACTGTTTAAAAGAATAAAAGGAATGACAGGGAGGGAAAAAAAAAGATGACAGAAGAGAGATCAGCAAATTAGGAACCCACAGTGTCCAAGCAATCAAAACCCAGCCTGAGGGTAAATACAACTCTGCCCCACTTCAAATTAAATGGGGTCATTACATATGACATCAATATCTTACATCTGCAGCTTAACCTGTGACTGCAAGGACTGCAATATCAACACATCCATAAGTCAAGCAGTCACTGAGGTCTCGTGGATCTGAACAGCCCTGTGTCTGCTTAAAACCTTTCAGAGCTTATGCCTTCTGTCCCTGCAGATATTCACACCCAGAAGCTCTTTGTGTGCTGCACCAGAATTTGTTACAGTGTTCTGCTCGATTTGAACTGCTCTTTTCTACCTGTACAATCACTGGAAGGCACCAGTGCCCTTGGTAAAAGGGCTGTGCTTGCCTCTTTCTAATGCCCCTGGAGGCGTGAGAGCCACTGAGCAAAACAGGCAGGTGAGGCTGTGTTGCACTGCACCCACCCACGACCAGGTAGATGTTTCCAAATAAGAAAAAGGGGTTTCAGTTTCACCCCTGACTTTTAAGGAGAAGCACTAGAACTTTCTGCTCTTCCTCGATAGTGATTGGCCCAGTGCCAGGACAAAGGCACCTGTTGGTGCTCTGTAGCTGCTCTTCTGAAATGTAGCTGGTTTCTATTGGGCAGCAAGCCAAAAGCCATCCTTAAAACATTAAGTATTTAAGAAGGAGCACAGAGGTGCTCAGTGCTTTCTAGGGTGTCTTAGCCAGGTGTGAGGGTTTCCCTGCACTTGAGCATGGCCTCTGTTTTGTTTCTGTATCCTTTTTTATTTTCTCTTTTATTAAAACCTTTGCTTTACAAAACACACCTGAAGAGCCATCTCACAAACATTATTCTAAGCCATTCTGAGAAGTGCTGGACACCATCAGAGTGTACTGAACCCTTGTAGAGCTAAAAACCTCAGGCTCAAGGAGAATTTCAATAAGGTTGTGCCTCACCACCCACACAGCAACAAAGTCTCTTGGGTTGTCCCTGATCCCCTCTCACCCCCCTCACAGAAAAGTGTGTTTAACCAGGGTAACTCTCACGACATGGAGAAGTCTAGGAGAAATTTTAAGGCAGATCTCCAAGCTGTTTTATCCTGAGGCCTTTACTTGTGATGGAAACTTTGCAGATGGGAGGCTGGCCCAGACTCTGGTGTAGGGGATGCCCAGCACTTGCAGCACTGCTACTCCAACTCTGAACCTGTTGAAAATGATGTTCAGGTTTTTGGCTTTTTCCTGAAGATTACTGAAACAATTCCCAGCCTAATATGACTTGGAAAATTAACTTCAGCCTTTGCTGGTTTGGTTTGCTTTGTAAACCCATTTTTGTGTGCAGCAACTAATTTGTATCCTAAGATCAAGTCATTTCCTTGGTAAATTTTCAAGGTCAATAATTAAGAATCTGTCACAAAGTCAATAGAAAAGAAGAAAAAAAACCCCTCTCTAAATCACATCATTGTTTTAAATGACCTATTGTGATTAAAAAGGTTTTAGGGTTCAGGGGAAGACATACCACAGAGTATCTCTGCTGTTCATTCTAATGAAACACAGGTTGGATCACATTTTGGAAGGAAAAAGGCATCTCAAACCCTTATCCAAACAACTGTGTGCTACAAATCAACATTCCTCAATGAGTTCCATCACTGCTGCACAACTTTATAGCAAAGGAGGTTCTGGCCCACCTGACTTCACCAGTTCCTGCTCCACTCACAGGGGCACACACTGAGAGCAGCCGATGGGGAGCGTGCCAATTAATAATGTGGAGTTGCTTTATGTGTGACATATTGTACCATGCATTGATTTTTAATCTGCTCACACTAGCATTTGTCATGCAGGGGGAAAGTCTGCTGTGAGAAATAGCCTCTTCATTTTCCCTGACAACTATTAACACTGAGCCAGTCTTCAGTGCTCGTGCCGCAGGCAACTGCTCCTGCCAAAAATAAATACAAAGACTGAGGACAGAGACGTTTTGCAAAATTAAACTCTGTCTCAAAAGTGAATAAATCAGGACAGAAGCACATCCTTAATTCCTGGAGACAAGAGGAACTTCATGGTGACTGTTTAGCAAAAAACTCAAAACATTGTGGCTTGCTACTGGTTGTAGATGGGGCAAACTGTAATGGGGGAAACTGTAATGGGGGAAACTAGATTTAACTGTAATGGGGGAAATCTAGATTTAAACTGATTCTGGAGCCATACCTAAAGGGTAAAGTACAAGTACACAATCATGTCACAGCCCACACTCAGCATCCTAAAGTTCCATCCTAAAGACTGATGTCTCAACTTCAGTCCCACCACCAAAGTGCACATTGGGCAGGTAGCTGTGAAAGCTGAGAGCCAGCCCCAGTAAAACACAACATAGAAAGTCTTAGTGGAGAATCAGATATGAGTGTGGCCCTCAAACAGCTCTGTCTTGTATAGTGGCTCCATTAGTCATGTTGCTCATATGTGAGATAGAGACAGATGTTCCTCAGCTCCTCAGCTGCAGGTGCTGGTACCAACCTAAAAACAGCCATCAGGAGGTCTGACCTGGTACGTCATCTCTCAAGGCTACTGAGAAAGAAGGTGAAAAAATTTTCTTTCTTTTAAATGACCCCTAGATCATCATATTCCTATCTTGGTAAAATTTGCAACTCAGCAGATGAAACCACATAATCCAGGCGGTTTTGCAGAGATCAGTTTGCATATTTCAGCCCAAGCCCAAAGTACCTGCCAGCTACCTACATAGGCTGGCCACAGCTTTTCCTGTTCATGGATGCTGCACATGGATCAGTTGCTGTCACTGGATTTAGTTATTGTTATTTAGTTATTTAGAAAATTGGATAAATCTATTTGTTTTGCAAACAATAAACCAAATTAATGAGCTTTCTGGAGGTCAGAGGACTCTAAATTTCTTGTGTCATTAGTGCTTTCTTATCATTAGCCTCCTTGGTAATGTTGTGAGGCATTTGTAAAATGTGGTCCCACTGAGGCCATAGAAACATTAAAGATTCAGGTATTTATTCCCCTTCTCATTAGGGTATTTTTTGCCTGTAATGTACAAAATAATGATGTGGTGGACTTTTAGTTTAAAAAGTCAGTACAGGGAGGAAAACACCCACTAATTGGGTAAATCCTGAGCATCCCAGATGTTGCTGCATGGCTGAAACACAGCTGTATTTGGGGTCAATATTGCCGCAGAGGTTCTCTAGAATGCTAGCAAAAAAAAATAAGGAAAAGAAGAAGAAGAAGAAGAAAAAGAAGAAAAAACAGAAAAACAAGAAAAAAGGGTTAAATAAAAATAGAGTAAACCAATGATGAGTAACTCAGAGATTCACATGAGATCTCAAAACTACTTTGTAGGTTCAAACAGAGGTCCCACCTTATGTGAGGGGCACATGTAATTTACACTGATCAAAGCAGAGCTTTGAATACCTGACATAGGAGATGAAATACAAATATGTGATTTGTGAAGTAAAAAGACAACACCAACAATAATGAGACATCAAAATAGATCTGAATGTCACACTCCTGGGTGCAACCATAATGATACCTTCTCTTGTGACAGAGATGAAAAGGCAAAGAATACAAGATCATTATTGTAACAATTACTTTAATAGGCACGTAAAACTGGGATTTAGTGGGGGGCTTTGCTGTTTGTTGTCATATTTGGTATTAATTTTCCTTGTGATTGTTCCCAGACTGATAAATAATGCCTTTTATTAAAATGCACAGTATGAGGAAAGTTTTCAGAGGTGCCCTGTGATGTTTGGATGTTTCACTTGCACTGCCTCTAAACAGGAACAGGCAGAATTTTGAGCATTTGACTGCCTGTGCTCTGAACTTTCCATAACCAGAGCCAATTTAGCAAATATTTCCATTTGAGGGTCTCCTGCTAGGACATACTATCCAGGACATGTTGTTACATGGCTTGCAGAGCAGAGGCAGCCTGTGTCCAGCCTGCTTGGCAGGGAGATTTGTGAACATCTGCATCATCTGCTGCTGTGTCCTAATGCTTACCCTTCCAGAATGGGCAACTGAACAACCTCCAAAAATAACCCCTTCCAGGAAACTCAGATTGAGAATGGAAAAATGCAATGCTCCAAATATCAGTAACCTTGGCCTAAAAGATATCTCTCCTTTGAAAGCTACCAAGCACAGCACAACCCAACTTCTGTGGGAGCTCCCATCCCTACCTCTCCCCAAATGTCCATGTCATAGGAGAAGTGACAAAATAGTGCAGGAAACTAAACAAACAGAGCAACTGTTAGTGACAGAGCTGCAGGAGGTCTAAATAAATCACTTGACATCAATTTCTCCTGCTGCAAAGGCCAGAAATGTCCATTGACAACAGCTGGCTGAACTCACTGGGCTGCTCTTTTCCTATCCAACTCCCAAGTAAATTTTTGTTGCCTGTAAAATTACTTGCTGCAAGTATGAAACTTGTCTCTTAATTAGGAAGCTTCTTCATTCTGGAGAAAACACTATATAAATGTGAAATATTTTTATTAATATTTAATGAGAATTGAGTGTGATATTGACACTAGGAAATGGACTGTATTATTTCCATACTGCAATATGCAAATACAATCATTGTTATTGCAGATCAGGAGACTGAATTTGCTAATGCTTTTTAATAATGCTTATTATATTTCTCTAACAAAAATATCCATTAAAATACCACTTAAAGAGCATGAAGACTGCAGACATTTGAAATTAAATCTGGGGTTTTTTTAGAAAGCAAGTTTTAAAAATTCAAATCTGCATTTTTCTGTTTTTACAAATAGCCCACCGAATCAATATTTCAGGAGAGTGAATCAATATTTCAGAACACTGTGATGTAAAAAAAAAAAAAAATTGGTCTATTAAAATCTTTTTATTAGCGTGTCAATTGCAGTGCACAAAATTTGCACATATGGGTAAAGAAATTGTTTCCTGAAAATGTGCAAATTGCTACTTCACTGAATGTAAATGAAGTGCTAATTGCTCTTTGCAAACAATATTTATGCAAATTACGCCCTACCATTACATAGCAGAGTGGAGTTTTCATTTACATTTGATGCATTTTTTTCTCCATCCATTTGACAGTCCCTGGACAACAGGACTTGGGATATTACTCACTTTTTTTTCAAGACATTTTATGGAGACGTGAATGGGTGAAGAATGGGAAAGGACCTGCAGGCAGTAATATATCATGACCTAGAGGGGCAGAAGATCTAAATCTGTTCTGTTATTCTGGTTCATCATTCACTAAGCAAAGTATTTGCAATAAACTATTTATATCAAATTTGCCTTTTATTCTGCTTGCCATTTGACCTATGATACATGTGGAAATTCTCTACAAAAGTAAAATGTAAAATTAAATAAAAATGTCTGCTCTCTAAAATAGGAAATAACTTAAAGTAGCTGATGCCATCAGATCAAACATTGAGTTCAAGGAGATATGTTTGATCATGGGGGGTTTATTGTTGTCAACTTGGTTTTAATAGCCTTTGGGGTTTTTTTCCTTTTAATAGATCTCATTAATTTGGAGAAATCAACACACCTTGTCTATAATTTCCCAGTCTTAAGCAAGAAGAGCCTTGAATCAGTTGAAGAACATCTGTTTTGTAACATTCATGAACATCAATTGAAAATTTTCACTTTGAAACCTTTAAAATACCCTATAGCCTTATTAATATTTTATTTCTTGAGGTGAAATTCTCCTACATTTGATATTATTAGTTTTCCCACCACATTCATAGAATCATAGAACAGTTCAGGGTGGGAAAGATGTCTAAATTCATGAAGTCCAACCATTAACCCAGCACTGCCAAATCCCTCCTTGGGTTCAGATTAGCCTTTCATACTTTAGTTTCCTAAAAATTTGTCCTCTGCTCTAAGGTCCTCCAATGATCTTAACAATAATTTAAGCCATTAACCATTTTGGTTTTCTCACACACACCCAATCACTTCTTCTTCTCAGGAGAGATGGGAAACAGGAAACTTCTCCCTTTTCCAGAGAGCTTTCCATGATGGGTTACTTGAATTTCTCTTGAATACTGTGTCACTATTGCTGATAGAGTGAGGCTGTGGAATGCAGCTCTTTTCAGACACACATAAAACTTCTTCCCCTAGTCTCAGAGATTGCTTCTCTGTCTCCAGAGCTATGCAGCCCTCAGGTGCTTTGAGAATTTCCCTGGAATTTGAGAATTCCAGGGAAATTCTCAAACATCCCTCAAATTTAGCCCCAGTTCAGCAACTGGAATTTCTTAGCACTTGGGCACAACTAAATTTCTCTGTCTCAGTGCATTGCTTCACCAAGCTAAGCTACAGCAGCCACATCTGTCCAAATCCTTGAAATATTTTAATTCCAATTTCCTTGAGAGTGCTTTAAGCTAATGTGTTTTATATCAAACACATCTCCCTCCTTTTTCCTCGTGTCCTCATTACTGACGCTGAATGCAAACTCCTGCACCTGGGACCCCAGGTAGATGCTCACCTCTTAACCACTGTCTTGACTTCAATTTTCCCCTGATAGCAACATTGTGTCTTCAGTGAGTCAGACTCTGTTTATGATCACATTTTTAATTACTCCAGGGAACATATGTTAATACTCATTCATCTTCAGATCGAGGAATGCTGTAAGAGTCAGGAGCCATATGGCTCCCATCTACAGAGAAGGAAAAGGTGTGTCAAATTCCTCACTCCATTAGCTCCCAACAAGATTAAATTTACATCCAAGGCTGGGCACAGCTTTGGTGCCAGCAAGATGAGGGCTGGAACCTGCAGCCAGCTCAGCACGGGCATCCCTGCGAGCTGCAAGGCTCTCCAAGCATGGATCAGAGCCAAGGGGCACTGCAGCCCCTCTCTGCCACCTCCAGGGCAGAAAGCACAACCTGGATGCCCATTGGACCTGTTTCAATAAGTTATTAAATCTGAGCATATCATGTCTCAAATGCTCATGAGCTGCTTGGGCAGTCTGTATAATGGGGTGCCTCAGCCTGTTGTCTGTGGGGATGTCTTTTTGGGGACAGGAAAGTGGTGTGAGGAGAGAGAATGAGCTGCAGCCTGAGGGAGTGTCACTGGAGTTAATATTCCTCAGGTTTAAAGCCATGGATTACAGGCTTCAGAGTTAGTTTCCTCTACTCCTGGGCTTACAAGACAACTGTTGGGAACAGCAACTTTGGCATTTGTTGGTTGAGATGCACTGAAATTCAAAACTTGTCCCTAAAGACAAAATCAGCACCCTATCAGCAAGTGAACAACATTGATATAGTATTACATCTAGTAACAGAGAGGTAATACCACATGTAATCACATCCCCATCGCTGTCATTTTGAAATTGTCTTGCCCTTGGTTTTATTTTGCTGTTGAGGAAGACACAATGCAAGGAGGAATCTGGATCCAAGCCCTTTCTCAGGCACTCAGGACAGAAATGCTGACAGGATTCCAGTTGAGGGCTGATCACTGGCAAATAAAGAGGTTGTAGAGGTGTCACCAAGGGCATGCTTTGATCTTCAGGTTTTATTACTGGTGAGGATATGTGAGAAGACAAGGATGTAGTTTGCTCTCAGAACTGAGATTGAATTTCTAGTGCTGGCACTTAGAGAGGAATAAACCCAAACAAATCCTTGGGAACACAGAGCATCTCATCTGGCAATCAGAGGAATACAAAGGCAGAATGCTATTTTTAAATCAGATTTTCCGAGAACAACTGCTGCCTAAAATACATGTATAAATAGCAATCCCTAAAACCTGGCAATAGTAGTCTCCTCCTGAACTAACAACTTCCAAATAGTTTGTAGAAGGCATCAGATTACACTGATGCAAAAAGGATGTCACACACACATTCACATGCAAAGCAGCTATTTGGGATTTGTGCCTCACCACTGAGAACAAGCTCTGACCAAGCATGAAGGAAATACACGTCTCTCAAACACATGAATATTTTATTGTCCCATGACAAGGCCTCCACTCTCATCCCCCTGGAGCATGGGGGATGCTGCCAGCTCCCCTCCCAGAGCTGGCTGTCAGTCTCCCAGCACATGCCAGCTCTCAGCATCATCACCCCTCTGCTGCCAGGATGGAGGCAGGAAACTTTTAAGAAATGGCAAGCATAAAACAGGTCCACCTCAGCGGGTGTTTGATGACACTTTGCAATCAGGATTCTCTAATTCAATCTCTTTGCTCTCTGAGTGCTACATGGGTAAGGATGCTCTTCCTGCATGAATTGCCATCTGCTCCCCTCAGTGCACCAGGAAAGCAGCTTCAAACCAAAGCAGCCTCACCTTCTCTCTTGTTTTGCTAAAGTGATTCAGGATTTCAGATTTCAGGTTGTTGATTCTTTTTTTTTTTTTTTAAAGAAATCAAGGGAAGGACATAAATGAGCAATGTTCCAGGGATCCAGGCATTGTGAGGGAGGTGTTGGATGCCCAGCCAGCAGTGGATTACCTGCTCCACGGGAGGGTCCATGCTTGCCTCTGAGGAGGGAGGAATGGGATGCCTGAAAGCTGAGAGCACTGAGCTGTTTGAATGAATGAAAACACCCTGCCCTTAATTGCTCTTGTGTTAATTCCTGGCCACTGGGAGAAGAATTACCTGGCATGGTGAACAGCTCCCACCTCCCTGAAGGTATTTTTCTAAATGGACACTGTGAGTACTGCAGAGGCTGTTCTCATTGCCTTTCTTTCCCCTGCCATGCTGCAATTTTACTGCTTTGCTTGACTTTGCAACAGAAATTAACAAATATGTGATGCTGGTAGTGCTGATTTGCTGATGTGACTCACAGTCTTCAATCTAGTGGTAACTTCTCCAGTGTAGTTTATAATTTGGAGGCCAACCCTGTCAAAACCCAGCACAAAAAAATTCCAAGTTTTTTGTAATTAATATAATTTATTGAAATGACACATTAGACCGCAGGGTTTTATTTATTCCAGTAAAGTCTGCCTCTTATCTCCATTTCCATTTCTAAACTGTTTAAAAACGAAGATGTTTTCAAACAAATACATAATCTACTCATCACTGCTGGCAAACATCCACCAAAATCCAAATTTACTCTTGGAACAAACATAAAAATGACCCATTCCCAAAGGATGGTGTAGCTTTAATTAGCCCAATTTTTTAGTATTTTACAGGACAGTATTTTCCAAAAGCCACTGTCTGTCTTGTAACCTTTAAATTTCCAGGCAATGATTATAGGCTAGAAACTGTTCGCCTAAGCTCAGAAACTTTGACTTTTCCCCAGTGTATCTAGTGCAGACTGGGCAGGGTCCCATACAGTTCCTTTAGGGTACAGTTTGTTCTTCTCTTCAAAGCACTTCCAGGAGAGATTCACTACTACTGGAAAGGGCCACAAACCTCAGTAAAATGTCTTTTCCCAGTGTATTTTCTTGGCCATCAAAACAATTCCACCACAAAGCTGCCTCCCAGCATCCCAAATGTCTTCTCAACTAAACTGTTCAGAGGTCACTTTTTCTCTTCCTTAGAGGGGAAGAAAGTGGAAAGAGAGAAAAAAACATAATCTACAAGAACTGTCAGTGGCTAAGGGCCAACTTGTTGAGATGTGCAATAGAAAATTTGCCTCATAAAATCATATTGGCCATAGAGAGTAACTATAAAACCTTACTAGACTTCCCTTAGCACCCTACCTCACTGTGTTTTTATTCTCCCCATAACAGTACACGGCTGCACTTCAGCCCCACATAAGGAACATTTAAAACAATTTCACTGATGATTTCTGTTGGTTGAGGTTTGTGTTTTGTAAGTTTTTTAATCTCCACAGTCAACTGTTTGTGGAAGAGACGACATTACTCAAACCACAAAGATGTATTAAATTTAAAATATTCCAAATTGAAACATATGGGGGCTTGGTTTGTTTTCTATAAGGTAATCCAGGCAGGTTCCAGTCTATTTACTTGTTTTTCTACTCACCTTTTCTTTGTATAAATCTTCCTTACTCTATAGAATGCAGGGCACAAATATAAAACCTTTCATGCAAAGTAAGACAGCCTTGAAGGTTGTTTCCACCCCAGATACCCCAGCAGTGTGGCAGTAAGGAGACAGAGGAGGGGAAGAGATATGACCAAGAGGATAGCATTTCCAGGATCCCACCTTCCCCATTTTCAGCGAAAACCTCAGGGTCTTTGGTTACCCATTGTTTCAGAATAGAAATGTCATGAATGAAAGCACATATGCTTTTCCAACCTGCTCCAATAAGCAGCTGGGAGGTAACTACCTTTGCTGAATTCCCAAAGTATCTTCCTGTACTCCTGGCAAAGAAACAATTTTGCTGTCACTGTTCCTGCAGCAGAGTTCACAAGAAAAATGCTCACCAAGCCTCCTCAGTGTGAGTTGGATTTTGTACTTTTTATAATGCTGTCTTCATTTCAAATAAAAATCATTTTCACTGAAAACACAGAGCTGTTCTTGGTGTCTAGAAAACAGAGTGCTACAGCCTTTTCTTTGACTCTGAATGTACACTTATAAATACCCTTACCAGGCACTCAGCATATGAGATTGTTCCTCCCACAGCAGCAGAAACTGCCTCAGATTTGAGCCTTGGAATCCAGGGAAATGTGAAGTGGATACAGAAAAGGAACATATTTCTCTCCAGCTGACAGACAACTCAAGGTTATTTCTGAAGTAAATAATGCGTTGCTAAAGAGGTTTCTCTCTCTTTCGTGATAATAAAGTTGCAGCATGCTGAATTTGACTGCTTCCCATTACAGCAGAGCTGAACAGGTCAGAGGGTGGGCAGGTTCAATTTGTTGTTTTTGTGTGCAAGTGCCAAAGAGCTTCTTTCTGCTGTGCTGAGGGAGTTAAACCTTCAGCCTCCACAATGCACACCACATGGGCCAGGTTTGGCAGGAGGCAGAGGAATTCTCCAAGCTTCCCTTCACACAAAGCATCTCCTCATTTCCATGGGTTATAGAAGTTGGAAAAAAGCACTGAGGATCAAAATTTCAAAGCTGTAAGAGCCTTTACAGCTTTAAATGATGAAGAGAAGCACTCAGTCAGTGTTATCTCTGCTGCAACAGGACAGCTGTGACAGACTCTTCAAGCACAGCTGAGAGCAGCTGAAGGCCCCAGGTCCTGTTTCGAGCAGTTGTGCATCATCTGACTGACTGACATACATAATTTACTGATGTCCAGAGTCACAGAACAATTTTGGTTTTGCACCTTATAGGCTTTTCCTGTAAAAGGAGGAATACATCACCCTTCAGGTTATGGTGTCGTATCACCCTCTTCACAGCAAAGAGTGCCAGGAGGGAACTAAAGGTGAATATTTATCTCAGATCAGTCAGTAGAGGCACAGAGTGACAACAGAGCATTGCACGAGCAGAAAGGCCTGTTGTGAAAGAGTTGGTATTGCCATTTTCTCCTTTTCTGCAGATTTTTTTAGTTCCTAATGAGAAAGAAAATTAAAATTAGAATTAACCTGATCGACTGACTTTTCCATCTAGGTCTGAGTCCCAGCCCTCCAAGTGGGTAAACAAGAGTTCAAAAGCACAGATGGGCTGCTTCAGTGGCCCACCGACTTGGGAAGAGGCTCTGCAGTGTCCACCCCATGACTTCTTTCCTCCCATTCTCCTGTTGCCTGAGCTGCCCCGGTCCATGGAAGATCTCTTGCTGATCTCACACACCGAGCAGAAAATTAAGCTGGTTGATTTATAGATATACATCAATATTTGGGGGTTTCTAGATGAGTGGATCAAGTAGGCTCTGGGTCTGTCAGCAGCAGCAACAGCAGCAACAACAGCAAGTCAGTTCAGCCCTATTGGTAACCCATACAGAAAAGGTTCTCTGTTAGTTTGGATAACAGAGACAGGAGTGGAAAGTGACAAAAACAGTTCCACAAGGACTTAAACCACTGGCTAAAAGTGGATTCCTCCTCTTGGCAGGAAGCTCCCTCTTCCACCACACACCAACAGCCTGGCCCTGGGATGTGACCCAACAAAGCCTGGTGCCACCCCCAGCTTGGAAGGGCTGGAGCCCTGCAGTGGGATAACTGCACCAAATTTCCCCTCCAGGAAAACTGGGATTTCTTCCAGGGGATTTCTTCTGGGAAAGCAATGAGATGTTCTGTGTAGGGCAGGGCTGATGTGTCATCTGGGAGTTGCCATCTGAGGGAAGAGGGTCAGAGAGCAGAGCAGCCATGAGGCCACCACAGCCCTGCATTTTGAGTGTTGCTACAGCCCTGGCCAGAGTCACCAAGACAGATTTCTGACATCTGGGCTTCCCTCCCTGCCAGTCCCAGCCCTCAGCTCCAGCGCTGGAGGGGGTGAAGGACTTTGCTGTTAGTAAAAGGTCAGATCAGGAATGGCTATTAAATTTACAGATCACAATGAAATGGAGAAAAGCAGGATCACTGGAGGTCAAAGACGTGGAATGAGCAATTCCTTACTGAATTTTTTTAGAACATTCCTAGGCTGCATGGAAAAAACAATTAAGTGGTCTACTTATGGTATCTAATGTTTTAAGTTTGCTTTAATAGTCCTTTAGATCATTATGATCAGTGCTGCAAGTGCATAAATATCCCCATCTCTTCAACATTTTCCTCTTGACAGGTTAGTTTTCTACCCACAGAGATATTGATGAGACACTTTTGCACTCCAGATATGTGCATTTTTCTGCATTTTCAAATAGGAACCACCATTATCTTTTTGCAAGCTGAATATTTTTTATACATCATTTACTAGTGACTAATGTGTGCTTCAGCCATGGGCTCCAAGGACTGTCATTTATCTTCCATAATGACCACAAGTTCTTAAAAAACCCAGCAACACACTGGCTGCAAAAGATGATCACAGAAGACTCTTCGTTAGAACCCATGAAAACAGAGCAAAATTAATATTTTGCTTTGAAAACAACAAAGAAAGCCCTTATTTCTCTTGTATGAAATGCAATACAAAACAAAAGAATGTTTCAAATAATGCCAAAATATACAGAACTTTTTTTTCTTCCTAAATTCAGCTTGTCATCTGTAAAAACCCCAATGTAAGTCCAGTAAAAATCAAAAGCAGTCTACAACACTAAACTTTCTAGGGCACTGACTGACTGGGATTTCTTACTACCACTAAATATTTTCTGTATCAATGTTTTAAGCAACTAGATTTATATGTTGTATCTAGGACAAAACCACTGCAGCCACAGGACACAAAGTGCTAAGGTTGAGCCAATGCTTCCATATGAAAGCAAACTGGATGCAGTTTTCTTCAGCAGAAGATGTATGATTTAAAGCAGTCAGATCAGCCATTTCAGTGCCCTGCACTGCAGCAGCTGGCCAAGTTTGTGCCAGAGCACACTGCCACATCTCCTGGATGGAAGGTGACAGGCAAGGAAATCTCCACTTGGGTTAAGCATGAGCAAGAGTGACAGTACTGCAGGCAGAGCTCACCCTACAGATCACACAAGCTGAATTTTGGGAACTCTGCCCAAGCTATGCCAGTCAGAATGCTCAAGAAATAAATTCTGGGCAGTTCCATGGGTGGCAGAAACCTTTTGGGTCCTTACAAACACATTGTATTTCCAACTGTTGTCTGAGTCATTCCCAGTGACAATATGAGCTCATTTTTCACGTGTTTCTAATGATTTCAAATGCTCTATTTGACCTTGATTTTCATGGGAAGGAAGCTCAGTACTTGTTTAGATGTCTTCTCATAAGCATTTCCTCTTCTACAGTTTTACTGGCAGCTCAACAAATATTTTCCCTAGTGCCAAATAAGTTCCAGCTACGCAACAATTTTTCCACATGCTTTCAGTTGCTATAAAACAGCTTTATCTCCATTCTGTGTCTTGGGGTTGAGTTATTTTTTAGTATCTTTCCTCCTATTAATAAAAAGCAATGGAGTGATAAATGTGTATTTTACTCAGCACACATCACTGTGCAAGGATCTTGCTGCTTCCAAGGGCTCAGCCAGATCCTGCTTCATGCAGGCTCTACTCAGCCTCCTCCTGTCAGCACGAAATCCTGCTAAAAGCACAAGGAGAAACCCTGCTAAAAGCATAACCCCAAACCCCCTTTGTCAGTGCCATCACCAGGTGAAGGGGCAGGTTCTCTGCAGGGAGAGACCAGAGCCAAATTAACAGAAACCTCTTTTCCTTGGAGACATTACCCTTTAGTAATATCCACAGAAAGGCAGCATGTCTTTCGCTGTCAGGTGTGCCTATAATCAGTAGTGTTATAAATGATATTGACATCAGATTATTACAAAAATGGTCTAACTTTACCTGAGTAAACTTGGCCAATATCTGTTTTCAAGTTTGATTTGGTACCATATTCCAGCTGATTGCTGATATCCCTAAATTCTCACCCTCTCCAGCTTTCCAAGCCTGTCCACTGGAAAGATGTCTCTGATAAAGACTCTCTTTTTTCCTACCTACACAGACACCATTCATTGCTTTTGGGTGCAGAGGTCCACAGCAGCAGGTTAGGATGGATATTTTCTAAGCTATTTGTAATTCAGAATGATTCATTTTTGGGTTATATACCCACAATATCTGTAAGAGATCAAAGAGATCTAATTTTTAGAGTCTAAGAATTTGGAAAGTGAAGATCATAGCAATTCAGTGTCCCTGAAATAAACTTTTCCCATCTTTAAAACTTACTGGTTGGAAAATGTAATTGCAGTGAAGCATTTGTTCATATCAGAGCTGATGAGTGTGTTTGCCCAGGTGTGCTCCTCCAAAATACAGTCACTGATAAAGATAGATGGCTTTTGACAAGGAACATCAGTCATTTTCAGAAATTTGATGGGGCAACTGTGTGCTCAAATGGCTTTGCATGAGCCCAACAAATGCTGAGCTTGGAGAATATCCTTGTCTCCTTGTGCATTTCGTAGCATCAGTAACATGTGCCTTGGGAGCATTTAATCTATAGCATCAACAGTATTTATGGTGTCTGGAGTTTTACATGGCTAAAGTAATTACTATGATAAATGCCAGCAATATTTTAAAATTAACATTGAACTTTCTTTCCATTTAGAAGCAGAAGACACTTAATTGGCAAAGATGGGATTACAGTAAATCCTTTTGCTGTTTAGGGTCTGGTTTTGCATAGATAATGTGCAGAAGGAACTGTACTTTCATCCTGAAGTCAGTTGGTTTTCTTGTTTTCTGGAGTGCTGTGGTGGCCAAAAGACCAGGTTTGGTGACTGTTTACCTTGTTCCCCTCTTCAGTGATTTCAGCTTCATCTTTTCCTCATGGTGGAAGAGTCAAGAAGTCTTCTTTGCCTCAGAGTGTAACCTACAGCTTAGCTGCCAGAAAGACAGAGAAATCCCACTCCATCTTCTGTAATATCACACAACCAACAACAACAACAGAGATGCTCAAAAACGGTCCAGTTTCCTCCAAGTCACTTCCAAAGCACTTGAGTGTGTTTTGAGCACTGTTTCAAAACAAATAGGGTTCTTATCACCCAGAGGTCACCAGAGGATTGGGACAATTCCCTGGCATCTTGGAAGTTATCACCACCATCAATGAAAGAGGATGACTGAACAATGCCCTCCAAAGGAGCAGGCTCAGCCTCCGCCAGGACTGCTCTGATGCTGCAACAGATCATTTGCAACCCAGGAGAGTTTTTCCAGATAAAAGGTTACAGTATCACAGTCTGATTCTAATGATTACTGCATCCTACCTGTCTTCTTTTTCCCAGCTATGTGCTTCTGCTTCTTTGTGGCTGGGGTGGTTTTCCTTGTTGTATTGAGTGAACAATCCTGGCAAAAAATTAAAGCAGCAAAAAAGTTGCATTGGTTCATGCAAGGGTCAGGCTGGCAGACCAAGTCCGCTGCTGGGCTGCAGGCAGGGGTGAGGAGGAAAGGAAGAGAGAGGAAGAAAGGAGAGGTCATTTGTTAGTGAAAATTAATAATTGAGTCAGCTTGACCATGATGTGTGATCACGCCTTCTGTTGGGGAAAGGAAATTTCCGGATGCAAGGGATGCAAAGTCGTTTCCACCTTCATGATTTGAAATCTACTGTGAAGTTGAATGAGCTAAGAACTATCTTTTAGCAGGAAGATAATTTTGGGGAAAACTCAATTACCTCTGCAAAAGGTACAGATATTAGTGCTGCAAAGGCAGAACAGGGAACTCTTCACTACTCTCAGTTCATCTCCTTCCAGGAAGATCTAGAGCTGCTTAAATTCTGGGGAAAAAAAAATGGTTTCTTTATTTTGTCAAACACTTGATCCTGCCTGCAGTACATTGCTGTCCCATCCTTTAGGGTTACAGCCTGTAGGCACAAAATCCCTTGCAATCAGGGGCATATCGCTGACATAAAAAACTGCATTACAAAGTAAATATTAAATTGTATAGAGGGATAATTTCCACTCCCCTGTCTTTACCAACAGTGAGTAAATGGAGGCCATCTTTCACAGGTTTTTCAAAGACTTTAGTCCATGCCTGGGAGGAAATTACAGGCCAGTTTTTATAGCAATTCAGAAAATGGATCCTCACTATGCAAATAAAACACAACACATCCATGCAACACTTTACAACAGCCTCAGCTCTTGCAGAGTCATCAACAGGCTACAGGTCTCCTGTGGGTTCCTACATCAGCCCAGGGGAAAAGGCAGGCTGCAAAAAGTGGGAGAAGACAGGGAATGGATGTGACATCAGCTGACCTCACTCTCTGTAGTGCCTGAGCTCAACCAAGGTTTTTAAACATCGAGCTGGTTAAGTTACAGATCGTGCTTTCTACTCAGTGTCCTCCATCCCTGGGCCCTGCTCACAGCCCCTGATATTGTGAATAAAGATCTGTCTGTGCTGTTTCAAAATGAGTGAAACTTCAGGTGTTGAATGGAGTCAGCAGATATCTGATATATATTCAGCTACAAGGTCTTCATTTAACCTGAACAAAAACTGCAGGGCCTTTCCCCCTTTTCCTCAGAAATTACTCCTGTTTTGCATTCCAGAACACTTGTCACCCTGGTGAATATTAATTAAAACTTGCAATTAATTAAAATGTCAATTAATTCCTTTATTTTATTCTTCAGGGTAATCTTGTATTCTGTGCAAGAGAGAGCATCGAGTGAGCTTAACAGACTGAAATAAAACAAATTTCAGTGTAAGTGCTGCTCTGTGGATCCTGGGAGAAGCAATTGTCTGGCCAAGGGACAGAGAGAGGTTTAGGGAGTGCATCTATGACAGCAGACAGACCAGCACACTGCAACAGTCTGGGGACCACCTATGGCCAATTTACAAGCTCCAGCTCTGATTTTATGAGCACTCTGTGCATTCATGAGCTAGGATGGTCATTTGCTGTAGGCTCACAGCTTATCCTAGAGGGATGGGACTGCAACTCGCTGCCCATCTCTGGAACAGGAGGTGGTCAGGACCATGACAACTGTGCTGTAGCAGAGCAACATCTGTTTACGGCCTCAGCAAAACTATTTTTCTAGTCCTAAATTTTACCAGGGTAGAAACCAAGCAGGAAATCACCATTTTGGCCACAGTGATCACAAGGCAGGAAGGGGATAGAAACTGAAACTACAGATTTTATTTTTTTTCCACTGGAGCTGAAAATGTTTTGAATCAAGGAAAACATGAATGAATGTGGGAAAAAACTGCAAGAGTCAGCAGAAGTGCAGTAGTTACTCCAAAAAGCAAAGGACTTAGTTTTGGGGTAGCCAATAGCTTTGCTCTGTGGTACAGACTTATCCTAGGTGTTGATGAAACAAAAAAAACATATTGGTATGTTTACACATGGAAATTGAAAAGAAATTAACTTTCTATTCAGATTTTCACCACGAGAATCAAATTGTTTTTGTATTTAATATGAGAATTCTGATAAATCCCTTCCACAGACACTGCAGCTAATCTTTAACTTGTTTTGAAAGGAGAAAACAAATCACAGCATTAGCCGTGGGAGTTTAATAACATACAGATGAAAATTCCCATACGTGTAAAATCAACATATTGACATTTTATTTGCCTAGAATTGTCGATCCTCTGCTCTGTTATTGTTTAATTTCCTTGCAAAGTTTCTCAGAAACCATAGTTATTGTGTCTTGCTTCCTCCTCTTCCTCTCCAGGGGCAGGTCTTTCCAGATCAAGGCAAACAATGAATTTGCACAGCATCCTCACCAGACACAATGAAAACATGATGAAAACTCTGCACACCTTTCCTGTCAGCTCACATTGATGATTCTTTTGAGAGACCTGAATTGCTTTTTAAAATGTGCATTTGTCTTTAATAATAACTGACCACAAAATGCAGGGCAATATAAACACAGCCCTTCCTTCTCTGTTTTGTGTTTTGCTACAGTATTTTTCTAAATCCAGTTACATCATCACCACAAACAGGATTTTTTTCGCCAAAAAAAAGTCAGCAATGTGAATGTTGTATCTAAGCAAGTAACCTTGACTCTGTCTACAGGCACAGAAATATTTTAAAGACATCATTCATCTCAGTCTAAAATAGATTATGTGAACATTTGTCTTAAATATCTTCTTTCCTTTCACTGTGGCTTTTTATGACCAGCTCTGAGGAAGACACAGATATTACAGGCCAGGTGTCAGGCAACTTTTTCTAAGAGTCTTTACTGGATGGAGAAAATCCGGGAACCAGCTTCATTTTTGCTTCTGATTTCACATCTGTCATGCCAGTTCTCTAATGGGTTTCCCACAACACAGGACATTAACTTGAGTAAAAATCCATAATTACTATTCTTTCTGCTCATTTTGGCTTTTATTCAACAAATGCAGACATAAAAATAATCTGAGGTTTCTAAGGTGGTTTGTTCTCCAATTCAGACCATCCAATGATGTGGTTACAGGTCAGCAAGCAGAAATTGTGTTGGGTTTGTCCATGTACAATTTCACACAGGGATTACATTCCACAGAGAAACAAAGGGGCATCCTGTCCAAGGGGGCATTAGTCCCAAACACCTCCAGTGAGTTTCTCTTAGCAAGACCAGCTCTGTATTTTTCCAGATAAGAAAGAGAGATGTAAGATGCTCTTACAAATGGTGCCTTTTTAACTTTCAAAGCCTGGAATGGAAGATCTGTTCCAACCAGCACTGCTGCTGAGAAAGCCACATAAAACCAGACTAAATTAGTTGCCTCTCCTGAGTTTTAGTGGCTGAGCATTCACAGTTGCTTTGTCTAAAATTCCAGCAGGGATGTCAAAGGATTTCAGGAGCAGCTAGCCCTGTGGGTTGGCTGGCAGATCCTTTCACATATACCCAAAGGCATAATGCACATCTCACATGCAAAAAGATGGTATTTGCAAGTTATGCCACAATTTACACCAATCTCCCAGCAAATTGGAGGCCCAGGTAGTTGGAAGTTACTGGAGTACAGTTCAGGTTGTGTGTTCCTATTGCTGTCACCTCTAAGCAGTCTCTGTCCCCACAGGTTTCTTTCCTGCCCTTTTTAGGCAATACAACCTGACAATGCCCATGGAGTAGTGGGAAAGCAAAGCATGGATTGTCTTGACAGAACTCTTTAAATAAAGTCAATTGACTGGAAAAGTGAGGATCTGCCTAAGGCTCCTCACTCTGGAAGGACCCAGACTACTTCAATGCACATCCTTATCACAGTGTTTGTCCCAGCTTCCTCCTGTGATAGCAAAAAAACGACTGTAACTGGGGAGGGCAGAGCAGCAGATTAGCACACAGCACACTGAATAACATCCCAGCATCTGCTGTCACAGATTTGCTGACAGCTGTTTCTGCAGAGTAGCTGGAAATCTGATAATCCCAAACATGAAATTTCTTGTTATCTGTGCAAGGGCAAGTGCCAGTCTCTAATATCACACTAAAGAAAAACCTGCAGTTTTGAGTAAATGCTGCCAGCTAAACCTGGACATTTTCAGCACCTCCCTGAGAGCATACAGCTGGACACATCTGCACAAGGTGACACTTTTAGTGGCCTTCCAATACCAAGAGGGGCTAAAGAAGAACCAGAGACAGACTTTTGGCAAGGCCATGGCATGATAGGACAAGAGGTAATGGCTTTAAACTGAAAGAGAGTAGGTTTAAATTAGATAGTAGGAAAAAATTCTTTACTGTAAGGGTGGTGAGAAACTGGCAGATTTTTCTGAGGGAAGCTGTGGATGCTCCATCCCTGGAAATATTCAAGGTCAGGCTGGATGGGGCTTTGAGGAACCTGGTCAAGTAGCAGGTGTCCCTGGACATGGCAGAGTGGGCTGGAATTAAAAGGTCCCTTCCAACCCACATCATTTTAAGATTCTAGGATATATGGAGAGGTGCTTTTGGTCCTCAAGGGGTGTGTTTCCATACTCCAAATTTTAATTCTATTTGAAGCTTCAGAGAGGATCCAAGTTGAAGTCTTCTCCCAAAGGGAACACAGGAAAGACATGTGATTGATGTGGAGACTCCATAAAAGTTCTGAAGCCTCTGGAATATTTACAAAAACATTCCTTTTCACTGAGTCCTGGGTAGCATGGGTGGGAATAAGTCAATGTACTCTCTCCTTAATGAACCCATGTCCACTCAGACTGTAAGGGACAGTGGAATTAAGCACAAACATACAGCTGGATTTATTTTGCAGTGAAGACCCACTGGTGCAGGCACTCAGAGGGTGCATGTGAGCAGGGATGGAAACCAAACAGGGCTGTGTGGAGAAGATTGAATTCTGTTCGCCCCAGCCCAGATTTAGCAGAGATGTGCTCATGGAGTTTACCAGGGTATTAGAGCTGTCAAACTCTTGCTTTCTCATGAACCCAGTCCTGTGCTGAGACCCAGGTAGAACAATTGGTGGCTGTAACTTATTTCATCTTCAATGGTGAAGAATGAGAGCAGGGCAAAATTCTGAAGTTTTTCCCTTAACTGGCATTTTAAAATGCCAATTAAAATGCTGCTCTTACTGTAAATGTATGCCTACAAACACGAATAATAGCAGAGCCAATCCTGATAACAGTTGGGCACCTTTGCAAATCACAGTTCTCTGCATGGCAGCCCACAATCAACAGCAACCCCAGACACTGTGAAATCCTGTCTGCAGGCATTACTGAACAGGCCCATTAAACACAATTCTCATTCTTGGTTTCACAGATTAGTGAGTAGCTGCCATGCCCAGATGCCATTTTATAGCCAGGTAACACCAGGGGAAAAGCACAAGTTCCTTCTGCGGCAGATGAACTGGGCCCTGGCAACTGCAATCCCTTGTGACACTTTAAAACACAAAAATCCTAAAGAAAAATGTTTAATATCCATGAAGAGCAGTATTAAAAATTACCAAGCACTGTTGCAGATGGACAGACAATGGGACTATTTCTGCTCTTGGTGTTTTGCCAGTTAAGGCCACAGTTCTGTGGAACTGCCTACTTCCACAGTGCTGTAAATTCTGGATTGGTTACTGGGGAATATTGCTCCAAATGCAATTTTAACAAACAGGTCGATGCCACAGGAACTTCTAAGTGAGGTTTTAAAGACAGGATTTGCATGTTACAGATCCAATTTATGTTTCTTCAGGACACATCTCTTGAATGGAGATTGCCAGCACCCTGTCAGCTGGTGGCTTTGTTTCCCCAAACACATTAGCTCCTGTCAACAAGGCAAACCTGACTCTGCCTGACTGCATTATCCATGAAAACTGTTGTCCTCATGATATATGTAAGACATCCAATTGATGCAGAAGAGACACCAAGCGTGCAATTTTGTTGCTCCAACAGGTGCCAATTTCAGAAGTCTAAACACTGATTTTAGAACTCGAATGCATGAGACTGATGTATTAAAGCCTGTTTCTCACAGACAAAAAACAAAAAAACAAACAAACCCAAACAAAAGTATTTCAGGTGCCTGGTATCCATGCTATCTTTGCATACACTGGCATATTTCCCATTTCCTCCTTTTGCCAACTCTCCAGCCTTTGCAGTGGTATGAGGCAGAACAAAACAACTCACATAGGCATCTCCTACAAAAAACAAAGAACTAAAAGAGGGGAGAAAACTACATTTTATGATTCTCATATAGAAATCATCACTATCTCCAACACACCTCAATATTTCCCATTCGTGTTCATGTTGTAGCAATGGCAGCACTGGCCAACTCACAAGCTCCACGTGGCTGCTACAGGAGAAGGTTCTTGCAGGGTGGATGATGTGGTTCTCTGCATGGACCTCCTCCTGTGGCCTTATGGGGACAGTGATGACTCGTGCAACATGTGCTACAGGTGACTTGGGGAATGGGTCCCATGGTCACCATCACTGCAGAGCTCAGTTCCAAAGGTAAGACAGCACATGGCTCACTTCAAGAGCACAACAGAAGAGGATGAGACAGCTGAGAGTATTGAGGTGGTGATTCAGAATCACAGAATCACAGACTGGATCAGGCTGGAGGGGACCACAGGAGGTCATCTGGTCCTGCCTTTGTGCTCAAGCAGGGTAGTCCCAGAGCACACAGCACAGGATTGTGTCCAGACAGTTCTGGGATCTCTCCAGTGAAGGAGACTCCAAACCCTCTTTGGGCAGTCTGTTCCCATCCACAGTCACCTGCATAGGAAAGTTCTCCCTCATATTCAGGTGGGAGTTGCTGTGTATCAGTTTCTGCCCATTGCCTCTTGCCCTGTTGCTGGGCAGCACAGAGCAGAGCCTGGTCCAACATCTGACACCTCCCTTCAGATACTGACAAACATTGATGAGATCACCTCTCAGTCATCTCCTCTTGAGACTGAGCAGGTCCAGCTCTCTCAGCCTTTCCTTGTAAGAGAAATGATCCGGTCCCTTCATCATCTGTGTTGCCTTCCACTGGATCCTCTCCCCACACAACAGGAGAGTTTGCATGTAGTCTCTGCTGTTTCCTGGGTCTGGCTCACTGTAAACTGAATCATAAAATCCTAAAATTTTAGAATATCCTGAGATGGAAGGGATCCACAGGGACCACTGAAGCCCAATCCAACTGGGCTAATATCCCACAGCAGTGAGGGATTTCAGATTTCACAGATAAATCTGTTGGAAGTGTTATGCAAACACAATTAAGATCTGACCTCAGAAGCAGAGCAGTACAACAGAAGTCATCATTAACATCACACACCTCACACTGTAATTAGTCCGCCCCCCCACACAGGTTAATGTTAGGCTTTCTCAGCCTGGACTTTTTTAATTTCAGCAAAACGTATTTCATTCCATTAGTTCACTACAGTAATTATTTTTGTTATTTCACATTTTTAGTGCTTTGTAATTAATCCAGGAGCTGTGAAAGAGCGTGAGTTACAGCACAGCACCTCATGCTTGTGAGTTCTTAACTGGGAGCCCAAAGGCTGTGTGCCACTGAATGTGGGAAGTATGAATTTACTGGGCATTAAATGATACCCTTGTGTGTCTTATTGAGAAGATAAACCAGCTCACAAAGCAGAACTTTTCAGGACTAAGAGTAAAGACCTGCACTGATCCCTGGACTGAACTCTGGAGCACTGCACAAAGAGTCAGAATGCATTAAAAGGATATTACTGCTTCCCTGCTACCCCAGAAACATTACCACAAATTCCTGTTTTATGCTTTTTTTCAGTGGTATACACAAAATACTCTGTGAAAGGAAAGTCATGAAATTTCAATATGCCAGATTTTATTTCCTGAGCTCTCTGTCTTTCCATCACAAACTGAGAGTGGCCCTGGCCATCCACTCGGGAGGAATATGGTGCCAAACTTTCCAGCTGTGAAGTTAGACAGATTTTCTAATCACAATCTCACAGACCTGACAGAAGCCAAAGGAAATGTAATTCTAAGGCACATGGACACTTAAATCCCATTTTAAGCACGATTAAGGTTTAAGTGTCTGAGTCTCCCTGGCCTCACTGGCTTTCACAGGCAGTTGGGGTTCAGGATCCTGACAGAGTGACCATGACTTTATGTGTTCCCCTTCAACTTATGCAACTAGGGGTGTGTTTAGCCATATTAATAAAAGGTATACTTTATCCCATTGATTTAGGATGATGAGTCTCAGTTTCCAAATCAAATCAGTGCTTAGTACTTCAGCTTGATGACTTTGCAAAGGTTAGAAGTAATGCAAATTGACCCTCTGTGTGCTTTAACCCATTTCTCATGTGAGATACAATCAGACACTTTATACATCTTTCAGGGGAACCTGTGTTCATATATTTTATTTTAGATTTGTCCCAGTTAAGAGCACTGACACACTCAGATAGACCCTGGATTCCCATGGTCTCAGCAACATCCTTTCCACACCCCTGGGTATCCAAATCACAGCCTGGAAATGAGGCTAAGCCTCCTAGCTGAGCTAAGAAGCAAATCATTTTATTGCTCTGAATAAAATGAAAAATAACATTAAAAAGGGGATGGGGTGGGGAACCAACTCCCCTGAAGTTTTGGCCACTTGTGTAAATATGAAGCCAAATTTCAGTGCTCTGTGATTAACTGCAAATTTTGCTGCAAAGGTCAGCAGCAGGTGGGAGTAGCATCTCCATAACCCACAGAGGCAGTGTAGGGATCACCAGGATCCCTTCCAGGCAAACAGCCTTGCCCATGGGGAGGATCTTCCTCCCCATCTCGAGGTAATTTCAGCCTTGAAAAAACCCAAGACAAAACCAAGACAAAGCCCCCACATTAAACCCAGGTCTTGTCCCTTCATTGTGTCTCAGCAAGTGTCTGTCAACACTCCTCCCCACAGAGCTGCCTTTGCGGCTTTGGGAAACAAACACGTCATTTATGCTCTTATGAAGTATCCCTGTTTTATATATGATGCATCCAGACCAATCAATCTTCTATCTTGGTGGCCTGTTTAGAGACTTAGGGAGCTGGCATTGATTAAATGCCTATAATAGAGAGCATTAATTTACCCGTCAGTGGAAAAATCACCATTGTAAATTGTCCCAGTCGGTTTGTATTTCACCAAACGATGTGCAGCATGTTCTGGGGGTGTGTGCTGAACTGCTCCTGTACATAAAACACACTCAATTAGCAGCACCAGCACTGCCTCAGCAGCACCAGCACTGCTTGTGCTGGCCATGGGCAAAGGTCTGGGTTTGATTCTGCTGCCTTTTAGGATTTGTGCCTGGGACTCCACAGCCTAATAATAGATTGAGTGCAAGTCACTCAGTGTCTGAAGACCCATAGGGTGACTATAGCATCCCATGGGACTGGGGAAAAATCAGCATATTCTATCCTTTTGCTTATCATGCTACACTGTTTGTAACAGTAATGGGGAGAAAAATATTCTATGTTTTTGGATCTGCTGGAGGTCCCTTCATCTCTTGAGTTCATGGTCCCAGCTATAATATCACATATTATGCCCTTGGAGCATGAGAAAGTAGATCACAGTGCTGTAAGGAGAGGCAGGGACGAGTTTCTCTTGAGCATTGAAGCAACGTTAGATTTGCGTTGCCCTAATAAAAAAATGTTCAGACTCAGACTGTAGGTAGCTGTCTCAAGAGGAGGTGTCCAGATCCTTATTGAGGCTGTACAAGAGGGCATGAGGGTGAGAGAGGAATCAGCTGAGTGAGGAATAACTGGTTTTGGCAGAAGAAAAAGCAAGGAATTGTTCTCTCTATGTGACCCAGGCCACTGAGGACAGAGATGCTCAGAAGCAGTGTTGGGGGAGAGGTGAGGAGAATGAATGAACCATGGCAGAAAGGAAGAGGTGATGAGCAAAGGAAAATCTCCAGCTGCTTAAAACTCTCACCCTGAGCCTCTGTCCAGGAAGGTTCATGTCCCCTGTGGCACCCTCCAGCTGCTGCAGTCCAACTCCCTCCTCCCCAGCCACAGAACACCATAGCAGCCCCTGCATTGCAAACCTCCATCTCTCAAATCAGTAAATATCAAAAAAAAACCAGAGGTCAAATTCATCCTTTATTCATCCTGACTTTATTTTCCAAACATCCACAGAAGGAAGGGATATTCTTCCTGTAAGCAAAATGGATTTTTCCTGCCCCAGTGTTTCCTTTACAAATGCAATGACTTGGGACCCGTCATTGTTTCTCTTCCCACCCTGACAGCACAAGTGTTGCTTTCCCAAGCCCACAAGCACTTCCCACTCTAAGACATGCAGGAGCTGTGAGGGCTCAAGGTTTTGGGATTGCAGAAGTAAAGTTAGTTCATCCAGACCTCCCAAGGACTCCCTTACTCAAATCTCCTGGCACAGGAGCCAAGATGTGATCTTTCTAACTGTCAGCCCAGCAAAATTAATCAAAGAGATGAAAATCCCCCCTGCCATTCATCACTGCTGATAAAGGTCCTGCCACCAGCACTGAGCTCCCAGTTTTGCTGTTGATGCATGAGTGAGGAGGTGACCCAGTTCACTCTTGCAGAGCCACTGTGACACTGTCACACAGTGCCACACAAAGCTTGTGTGCACCAGAGACTGCACAGGCACAGCTTTGAGCCCATACACCTGGTGGGATTGCCTGGGTTATGCAGAAGGTAGCAGCCTTTCAGAGATTAAGGTCAAGGTTTTGAAAAACAGTTCATGATTGCAAATGGGTCTCTTCCTGGGTGACCAGTTGAGCTATTTTTAAAGGCTCGTATTTTCACAAAAAAGTGAAGAGGTTTTGGTAGGTTCTGGAAAGCAGGTCTTTCCAAGGGCAGAAGAGTCTTTGGGTACAAAAACAATTAGGCTCCACCACTCTGAGCAGGTTGGTGTAAGCCCAGCCTGAGGCTTGGGAGCTGTTGCACATCATTGATTGCTGGGAAGCAAAATGGATGGTTCAGCATTGATATGCCTGTAAAAGCTTCCAGGCTGGGCTGGTCTCATCCTACCAGCTCTGACCCATCTGTCTGGGTCTGGCTGGGGAAAAGATGAATGTCTGAAGCTCAAGGTGTGCAGTATCCACTCTTGGACTTCCACAAACCCAACCCAAAATTTGAGCAATGCATAGTTGACAAGCATCTGTTTCACACTCACCTCAGTTCTCATTCAAAGGGTTAATTTTACTTGCAGAGCTCCCTTCTATGCACAAGCAAATCCCAGTGTGTTTTTGCCAGCATGATTTATAAACCAGGTTGAGAAAACTCTGGTCTCTGAAGTCTGTTGTCAGAGTTAATGGAGCAAGAATATAAACTGCAGCATGTTAGGGTTACCGTCACCTCCCAGTAGTGACCTCCTGACAGTTCCAGACCCAGATCTCTGCTGCTTTTTGCCAGACTGCAGTTACACCCCCAGCTGTGATGTGGAATTGCCTTTCCTTAGGGACTGCAGGGCCAAGGTGGGACAGAGATTTCCTCTTGAACTTTCCATCAAAAGGCTGAATCACTTGCAGAAACCTGAGGTTTGTCTGACTTTCCCCCTTTCGTTTCACCCTGCAGAAATGAAGAAAAGATATGTAGTCTATGAACTGCACATTGCTACCCAAAATGAAGGAATGGAAGTGACTGGCATGGAAAGGGGAAGGAGGGTGGTGTTTTTAATTGCCATGCCTTGTTTGTACCCATGGAGAGCAGCATGGTTACTGCCAGGCCTCCCAGAGCAGGGATCCCATCTAACAAAACCAAATGCTCCTAGATGAAGGCACTCCTCTTTCATCTGTATGTGAGGGTGGCTTAAACAACCTCATAGAAACCCACCTAGACAAGATTGTTTCCTCAGCTGACAAATTCCCAGAGCTACTAAAGGACCTTATGCCTTCTTGATAAAGGGTTCCATAGAAAGGAAAAAAGCACAATGAAAGAAAAGCTGTTTATATGAATGAAAAGCAGGGATAAAATGAATATTTTGTATTATCCCTCAACTTTCCTCCCTAGCCCCAAGAAGCACAGACAGGATATAAGCAGTAAGGCAAAATGAAACAAGCATCAAAAATTCACCTGAATACCAAGAATGAAAAATGTGTTAAAAGCAAAATTCTGGCTAATAATTAAGTCATTGATATGTCATTTTCTGAACTATCCAGGAGGAAAAAGGATGAGAAATGTGCCAGTTTGCACATTTTGGTCTATGTTGGGGAGCAGGTGCACAGTCTACAGCATCTCATGGTAGTGCTCCCCTTTCTGGGTCAAGATCAAGAAGCTGACCATGTCCTGGACTTTAAAATCTATTTAGTCCCCAGCCAGCAGCAGTAATAAAATGAGTACATAATGCCACCTCCTGGCTATAGTCGAGGACACTGTAAAAGTGCTGGCAGAGAGATAGTGTTGTGTCCCTCCCGCACTTGGGTGGATGATATATATCACTTGCTTGTGGAAGTCAAATTTCTTTTGCTGACTTAATCCCAGAGCCAAAATTAATCAGACATCCTAGCTAACAGGATCTGAAATGCCATAAATTATGCTGCCTGCTACCTAACAACAGCATTAACAGCACGAAGAAGGTGGAGGCTTTTTTTTGATTAATCACTGTTTAAGTTGCCTAAAGGACCTATGAAACCTCCTGCTGGCTGACACAATGAGCAACATTTTATATTAACCCATATAAGGAAACGTCTTTAAAAGTGATGGATTATGCAGATGCAGAGATGGGGCTGTGTGAGGTGGTTACCCAAGAGCTGCAAGCGGCGTGACAGGAGCCTCTGCTGCTCCCAGCCCTCCCCACCATGTCCAGCCAACCCCAGAGAGAGCACTTGTCACCCCAGTAGCTGAGCAACCCCAGAAAAAGCCACACAACACAATGGATTGGGTGAGCTGGCTCCAAACAGAGCTGGGAAGTTTATGCAACCACTGGCAAATTTTGGCACTTACAATTTTTTTTTTACACAAACCAGCAAGCTCAGCACCTAGGGGAGGGATTGGAAACGGACATTTCATCTATAGCTCCTCTGGCACCCTGCAGAGCAGAGTCACTCTCTTTTGTTCATGAACATGCTGAGAAGCCCATCAGCTTCCGTCAGCCCCAGTCAGGTGCTGCTGTGCTGGTGCACACAAAGCGAACATGAATGGAGCATCACAACCCAGCCCCAAGAAAATCAACATCCCCTTCTCCAGTCATACATCCAGCATCCCTCAGCAAACCTGCTCTTTTCTCTGTTCTGCAGGGCTGTCTAACTGGAGAAACCCTGGTTCCTGCTGCTACAAGGGGGTATGTTGATGTTCCCACCTTTAGTCAGGATTTTTCAGAGCACCAGCCACCAACCTCGACCCACTCCCATTGAAATGAGCTGCCTTCCATCCACCACTCCTATTGTCTGCTCTCGTGAGATGTCTCAGCACTTAGAAAATACACTTTTATTTTCATTCTCTTACTTAAAGATACCCACTTATTGGAATGATGGGGGATGGGGTTTTTCAGAGCATTCTTCACTGTGCTGATTGCATGCCATCATTTTAAATCTACATGAAATGGGTGACTAGAGCTTCTCAGGTGGGAAAAGATGCATTTTACACTCTTTTTGCTCTGGTACTATCAAACATAATGTAGACAAAATGAAGTCACAGAATCAAGACAAACTGTTATTGTTGCCAAAAGCCCACTGTCAGATGAGATCATGGGTGGACAGATTCTTCAGGGATCTGCAAAGTTTTAGGTGCACACTGATAGATACTGGCAATCAGTTTTCTCATTCCTCTTTACTGGTGAGCATTTCTACACAGGCTGAAATTTTCCACCAACATGATCTTTTTATGGTAATTTGTCAAAACTGACAGAGAGAGAGTTTCACAGAAGAAGTAGAAATCACCAGTGGACTTGAAGTCTGAAAAATGTTTTTAAAGGATTTCTTGTTAAACTTCATGATCCAGGGATGAAGGAATTATCTTGGTCTCCTTCCTAACCTCCCAGTCTCATCTTTCCTTCCCCTCTAGGCACAAGACAAGGCTAGCACCTCCTTGCTCTCTGATTTAATTCCCTTTCCATGTAGGCAGGGATTCTGAAAGACACATTCCTGTATTTGTCACTTTTCTGGTATGATGTCCTGACATTTATACCTCAATGCCAAGCTTGTCACTTGACCCCCCTGCTGTGTCTGGGCAGCTCTGTCTGAGAGGCAGCCCCTCAAACAGCCCCTGCTTTCCTCCTGGCTCTTCCAGCCATCCTGACTCCTGCACCAAACTCCCACCCATCCTGCCTTTGGGACCAGCTTCCAATGCCTCTGCTAGTTTTTGCACACCCAGGAGAGGAGGATATAATTCCAAACACTCCCCAGTTGTCTGGGAGCTTGCAGAAGGTATAGGTCTCAGACACGCCTAAAGCAACCAGACCTTCTTCCTGCCACTTAAGGCAATGGCTCTGGGGGCAGCCAGAAGGATCACGACAGATCCACAGCAGAAGTGACTTTAATCCTGTGAAGAGAAGAAGTGGCAAGGAAATATGTCACTTGGAGCCTGACTGAGAACATCTCCACAGGAACATAATGTGCCTGAAACGATGTGCACCTGTTTCAGACCTGGCTCATCTTCACTTTGCCGGGCACTGACAAACCCCAGAGAGAAGTATCTGCCTCCTTTTTGTTGTGGGTGGAATCATGCACTTTGCCCTCAGGAGAGAAGCAAAAACATGTTTTCTTGATATAAAAGAGTGAGTAAATAAAGTTCAATGGTAAATGCAAGAGGGGTTTAACAAAATTCCATAGCAAGGTACAGTTGAGCATTTGCTGTGTAGAGGACAGGGTCAGACAAAGCTGTCATGTACTCCCATCACATCATGAGGTTCAGAAAGAACCCCTTATGTTACAAACAGCTTCTCAAAGGAGAATTTGCAGCTGGATCCAAACTTCATCAACAATTTATGTCTAAAGCATTATATAAATACAGTCAATCCTTTGTATCAGATTTGTACCTAAGATTTCAAACTTTCAGTGCACATATTCACAATTCATTTACTGAGTGTCTGATGTGATAAGGAACATCTCAGCCTCAAGAAGGCACCTTGAAAGATGTCCCTACTCAAGGGAAATCCTCGTACACACTCTGCTCCTGTGCAGGAGAGCTCAACAGGCCCTGGGCTGTCATTATTTGTGGAGTAAGATCATGGAGTCATCATCATATTTGCACACAGACTACAGATGTTAGTTTCTTGTTAGTTTCTTCCAAGCTTGGCTTGAGTTGGACCTAGACCATCACTGTATTTAGGTGGTGGCATTGCTCAAAATAGTCCTTGGCTAATCTGGGGTTCTTATCTGTCTCTCCCAAGTCCACTTTGAGCCAGATGCAGCCACCACGACCAGACACAACCTTAGGACCACCACTGGCGGTTAGCACTTGAACAGGATGGGAAATAAAGGTCAGGTTGAGAGGTAGAGGGAAGTACATCATTAGTTGAGGCTTGGAATACCCCAAGTCTACCAAAAAGGCAAAGAAAATAAATCAGTGATACAACAACCTACACTTACATTAACATTGCCAGGGAAAGGGAAGTGCCTTTTGTTTAAAAGACTGAACTTTCCCTTCTGGAGCCTTGGTTTCTAAATCCAGTATTTTCACTCTGAGCATATTCACCAGCCTCAGGTGAGCCTTTCCAGAGCTCATGGCCAAGGCCTGCACGGAGTTCACCTGCTCCCAGGGCAGTAAGGCAAGGCAGCAGTGGGAAAGCAGAAGCTGTGCTGTGGCTCCCCTCCTGGGACTTCAGGGTCATTTGGGTTTGCCCTGTCCCCAGAGAGGCTGAGGGTGCCCATGTCAGATGCCCTCCTCCCTGGCTCTGCCAATTAAACTAGACAGCCCAATGCCATTGTCTTTACTAATTGATGCAGCAAGCACATAATTAAAGGACTCCCCGTGGCTTTGCAATCTTTTCTGGCTATTTGTCCAGGTGGAGCCCGACCACGTGCCTGTCCCTCAGCATCTACCTGCCTTTCCAGCTGCCAGCCCTGAACATCATCCCTCTGCCAGGCTGGGGGGTGGTGAATGCCCTCCCCACTGCTCTGCATGTCGGCACGCAGGAGGTCACATCCCCTCCCCATCCACCCGGCAGATGGATCCCTCGGTGTCTTTGTCTGCCCTGACCTACTTCTCCCTCTCATGTCTGCCGGCTGCGTCTCCGGGGTGTCTGACTCACCGCAGATGTGGGGATGGATGCTGTGCCTGCCCACACACAGCTCCTCTCTCCTGGCAGCAAATTAACCCTTCATTTGAGGGGTGGGGGCGGCCTGCAGCTATTTCCTCTGCCAAGCTGTGATTCCTTCCTCCCTGAAGCCAACAAATACCTAAAACAACTTCCCTCAGACCACCTAGAGCATGCTGGTGATGGCTCTCCCACGCTCCTCTACGGGATGGTAATCTCAGGACAAACAGGATGCATTGTCTGGGATGACTGCTGGCTGAGTAATCCCAGCGTTCTGTCATGGATATCCATCCTTCTGCCTGATATACAGGAGGGGGATGGATTTGGATGGAAGCATCTCTCACACCCTGCAAGACCATTTGGTATCCTGGAGGGTGACAGTGAATTGCAGGGGACACTGAAGTCAGCTGTGATTTCAGATACATGCTGGTACAAGAGATCCCAAGGCCCCCAGGCAGGGCAGATCAGAGGCTCCCAGGGTAAGCCTGTACTTCTGCACAGGGAGAAACTTATAAAAAGGAAAAAAAAGGGGGAGAAAAATCTCATGCCTGGGAAAAAAATACCCTGAATATTTATTATAATTGCAGAGGAGCTCGAGCTGGGTTGGCACCACCACAAGGAGCCTGGGCCAAGCCACCAGCCCAGGCTATAGCTGTGGAAGACACATGGCTGGGCTTTTTCTGAGGCTACCAGAAAGGTCACCCATTATCCATCCAGTTATGCCACCTGCAGGAGCCCACTCACCCCCAACAGCCAGCAGAGAGCAGGGCAGGAAGCCAACAGGTGCCACCAACCTCATTGTACAGCTGTGCCTTGGCTAGGAATCAGACATGCAAAGCCTGCACTGAACTCACCAGCTGCATTTAAACTGCCCTTAAATGGGAAGGGGAAGTGCTGGAGGAAGGAAGTAATTCTTACTGGCTGTCTTTGATTTATGCCACACAGTTATTTTGGGGCACTGTGGACCTGAGATGCTGTGTAAGCAACTGCTGGTGTGTCTCAGCTGTGGCAAATGCTCACTCTGCCCCACATGACTGCACTTTGTCTAGACATGGCTTTAGGGGACACTGTGCTGTATGGCCTCTGAGCTGTGTGTGTTGTGGGAAGCAGGATCCATGGAAATCTATCCTCCCTGCAGACTCCACCATAGCAGGGGATATTCCCAGCAGCAGATTGGGATTCTCTGTGAAGAGAGGTGGGAGGGCAGGGTGGAAGGGAGGCAAGGATGAGATCTCTCTCCAAGACACTCCTATTAAAAGGTGAGAGATGGCTTTGAAATGCTGCGTGGTGATATATCCTAATACAGAGAGAATCCACAGAGATGGTTTTATCAGGAGTCTGTGAGTGTTTGCCCCAGTACCATTAAGGGCTGGACACTGACACATGAGCTGAGCTGCAGGCACTGAGCCAAGTCTCTGAAGGATTCATCCCAAGCCTGGGCTTAATTTCCTCTTGCTGAGAAGTGCTTGTGTCAGGTCTTAGCACAGGCACATTTAACAGGAGAGCAACCAGGCACTCCAAGGCTTAATGCAAGAGCACATGCACAGGGAAAGCAAGTAAAAAGAATTTTGATTAATTGCCATGTATTAATTTGCTTCTGCAGTGGATAGAATATTTGCTTCGACCTTTTCAGAGAGAGACAACATGGAAATGCTTTACACAGCTCACTGGCCTCGCAGTCAAGCCCACTTGCTGTTGGTTAACTTTCAGCCCCACATTAGTGAATGAGCAGACCAAGTAAAAACATCTTTTCACCTCCTAAGGCAGCAAAGCTTGATGGTCTGGCATAAAAAGAAGTGAACTGTAACATTGGCTAGTTTAGATAGACTCACAGATTGTACAGCCCCCTTTTAAAAGCTTGTCTATTGCACAAATCCTCATTTTGTGCCTTTTTTTTCCCAAGGAACATTCTTACAATTTATACCCAAGCTATCTAGTCAGATGTGGTGTCAGGTCTCAATAAGGAAGTGCAGGAACCCAAACTGAGCACAGACAGGCATGTTGAAAGCAAACACTTTCATCTTGTCAGGAGCGGTTTGTTTGTGTCTCATACAGAACTGCGAGGAACCATAACCACAAATACTTCACACGGTACTTTGAATTTAATAGCTCACATGGGCTACTGTCTGAATTACTGCCTTTTATTTTATGACTAAATTAATATTATATACACAGGAGCACATTTAAAATACCCAACAGGGTGAAAGAAATGATTGCTCTGTTGAAAAATATAAATTTTTATGCACAGAAGTTATTAGTAAAGCCACATTCCCCAGTCCATTAATGCGCACACATTTAAATTTTCCCTTTTTTTTTTCCTTTTGACCTTTCTTTTCAGATACTACAGCATGTTATCTTAAAGCTTTAATAAAACAGTAATTCACTCATGCTTTTTATGGCCTACTAATTTGTCTGTTGTGCCATATATTTGGTTTCATAACTTTTATATGCAAATCAATAAAAACTCCTTTGATATTTCATTTAAATCATTGAATAATTAACACATCCCAGCCCCCAAGTTAGCTACACTGTGAAACAGAGAACTAGCACTCACAAAACTTCAAGTAAAATGGAGTAAAACTCAAGACATGGATAAATCCATCTTGTTTTAAAATATCATTGGAGAAACTGTATTTCTAAAAAGGAAAAAAGGGGAGAAAAATCTTATGCCTGGGAAAAAAAAAAACCTGTGAATATGTATCATAATTGTAGATGGGAAATAAAAGGAAATGGAAGCAGAGAAAAATATTGGTCTGAACCTTTTTGAATATGTTATCTGAATTCTAAGAAATGGAAAATGGAGTAGAATGCTCATGGTTTGGGATTTTCCAGCCCCGCTCCTCACACCAGGGTTGTGTCTGGGCTTTGCTCCTTCCAGTGCAGCCCCAGCTTACAGCAGGGCACACATCTAGGCTCCAGGCATGTGGCTCCTTCCAGACGTTAACACTCTTCCACTCAAAAGCAAAACTGTGGGAGTTTTCCTGACTCCTCCAGAGATCACTGTGCTCCTGACTTCCTTTTTAGCCTGGTTTTTCATAGAAGCAGGGCATCTGCAATCCTACCACTGCATATAGGTGTTCTGGTAGCCTCTAAACCCAAGAGCCAAGTTTACATTTCATAGAGCTGTAAGATCTCAAAACAAAACAAAACAAAACAAACAAACAAAAACAAAAACAAACCAAAACAAAAACAAACCAAACAAACCCCAAAAAACCAAAACAAACAAAAAAAGCACAAGTTCTTGCAAGTAATACAAGGACAAGCAAAGACAAGAGAGGTGATGTGTCCCAAATGCAAAGGATGAAGTCTGAGCTCATGAAGAAGCCACATAATCCATATGAGAGAGGGAATCTGGTTCAGGTAGGACTGGGTGCTGGGTTCATGTCAATCAGATCTGTAATAAACCCTCATCTCCTGGCTAGTGACACCCCACTAATTCTGAAGACAGCTCTGGGAGTGGGAAGCCTGTGTAAAAGAGTCCTTGAGGCATGCCAGTTTGCAAATAGCCTGAATCCCAAATGTTGGGAGCTGCACAGCCACCTGCACAGGCATCAGCTTGGCCATCACCATTTCATTACACTAGAGCTTCACTACCTTCACTTATGCCTGTTAAAAGGTCCTTGCTGAGCTGTGCCAATCCAAAACTGCCTGGGGAGCCCAAAATCCAACAAAAGAAAGCAAAATATTTTGAATTTTGCACATCAGCATTGGTATCATCTCCTGACTTTTACCTGCAGCAGCTATAGAAAGAGTTAACTGAGAAGAAATTAAGGACAGACTTTGTCTTGCTTAAATAATGAGTATTTGTTTAATGAGCATCTGCAACATCCCATTAAAAGGGGAGCACCATACTGAAATAAACATTTGATCAATGAAGGATGCATGGCAGCGCCACAGCATCATGTATTTGTTGATGTCAACCACTGACAGAGAAATCCATTTTCCAAAGGAGCAATGGCTTACTCAGGGGATGCTGATTTAATTCTCTGTCCATCAGGAATTTTGCCCATGGTATCAGGAGGAGCAGAGATAGAGCAAGCCTCGTGTTGGCCTAATAATTTCATCACCTTATAGTGAGGTCAAAGACAAGACAAAAAAACCCTGATCTAAACAGGCTGGTCTGTGCATTAGTGAATGCTGATATTGCCTACAGAGAGCTGGGACACAAGGCTGGTGGTTAAGCAGATGCATTCAAGGTTGAGGGTGCACTGTAAAAGCTGCCTGGTTTTACATGAGCATTAGAAGAGTGCTTGACTACCTCCCTCGCTATCTTGGAATAATTTTATGTTAATTCTTCAAATGTCAAATATTTAGATGTTTCTTTGCTGCACTTCTAGCTCCCAAGTAATTTCCTTTAAATTGTTGCATACACCATTTAACAGGTTCTGTGAAAAAGGTGCCAATTTTTTAATATTGATTTTCTTTTATATCTTTGCAGTACAGAATTATCCAGGGCTTCAGTTCAGACTCCTATTGCTGGTTTGTCTTTATTACTTCTGGTACATTTTCAGTGTTTTACATTTAAATTTGTGCACTTTGTTTTATTGTGCTTGTAACCAGCTTAATTTATTTCCTGTCTGGGTTTCTTCTTCTTCTTCTTCTACTTAAAATGGACATGCTCAATGGCCATCCACTATTATTGAACCAAAGAACACACAGGATCCAGGAGAGTTCATTGTGGAGGTACCTGGGGCTATTGCATAGAACCCTGAGTCATGTACTTGTCTTTTCAGACCTTAGAGATTACTAATTTCAGAAAGTTGGGTGAAACCTGACTGGGTTTAATCAACTCATGTCTTTGTATGCTCCATCAATCTCAAAGTGGGTAAGAAAATTGCTTAATAAATTCTTTAACCAGTAGTGTCCCTGTAATTAAATGAGGCCAAATTAAAAGGCACTGCAATAAATGTTTTATCTGCTCTCCATCCTTATTAAAGCCCTGAGCCTTCAAAAGCTTTTCCAGGTATGTCCCAGGGAGCGCTGGGTCTCACCTCTTTGCCTTCCAAGACCTTACCTACAACAGAGCATGTGCCTGGTGAATCACAGTGGGATAGCACTGGGAGGCAGAGCCTGACTCCCCACCAGGATGAAACAGACTGATGTGCTTTACTCAGGGATTGTCTCACCAGCTTAAGTCCATAATTACTGACTTAAAAGAAGAAAGTTGCAAAGCACAAATCCAAACCCAAGCCACAGGGCAACTGCACCTCCCTGACTCCCCCAGAGCAGGGATGCACCACAGGCAGTAGCACCAGCTCTTTGAGTGGGATTACACAGCAGTGGCCCCATTTTGGCTGGAATGTTTTCTTTTCCCTTCAAAAATTCATAGATACCTATAAAACACCTTTTACCCATAGGTGTGTTCAGTTCTCAGAGTGTCTTCAGACAATTTAGACCTTTGTGGCACCATGTGGTATTTTCATCTCATGTTACACCACCAGAGCTGAAGTGCCGCTGAAGCCACAGCTCAGCAAAATCTCCCCTTTCCCAGCTGTGCCACCAGCCATGCTCTTTAGTCTCAGGTTTCTGGCAGTCAGAGCTGCTTCACCTGCTTCCCTCTCCTGGGCCCGAGGGAGTCACAGCCCAGGGGCCCCAAATCATGGCAAGGCATCAACAAGAGCCACTTGGGGAACCAGGAAGGTTTCAGCCAGCCTGGATCATAGGGGACAGTGCCTGGTTTAACCACAGCACTGAGAAACCCTCACAAGCTTCCCAGAGCAGTAGGACAACAGACAGAGAAAACAGCAGGACTGGAGCAACCAAGGAAGTGGTTTGAGAAAACACAGGAAAGCCGCAGATCTGAGCCTTGGCATTGCCAGGACTCACCAGATTTCCATCCCCCATTTTTTGCAGAAGAGGAAACCTCATCCCTGAAAACCTCCTTGCTGAGTGGGTTTAGCAAAGTGCATCAAAAAGCAATACGCAGGGAGGTTAATGCAAAATAACTCACAGTAACCTGCAAAAACAGCAATTGCAGAGGAGCCTTTGGGCTGCCAGGAGACACATAAATGGAAAAGTGCCACCACAGGCCAGATAATCAGCTGCTCTAAATGGGGACAGCCACTGCAGGCTGATGGCTGAGAAGCCATCCTCCTCCTCCTCCTCCTCTTTGTATTGAAAATCTGTCAAATATGTAGCAGGGATGCACAACTGGGAGTACAGCAATGCCCCTGTTTTGCTGAGGGCTCTTTTTAAATTTGTTATAATCTCCTCATGGGATGTTAAAAAAAATAATTAATTCATCCTCTCTTTGAGCAATTGCAATCAAAACAACAAGCATGATTAATCCAAGATGTCCCCTGCTCTAAAATTGTATTCTTGTCACTGCTTGACCAAAGTCACAAACCAACCTAATTGTCCCAACAAATAATGATGGCTTTAAGACATACATTTAGCAAATACAGGGGTTTTGCTTTGCTATTAAAATTTAATTAGTAATTAATATTTATGCAGCCATTGGCTGGAATTCTGCAAGTTACATAAATAAATATTAACTTGTGGATGATTTTTTAAAAAATCCTTGCATCTGTAATTTATTTGTGTGACTCTCTATTACTTATTCATTAATTCATGTATAATTCCAACTCCTCTTCATTCCAGATGGAGTGGGAGGGAAGAGAGAAACTCCCTTGGGACTGATGTGCATGGTTTTAATTCTCAATTTAGTCTCCATTGCCACAAATTAAATGTTTAAAAATCCTAAACAGAGTGTTTAGCAACGCTGGCATGTTCAAATCCATCAGTCTGCAAGGACCAGCATTTCTTTAGGTGTGTAATGGTACAAGTTGAGAGCAATATGCAGCAGCTGAGCAGAAAAGTCACTTTCATATCATTCTTTTGGCCAGTGAAGGAGCCCCTGCACCCACCCTCACACCGAGGTCAGTGGGTGCTTTGCTTGCTCCAGCTGATGGGTTAGAGGAAAATTCAAGGACTGATGCCACAGCAAGCTTCTGAATTCCAAGCAATAAAAATTCAAAGGAGCACCTTCACAGGGGTTAGTTTGCTATTAATTTCTGGCAAGCCATCAAAAATTCAAGGCCTTCTCATCCCATAAATACCTGACTGGGAAATTCAGGCTGTTGAGAACAACACATCACCCCAAGTGCCACACACAGGCTGCAGCCCAGCCTCAGCCACTGCTCAGGGAGACATTGCTTCTGGTTGTGAGGCCCTAGTTGTCACCTTTCCACCCTCCTGCTGTCTCTGGCTGGACATGTTTTGGCAAACAACCCTGGCTGTGCTTTGCCTGGCAGCCTGCAACCCTGAGAGCTGAGGGGAGGTGCATGCACAGGTCCCAGCATCACTGGAGAGAGGGAGAGGAGCTCCAGCTTAAAAAGCACAAGCATAGACCAGCTCTAGTCTCTCTCTCTCTCTCCCTCTCAGTATTTAAAAGCAGGGATTTGGGCCTGGTTTATTGCCCTGCTTGTCTGGGCCATTACCAAAGCCCAGACGTGATTCCTCTCCCCAGGGTCCCCATAACACTCTGATGTGTGACAGCCCTCAGGAGCCCCTGATTCCTACAGGGTAAATATCAACTGAAAGAGAACAAATGGTAGATGGTTCGTTACTGAAGGGACTAATTAAACAGTTAGAGAGCAGTCCTTGGGAACAAATAATGATGCAAGGGATGTACAAGTGCCCCAGTGACACTGCTGACCTCATCCCAGAGCTCCAGGACCACGTGAGCAGAAGAGGAGCAGAGGAACAGTGTTATGGCACGTACATCTGGACAGCAGAGATGTTGCCTGAACAGCAATGCAGCACAAAATGACTTGGACAAGAGGTCTGGAGCCAATATCTGAGAGAACAGTTTTGCACATGTGTACATTGCCTTCCTCCTCGCTGCATTTGGGATTGAAGGACTGTTGCAGCCTAGCCTATGGAACTGGGATGCGAGGAAATCTTAGAATCAAGCATGCACCAATGTCAGGCAAGAAGGCAAAACCCTTTAGGCACTGAAAACCAGCAGATTTGGCTTCCTTTAGTGTGGATATCTGGCCATGGGCATGACTATTAAGGCAGCTGTTTAGAGCCAAACAGGTGGGGTGAACACTACTCATGCCTCAAAAGATCAGAGGAAGCAAAGGGGCTACATATATCTTAAATTTTTCCAGCTGTCCTGCTTCAAGCATTGGCTCCTTTCTGGGCTGAATTTCTGAGCTAAATGCAGTAATTTCCAAGCAGTCACCTCCTTCTCTCCAAAGAGCTAGCTTATGCACACAGGCTTGTGTGACCTTAAGACCCCAATAATTGGGGGCTATAAATTGCTAAGAAACAGAGGGTTTTCCAGTTTAAGCTACACTGTATAAGCTGCCTAATAATAACACAGCACCATGGGGTAGAACATTAGGTAGGAGATATGGTGGCATTAAGAGATTATATTGGCAAGCCTTTAGGGTGGATTTTGCACATCCAGATCAAGATCCCAGCAGCTACAATGATGTATCTCTGCTCCTAGAGGAACTGAAATAAATTGAGGTACTGGCTTATACCCACAGCAATCCTCAAGGCACTGACAGCCCTCACTTCATTCTTAACCTAGAAGGAGAGGAGTTCCTAAAAATATCAATAAACTGTCCACCTTTTCTTGCCATCACTTGCAGTTTGCCTCTGCAGTTGAAGAGGATTTATGTCTCCTGGCTTGGGAGACTCACTGAGGTAGGGTTGGGGTTGCAGGATACGAGGAGCACAGAACTGTTTACTTTAATCACAAGGCTGCTGCCTGGCACAGCCAGCTCCTTTCTCTGTGCTGCTGCATTCAGGAGCTGTGTGGGTCCAGACACAGCTCTATTTCCTGATTTTTCCATCCCATTTCATCATAGCGGTGATGGCTGGAAACACTTGTTAGGAGCACAATTTCAGTCTCACACTACCTGAATTCTGCTGATAAGATTAAGGTATAGTCCAAAACCTTATTGGTTTATATTTCACAGCTACCAGGCATGTCCTAGAAAGCAGCATCAATGCCATGTGGATTCCATCTATTACAACTGGGTTGCCAATAAAAATGCAAAGGTACCTTAAAACAATGCAATTTGAGAAAATGTCAAAGAAATTCCATCTAGATCCCTAAAAGAGTTTGTATATTATGGTGTAGGAGACAGCAGAGCTGTAGTGCTATTGAGCCATTTAAAGTAATATCCCCCATTACTGCAGAGAGCCCACATTTATCTGGGATTTCATGTGGGCTGACAGAACTTCCAGCTTCACTCATTTCACACCTGCAGCACGCTCCAAGGATAAGGGGTACCCCAGCCTGCAGCAGCATGCACCTGCTGGCTGGAATTTTGGAGTGGCTGCAAAACTCTTTCTAGGGGACAGGGAAGTAGGCAGAAAGTACCAAGGCACCTTGTTCCTGCCTGAGTCCAAAGCCAGTCCTACAAGGCTGCGATTTCTCTGTTGTGCTGTGGTCCTTAATCAGCAGCTACTGGCTTCTTGCTTCTTGCTACTACTTTTCTCTATATATATATAATATTTATTTTTTTTCCCCTCTCTCTCCTGGAAACAGCACGCTGGAAATCTCCTCTGCCTCAGAATTTGCCTCCCACTGAGATGGGAATTTCGAAACTGTACATAACAATGTTAACACTGTGTTTCCCTACCTGGTAAAAGTCTCACGTATATGATGCTTGGCACTAGAGACAAAGGCAGTTCATGCCTGAAAAATCAGGTGCGTGTTCAGACTTCATCCTGCTGCTGGTTTGTGGTTTAGGAGCGAGGGGAGGGGCGGGAGGAGCGCGGGGAGCGGAGCCCCATCCCATGGCCGGGCTTGCGTCTCCCTCTGCTGCCGCGAGCCGGCTACTGCTGCCACTGCTGTCACCGCTGTCACCTCTGCCACTGCTGCCACTGCTGTCACCGCTGTCACCTCTGCCACTGCTGCCACCGCTGTCACCTCTGCCACTGCTGCCACTGCTGTCACCGCTGTCACCTCTGCCACTGCTGCCACTGCTGTCACCTCTGTCACCTCTGCCACTGCTGCCACCGCTGTCACCTCTGCCACTGCTGCCACTGCTGTCACCTCTGTCACCTCTGCCACTGCTGTCACCTCTGCCACTGCTGTCACCTCTGTCACCTCTGCCACTGCTGTCACCGCTGTCACCTCTGCCACTGCTGCCACTGCTGTCACCGCTGTCACCTCTGCCACTGCTGTCACCTCTGCCACTGCTGTCACCTCTGCCACTGCTGCCACTGCTGTCACCGCTGTCACCTCTGCCACTGCTGCCACTGCTGGCACCTCTGTCACCTCTGCCACTGCTGTCACCTCTGCCACTGCTGGCACCGCTGCCACTGCTGTCACTGCTGCCACTGCTGCCACCTCTGTCACCGCTGCCACCGCTGCCACTGCTGCCACCTCTGTCACCTCCGCCACTGCTGCCACCTCTGTCACCTCCGCCACTGCTGTCACCTCTGCCACTGCTGCCACTGCTGTCACCTCTGTCACCTCCGCCACTGCTGTCACCTCTGCCACTGCTGCCACCGCTGCCTCAGTGCCTGGGCCAGGGACCACAGCCACCCATGTGACAGACGGGACAGGACGGAGCCACATTTCCACCAGGAATTGCTTTCTGAGGGTTGGAAATTAAGGGGAATAAAATTCCCCCTCTCTTAGATTATTCCCCATGAATTTCTCGGGAGGATGAGGAGAGGACAAACAGGGTCAGTGTTTGATCCAGCACATGGAGCTGCAATGTCCCCGTGGGTGGCTGCAGGAGCCACTGCCCCTGCCCACAGCGTTGGGACAGCACAGTCTCAGCCTGGAGAAGCAAAGCCCATCAACAAGGGCATGTTCAGTCCCACCCCACTGCCAGCTCTGCCCATCCTTGACTCCCACAAGGCTGGACTTTGCTGCCCTGACACAGAGGACATTAGCTTGAAATTATTTCTTTCTGAGAAGCAGCAGCTCCCTGTTCCTGCAGAGCTGGGACAGCCCAGGCACTCCTCTGGGAACATAAGTCTCCCCTCTCTTTCCTGTGGGGTAGAAACCAGACCCACTCACTCACCAATTAAAAAGGAAATATGGCTTCCTTTCATTTGTTCTACAAACTGCCAACAAAAGTGGAATGAAATCTGATCAGCTTAATGCCCTTACCTTAGAAAAGGACATCCTCACTGGAAAAAAAGGTACACAAAAAATCTGCTGCATGCACACAGCTTGCAGAGTTGCAGGGACTTTACTTCAGAGCTGCAGCTCTGGGCAAGGTCATTTGGTGAAATGTGGATGAAAGTTCTCATATCACTTAGAAAGCACAGGGATGTCTCTCAAGAACCACTTCACAAAGCATTTTCCTGCAGGGTCTCCAGCAACTCTGGAATGACGTAGGAGACACTTGTGGGGCAAAGCCTGCAGAGCTGTGTGACTTCTATATGGTAGTAATTACAGAGACTTTGGAAATGGAATGGAATCAAATCTAAAAAAAAAAAAATCTACTTTAGACATTTTTTTGATCCATTGAGTCTGAGAGTGCCCTTCTACTTTTACTGTGTCCATGCCTTCAGCATTCCTGGAGGCAAAGGCAGCACTGTTATCTCTTTGTGCACCACAGAGAACTGGGAGACAGAGGATGTAAGACCAGGCTTTTCAGAAGTGACTGGCAATTTTGAGTCCTGTGCTTAGGATATACTACTTCAGAGAGCCCTACTTGCAGAGCTGAGGTTAGCAGCTTTGGCTTGAATCCAGTTTAGTTGCCCAAAGCTAAACAATCAAACATGAAGGTGGTTAAAAAAAAGAATAAAAAATTCACCAGACACTGCTGAAATGTTGACCCAAATTACTCGCCCCAGGTTATACAGGAGAGATTGGGATGGGGCCAAGTAGACTGAGTTGCCTCCTGAAATGCTGAGTAGTTTCCAAAAAGCCCAAGTTCCATGCTTTGGAGCACTGGATGCCCTCAGAGGATGTGTGTCTGAAGCATCCAGAGGTCAGCCCTGAGTCCTGCTTGGCTTCCTAATAAAGCACACTGTGTGGGGGTGCAGGGCTTTGTTCAGCACCGGGGTGGCAAGAGGCCAAATTCCCTATTAAAAACAGGGCTCCTCTGAGAGCACAGGAAAATAATGAACTTCAAAGCTCCTTTCTTCCTCCTCTCTCTGTACTCCCTGAACAAAGGTTTGCACTTAGGCTCCAGCAAGATGCAGCCCACCACTGACTGACACTTACCTGTTATCATAATGCCTTTGCTGTGTCATCCAGAGCTGACCTTGGGAAAGAGATCTTATATATATTCATAACTCCATTTAATTTCATCATTAGTTCTTCTGTGTACCTAATTTATCACCATAACTATGTCAAAGAGGGAAGCTTGCAATTTCCTTGCCAATATAATGCTGGTGTAGTAAGAAGACATCAGCTGAGCAGTTACTAATCTGCTGTTCTGCCTTCCTGACTTGCCACCTGTGGATAGCTCCAGGAGGCAGTTTCCTTTCTCAGCCATGCTGGTCTGTTAAACTGTTAAATTGAATGAAGCTGTTGCTTCACCAATTACTCTGTTTATATCTTAAACACATGAATAATGCTGGGCTTGAAGTGGAATACTTCACCAAAGTATCTTTATTAAAAAATTAGAAAGGTGTTGAGGGAGCATTAGGATCATAAATCACAATTTGGATGTGACAGCCTTTCAGTAAGGAACTGATGTATAAACTCCCCAGTCGATTCCAAGAGCATCTGGATCAGTGGTTAGCTTAGGGTTAGCCCTGCTGAAGGAAACACTGATGAAAGAATAAGATTTATCTTTTGTACAGCTGTCAATCTGCCAATCTTAAAATGTACCACCAAAAAGCCACAAAATCCCCATGTAATGTGCAGAGACATTTCAGTCTGGGGAGCACAGTGACATGACTAAGGACAGTGAGCAAGGTGATAGCAGAGTTGAGCCCAAGTCCCATCACACTGCTCCTCACACACAGCTTCCCATCACCTGCAGGAGTGACCAGTGGCTTCCAGGTCCTGCTTCTTTGTGGCCTTGACTGCACATCTCAGGATCTCTGCAGCCATCATCCTGTTCACAGTCACTTTCCAGCGGTGCAGCCCTGCTCCCAGCAGCATCCTGGTGCTCTGGAGAGCTCCATGCCCCTCCCCAGCCATCCCTGCTCTCTCCTGGGGCCGGTGCCCAAAGCTGCTGCTTGGAGTCACGTCGAGGAGGAGGGGCAGCAGCTGTCAGCTGTGTTGTGCCTACGTGCAGAGGGACACTGCAGCTCCTGTGCTGCACACACACAGCCAGCACCCCCCTGGGAGCACCACGAAAACATGCTCCTGGGACCCCCTGGTAATGCAGGGGCACAACCACAGCCAGGACAAATTCAGTCACTCGCTTCAGAGAGTCACTTGTTTAAGGATCTATGGGCTCACAGCAGAGGAGAAAGAGCCTTGTACTTAACAGGCAGCAGATAAGCAGATACAACACCAAGATGGCAGGGTAGTGCCCAGAAATGCTCAAAGGAGCTGTGTTTGCCACACAAGAACTGGAAATGTGCACAGATGTAATTAAGTCCAGCCTGAGTGAAATGGACACCGACCTGATTTGCTAAACAGGCCTGGAAAAGCCCAGAAACACATGGAAAAACAGCACCAGAAGTTATTTACAAGGAAATGCAGAGGAGGACAAAGGACAAAGCTGAGGAGGAAAATCTGGTGGGGAAAAAATGCACTGCAAAATGCTTTACTTCCGAACGGTGAAGGCAGCAAATGACACACAGGTCAACAACAGTTAGCACTACAGGAGAAATAATTATGTCAAATCTTCAATAAAGAGAGGGGGGGAAAGGTAGTTCTGATTTGAAGTGATATGAATTCAGAAGACAGCAGAAGGCACAGGGACTTACGGTAAGCACGGTGAGTTCCCAGATATTTCACAGCATCACACAGAAAACAAACCAAACCTGCAATTAAGCAAAGCAAAATTAAAGCTTGGCAGAATCCAAATACCCCTGAGGAGATTCTAAATTACACACAAGATGTTCAGGCCTTCTAAAAGTGCCTTCTTTGGCAGCACGTGACACAGCTGGCTATGTCCCCGTGGGTGAGAGGGGCCTGGAGAGGTGTCAGGACACACTGCCTGAGAGGCAGCTGCCACAAGGGGACTCTGCACAGCTGAGTCCCAGGTCTGGGATGTGATAATCCTGAGACAGGGAGAAGAAGCAATAGGGCTGCCATCGGTATTGGATACAACAGCTTCAGTAAAATTGTGTAACTTTGCAATCCAAGTGAGACCAGACCTGGGATGAAATATTCATATGGTGAAAACATGAGCAGAATGAAAGCATGCAACCAAAGCAGGCTACATCCCCAACCTCCACACATCCAAGCTGCTAAAATACTCCCGTTTTCAGGCACATGAGCAGTCAGCAGGCACCTCCCTGAGTATGCAGCATGTTAAGAGAAAATATAATAAAAGCAGCACAACAAATACCAAAGACAGTTCAAGGCAGCCTCCAACCATTGCACCGTTGTTATCAGGGCAGCAGACAAGCTGCACTTGAACAGATCCAAGCAAGCTAAATAGTGCACTGACACTTCCATCCAGGTGTCTACCACCAAAGAAACCTTACCTGACTTGGCAAAAGTGAAAAAAGGACATCCCCAGTGTTGGATGGTAATGCTGAAGATTGGCATGAGCTTCTAGGAAAGGAAAGTGGACTTCTTGCCTTGTTGGGAGTACCAGGATCCAAGTACAGATGGCTGAGACTGTCATTTGGAATCAGAGGTAGAGATGCTGCCAGCAAGACACACTAACAAGACTCTCAGGGATCCATGTCACTGCTGATGGCATTTAGGGGTAGAGAGGAACAGACAGCTTGCTAGAAGCTGTAACAGTGGCAGGGTACAACTGGCTTTGTCAGCCAAAATAACAGAAAAGCAATTGGACCCATTTGACAATACCAAGCTGAAACTGTGTTGCTGCACTCCTCACTTGGTGATCTTCCAAGGGCAGCCTGGGAGAAGTTCAAATCAGGGCAAAACATTCAACATGAAACCAGCTGCTAACCATTGCTGGATGCCCCAAAACACCCTCAGCACTTGCCACCCAAGGGGTCACATGGAGCAGCAACTGGTTTGGATCAGTCTTGTGAGTTATCCCTGCTGAAGCCAAGCCTGACTGATCCCACAAGTGTGCCTTTGCCACCCTTCCCAGGAATGTTGCATCAGAAATGTCTTTTGGCAGTACTCAGCCCTCTCCCCCAGCTGGCAGCCCTGGCACTGGCAGCCTGGTTTCATCACCACCCTTACCTGCTGCACCATGGGCTGCCTGCCCACCAGCAGCTGGCCCCTGGGGAAGGGGTTCACCCACACTCAGCTGACTCTGCCAGAGCCATCGATGCTCAGGACCCCACCAGCACCTTAGTGAGTGCTCATCAGTGGAGAGCCAGCCCTGGCAGTGCAGCATTAGAGATTTTCTGCCACATGAGCAGTGGGGCACCCCCTCCTAAAGGATGGGACAGTTACCTGGAAGAGGTGGTTTTGGCAGCAGCAGGAAAGCAGCTAAACATTAACCCCTTCTTAGGGCTGGTCCCCATGGAAGCGCAGGGAATTTTGCCACAGATATCCCCTGCGGGCAGAAACACACCTTTGAAGAAAGAAAGCATAGTCCTCCACGGGGCTTTGTTAGTCCAATATCCTCCCAAAGTCACCTGCTGTTGTTTTCCGAGCCTGTAAGTGGAAAAAAATGTAAAGTGGCAGGATTTACAGCACAGCTCAGGGGGGATTGCAAAAGCAGCCTGAGGAAAGGGAGAGCTCCCAGCCCCACATCACAGAAGGGAAGAGGGGAGACCCGGGGACAGGAGGAGTCGGCAAAGCTCCCTCAGCATCCCAGCAGAAGGGGAAGATACCGAGTGCCAGTGAGTGGAGAAACCCGTCTGCTTCCCCTCCTTCCCCACAGCGTGGAGCTGCACTGCCTGTTTTTAGGCAGCTTTGCGGCTCCGGGTGTAGCTCCCCAGGGCTGTACCCCAGCTTTCAGCAGTGTGAACGGGATCTGCAGCAGCCAAGGCATCTAATAGCTCCATCTGGCCATAAAGCACAGGTCAGACCCGGGGCTGGTTGTTTTTTCCAGCTCAAGGAAAGCAGGTGACAGCCAATGTGCCATAAAGCTCATCAGTACAGTGCTACATGAGCAGTGCCTTCAGTGCACACTTGGATGAGCAGAAGGAGTTTATGCAGCAATATCAGCACTTTGGGTCATAGGATTTGGTACTTTTGCTCTGGTTGTGGGAATCCTAAAGCTGGATTTACTGTGCCATCAAATCACAGTGCACAAGAGGTCTGAAGAACTGCTAAGTTCCTGTGTCCCTGCTGGGAAGGCAGGTACATTTTCAACCCAGAGAACAAATTACAGCCAAAGCCCTGCTGAAGTAGAGATTCTCCTGAACTGTATCTGCACCTCTAAACTGCTAGCAGGAAATTGCACTTTGGCAATGTTTTCCCATTAGAACTCCTTATTTAAAGCACCAATTGCATTGTCCTAAAATAACTCCCAGCATTTGGGGCTGTTTAATGTCAGGGGTTGGATTGGGATCCAAGCTGGGCACGTGTAACTGCACCAGCCTCATCAGGGCTGCTTCTGCTCCTCACCCACATAATGGAGGCAGTGATTTTGCTGCCATGAGCACTCTGTGCTGGTGCTCTGACACGACCGGATACCCAGACAAGTCTGCTTTCTGGGGATGCTGCAGCTCAGCTGAAATCACAGTGCCCACAGCAATGCAACTTTTGAGATGACACTGATATTTTTAGCTGAGCTGGTATAGCAAAGCAAAACATGGCCACCTGGATCACCTCTGAACACTGTGAGGGGTGGAGGAGCTCAGTGACATGGGACCTCCCAGAATGGCATCACTGCCAGTCAGCCCCCACCAGGGTAACTCCTCCTGGAAGGGGCTTTGAACAGGGACACTGCTGTGACCACTGATAAGAGAGATACAGATTGTAACAGACTGGTGAAATGCAGCGATTGATCTGCCTGACTCAGTGCTCTAGTTGAATACAGATATAATTTCTTTTTATTCTGGAAAAAGAAGCCTTTGTGGAGCTCAAAAAAAGGGGGAAAACTAAAGGCAGCACTTTAACGAAACCCCACAGACACATTTCATCAACCAAAAAACCCAAAATTGAATATTTTTTTCAGAAACCAGACATTCAAAAGACACCTATTTTGAGCAAAACACAATTTCTTTTTGCAAAATCAAAAATGCTTGCTGGGGCCCCAGCACCTTGTCTGTGGAAGCAAGCAAACACCAGACATGCAGGAAACTCTTGCTTTATTTAACTAATTGTATTTCTTTCCTTTTCCTTCTATATTCTCCAAGGGACAACGTGCATGTGATAGGCTGCAAAAGCCACATGCATAGCCTATCTGTGAAATTGAAGTCTCCAGGCTTCCTGCCTGGTAGTGTTTTCTCTCTGCACCCTGGGGCCTTCTGTACAACTCAAGTCTCTTGATCTCATGGGGAAGGGGAACTGTGCTGCCTTTGCTCTTTCTTAATGCAGCCTACCATGATTTGGTAGCCTCCTCTCCATCCTTCTTCCCAAAGGCACTCCTCTTGTGAGACAACACTATTAGGAGAAAAAAATTATTTCCTTTCAGTAAGTGCCCATATTTTTCTGAGGGCAGGCAGACCTCAGAAAAATACAGACAAAAAAACACCACAGACTGGCAAAGAAAATTTTTTGATACCTTGGCATCTACTGGTGATAGATGCCTAATTTCTGCCTCCTCACAGGACATTGAATTAAACACTTACCAACAGCAAGGCCTGGCCCGAAGCAGTTAGCCCATCCACACCACTGAGATGGATACTTGTTTGGGTCCTCACTAAGAGTCAGAATGAGCCCAGATTGTTCTCTTTCAGCTTCTTGTTTGCAATAGCCAGTCTGTTGAATTGGTGTTCTGGCAGCTCTGAGCATCAATAATGCAGATATCCACCCTGGGAATGTTAAAAAATACACCAAAAGGGAAGTCCTATATTTTTGGGTTTGCCTATCTGCATTTACATGCCATCAGCCAGGACTGCTGCACTCTACTAGACCCCACGGGTGTCAGGGGCTCAGCAGCACCAGCCATGCTCATTTGGATATCTGAGCATTTTCTTCAGCTACAAAAATGCTCTTTCCTAGTCTTAGATACACACTGCATGGCATTTGGAATAAATACCTGCAGCTGTCTTTTTGATTTTTTCCCTCTTCTCCTTTTCCCAGTAACATTATGTTCTCCTAGGGAGGAAAAACATTAGCTTGATGCTTGGGATGATTCAATTACTCAGCAGTAGGTCAGAGAAAAAACAAACATTGGATGCTGCTTCTTCAATCCTCTGAGCAAAAGCCTTGCTGAAGCACATGCGAACTAGAATTTCAGACAGCACTTAGGACCAGTAGTTCAAAAATACTGAAATAATTTGTACCTTTCTCTAAAATGCTTTGTTAAAAAAAGATTTATCTACAACCAGTAGCTATACATTCATCTTCTTCAAAAACATCTGAATTGATTAGTTATTATCTGGCCTAAATATTTTTCCTCACTGCTTGGAAGGAGTAGTGAAATTCAGCTAACACATACGAATCCTGAGTTTCATTAATAATGATGTCTGCTTTTGGAGAGTCCCATTCTCCTAGCAGATGTTCAGATAAACCAGAACCAGATATAGACATCTCCCACAACCTTCTTCATGACTCTGTTCAAATGAAGACTGTGTGGCAGCATTTGCTACCCCAGGTCTACACTTTCCGTGGATGTTGGCACACATGAAGCGTTGCAAAAGCTGGTGAGAATTTATATTCACAGAAACATTCACACCAGAAGAATTCATGCTGTCATCACACTGGAATAGGAGAGGACAAAGTGGGAGGCCCCAATCAAGGAACAAAAAAATGCCTGGGCTATCAGTCAGACAAATAATGAAGAAAAAATGCACTTCTAAGAAGCGTGAAAACAGCAATGTGAAGCAAGGGCAGGGAGCTACACTGTGACCAAGGATGAGGAATTGATGCAACAAAGAATTTAAGCCAAATTTTGGTGCAAAGCCAAGGACCCACTTCAAAAAAAGCCTTCTTTTAGATTTTACATGACCACAGAAACCCCCAGACTTTCCTCTTTGGCACTTCAAGGCACCAGCACTCAGCCTCAGTGCCTGGGCCTGCCAGGATGGAAGCCAGCACCTCCCTCATCTCTGCCACATCAGGCTCAGCTGCAGAGCCCTGGGCTGGTGTGCCCAGCCAGGCAGAGCACCTGCCTTCCCAGGCTATGGGCACAGCTTCCTGAGAGGTGCCAAAGAGGAATTTGGATATTTGCAGCAGCCCAGCACTCTCAGTGTGGAGCCAAGGAGCAAAGGGAACCTTCTCCTCACATCTTAGTGTCAGTACAACCCAGCAATTGTGCTGGTCTACTCCAGCTCCCTGCCCTGAAAGGCCTCTCTGCTGCAGAAGCAGGAGGGTGCCCCATTCATCAGGGCACACCTGGTGGAGACACAAAAGCAGGGCACTGCTCTGCTGCTTCTTGCAGGGCATCCCCCTGCCCAGTTCCTCTGACACCCCTGGGTGAGGCTGGGATGGGGGATCCTGGAAGCTGTCACAGCCAAGCTTGGCTGAGGAGTGAGGAGGTCACAGGGCAGGATGTGGTCACCAAAAAGCCCTTTTTCTTAGATGTGCCTCCAAAATGCACTCTGGAAATAGTCTGAGCAAAATCACTCCTTCCTTAAGTTCCCCCAGGAGGATGACTTAGTTATTTTTTATAAACTCCTGGACAGTTATAGGAAATATCACCCTGAAATATTTGTCACTGCTGTGTGAGCTGCAGAAATGTTCTCTTCCTGCTTGTGTTTGTAAGGTGTACAGTGAACATGGCTGTGTTGATTTAATTCCAGGGCACAAGCAGTAAATGAGCTTGCACATGTACTTTTATGATAAAGCCAGTCTGAGTTATCTGGGAGCTCCCAGATGGCACACACTTCCCAGTTTGCTATCAGAGCTGGATGTGGGCATGTGCCAGCCCTTCCCTCCCTCTGCCAACACACTCTGCTTCCACAAAAAAACATTCCAGCATGTATGACAAAATCTGCAAAGGAAGGCAAGTGTGGACAAGTGGCACAAGACCCTGCAGCAGTGAAAGAGAGTAGGTGCAGACTCAGACACCTCTCTGAGTGAGACACACAAAATACTGTGGGTATATACTGACTCTTGGACTATTTTTCTTGATTTTCTGTGTGGGGCCTGGATCAAATATCGCTCAGAGAAACATAAATATTTTTGGAGATTTCAGTGGGAGGCTGAATCAACTTCAAAAACTTTTGTTAACAACAGACATAGAGAGATTAACAGAGAGATTATGTATTTTATGGAGATTGTAATTCCTACTTCCTTAGTTTTAGTTTTTGAGGAGGTGCATTTTTAGGAACGTGCACATCTTTTCATGTTTCCTCTACTCAAGAATCACAGCAGAGTAAAAATACATTGAATTTCACAACTCCGGTGACTTATTTTCCTGTTGTCATGTCTTAAATTATAAGGGATAAGAACACAAAGGACAAGATTGCCTGAGAACTGAGATAAACCTCCTCCTCTGGTTCACTGTGTGCTTAGCAGGATTTCTAGATACAGACTATCTAATCACATAAATGGAGTGCTGACTACCCACAGGAACGCCAGAGAGAACAGCAGGCAACATTTTGCTACGGAATGATCAGTTTGGTAGGAGTGGTTTGAAAAATATTTGGTTTACCTTGGTTTTCTACCCAATATCTTTTCAAATATCTGTTGTTTTGGCTGAAGTTTCATCCACTGTGTACACATTTTAGGGTGAATATTGGGGAAGCTGGTCTGGATTTCAGAAACCTGACAGAAATTCATCTCTTTCCAGCAACAGGGCTAAGGTGGAGGACACCATGTTTTACCTGTGCAAAACCCAAAATTTCCGTTCTTGTGTCGTTTAGGTCACATGGAAGACATGGAAGCAGTGAAGTAAATTCTGGGTCATGAATATGGGTTTTCCCAGGCCCATGAAAAACAGTCCAGAGTAGCCAGTTCACAGGTTACCTCCTGACTTTGCTGCTGCTTGAAGAGGGAAGTACAAACTGCAGGGGAAGAGAATTTCAGCCTACATTAAGCTCTCAAATTCACAAGCTGACCGTGGGTTATTAAGGGAATATCAGCAAGAATAGGTTCCCTAGGCTGATGTTGTAGTGTAATGCCTGTGAAGTCTTGTCCTGCTTCTCAGTGGGATTCTTCCTTCCCTGAGAAAAACCTCAAAGTCACTGGCCTTTTCCCAGCACTGCTCTTTTCTTACCCTTAGAGCTTCCTAAACTCTAATTGAAGGTGCAGACACTGCTGGGTGGATGAAATCAAAGTTTCTGGAAAGAAGAAAAAAAAAAAAAAAAAAGGAGATTAAAGATCTGAAATTTCTGCAATATCAATATATTTAGGAGTTATTTCTGTTCAAAGGTCAGACATGGCAGAGAGATGGGGAAATGTTATTACTGTGGGCAGAGAGAATTGGAATGAATTGCTCAAGCACTCATGGTGAGCTGCCACCCTCACCTAAAGCTCTGGGAGGTTTGGGGTGCCTAAGAAGCAGAGATGGGGAAGTCTAAGTGGGGGTCATCAGCCACAACAGAGTCCCCAGAATTTTTCTTCCTTCAATTTACTTGCCCAAATAATCCACATTTCTGAATAAAAAAGTAGCTCTCCAAGTAACTCAAAACTTAGTTTTCCCAAGCTGGGCACCTAAGACAATGTTTTATTAGGAATCTAAACTAAAAGCTGAACACATGCCTTATTGTTGTCAAACAAACCTGCAAAGAAAGGTCAGAAATATAAAGAGATCCTGAAACACAAATACTTGTTGTACCAAGGGTACAGGCACCTAAATGGGGGAGAGCACTGCATTTGTCTGCCTGACTCACCAGCAGTACCCAAGCCAAGGTGCCAGAAGTTTGGAGGATGTGTGTGGGTAACATTGGGAGGTCTGATCCATCCCTAATGGTTTTACTTCCTCCTTCTGAGTTCACAGCACTGCAGAATGATCTGATTCTTATCCATTTTGAGTCTCTACCCATTGCCCCCAGTGTTGTCTGCATAGGAACAGCAGGTATCACTTCTCTAAAAACCCTGTGTCTCATAAAAGGGCATTGAACTAGATACACTATTCTCAAAAAACAAAAAAACAAAACCAAAAGAACAAACAAACAACAACCAAAAAAAACCAAACCAAGCAAAAAATACTTAAAAATCTCACCCCATGAAACCAGAACTATGCAATATGAAAGTGTCACCTTGTCACCAGACTGACCCACAGCAAATGCTGGTCACTAGACTCACAAAAGTGCCAGAGCAGAAACCAGAACATCCCCTCCCCCTTCACCCGTGTCAAGGATTGTCAATGCCTAATCATAAAATAGTCTGAAGCTTGAGTCACAAGAAGTGAGGACTCTTTGAAAAGACCTAATATGTCTGTCCTCGTTCCTTCATATTCTAGTAGGGAAACCTTATTTTCCAAAGGCCTACATATTCAGTGTACATTCATTTAGCATTTCTGCATAAATGTAAAATTTCAAACACTGTATTCACAGATCCTTCTCTGGTTGACCACAAAAAGCCTATCCTTTGTATCTGATAAACCTTGCTCATACAGCCTCCCCTGAAAGTTTGGTCTTCTGCCAGAGCAAACATTCTTCAGCCTTTTTAGTGTCCCTTCAGGGAACTTGGTCTGGTGAAATCCAGCAACAGGACGAAGTGCAGAAAAGGTAGACACAGATAGCAATGGTCAGAAAAAGCAGCGGGATGGAGCACTGCTCTGGTCATTACGGGGAGTTTAAAAGGGCTTTCATGATTGCAGTGAATTCACTGGCAACCAAACTGTCTGAGAAGAGGCAGAATTAGTGTTCCAAGCCTTGCTCAAAACAAATTTCATTCTTAGTGAGGGATGCAGACCATGTAATGGAAAGCAACATAGGCAGGTAAAGCTTGTCCAACATTAGGAAATGAGCCCTGCAAGCCAGCCTCACTAATAAATGAGCCCTGCAAGCCAGGTTAGCAATGGTTAGAACCTCATAATTGCACCTTCTTGAAATTCAAACAATTCAAATTCAAATCCAAAAAGGTGGTCAGAGCAGGATGATGCAGCTTCCCACAGGGTTGTTGCACAGACAGGGTGATCTGGGACAGAGCTGTGCCCACATAGTTCCACTGCCTCATTTCCCTGTAAAATGAAAAGAGCACATGGCAACTAGGAAATGCAAGCCAATTATAAAGCAGCAAATCAAATAGCAGTGCCATCTGGTGTGATCAGTGTCAATCACTCCCCATTTGCAATCCCAGTGCAAAAGATAGAGATGGTAAAGAGCTGTCAAAAGAAAATCCCAATTGGAAACTGTCATGTTCAGATTTTAAGATGGGAAGAGGTCATCCTCACATCCTCTCCAGCACCCTGGGAAAGGGCTCAGAGATGGGGGACATACTTGGCTCTGCTTTTATCTGAAGCAGTTTAAATACTCAGTCCACTCAACCTGGGAAGTTTGGGATGCTAATACAGCCCCAAAACCTAAGAAAGTGCTTGTGGTCTGAAATGAGCACTATGCCCATTATAAAAGCAGCCTGGATGACTACCTGTGGGTTTTTTTATCTTCTTTTCTTCTGTTAAAGCCAGAATTAAATGCTCAAGAGATGGATTTTTGTGTTTGGACTCAGTTGTTTATTAATTCTTATCTATGGTACAGTCTCACGAGTTATGAGTTGTAGCTAACAAGGTGAAAAACAGCTCTGTCTCTATCTCTTTCCAAGGTCTTCTAAGCACAAATTGTCTAATTATGAAAGGACATCTAAATTATTTTTACTTTTAACCCAATAACCAAACACCCATGATCTGCAATGCGGATTATTCTATCCAATTACAATACACCACCCAAAACCATGAAGAAGAAGGTGAAAGAAGAACTTAGCCTACGTCGTCAAATCTCCATCTTGCTTTACATATATTACCATATACTAAAACCTTAAAATCTAAGTTTTTCCACCCTGTGATATGACACACTTCTATTCAACTACACACCCATAATCCCAGTGTCTATCACTCAATTTTGGAAGCCTGTTCAGGTCAAATGCAGTGTTTTCTTGAGGGTCAGTGCCTGTTAGCACAGAAAGCCTAAAATTCTCAGCCTCCAGGGTTCCAACAGCTACCCAGACCTCCATTCATTTAAGAGAGCTGTTTTTAGCGGGGTGTGCCAATCCTGAGGAGCTCCACCCTTCCGCTGAGCAAACACAAGCAGAACCTGAATGAGCCTCTATCTCTCTGACAGATCAGGCACTTACTGTTTAATTACACAGATGAGTAACACCAATGAAGGGCTGCTTTTTCTTCGGAGTTTCTTACAGGGGAATGGATGCGAATTAGGCTGTAAAACAAAACAACTGTGGTGTAAATAGTGTAATTGCTGTCTTCTCATCTGTGGCAGTCAATGAGCTGTTAAGGCATTTTACATGGCTGCCACGAGCCACTTCACCGTCTTGCAGTCTCTGGCAATAAATAACTCCTTTGCAAATGAGAGAGGGAGATGTACTCCAGCATGAGCCCCACAGCTGCACTGCATCAACAGGGACAAAGGCAGTGTGGGAAAAATGAAGCAGGCACTCACTTGTTGACCCCAAGAAAGGATGGACAAGTTGAGGCATGCTTAATTTGGACATATCCCCATTTCACAGTTTAACCTAGGAAAGTCCCCGGAAGGGACGTTTATTGGAGGTCACAATTTGCACCCCAGGTTCCTCACAAAGCCTCTGTGCTCAAACAGCAAGTGAGGGGGATTTAGACAGTGTTTTCATTTCTCTAGTCCAGCGTTCATCCTGAGCACTACTGCAGGGGCCATCTTCCTTTTCTTTGGTGCAGGCAGCTCAGTGGTCGTTGGGTTTGGGGCTCTTCTCCCTCTGGGTACTCCTCACACCTGTACAGCCACAACATTACAGGTACTAGGGGAAGAAAGTCAACCCAAAACCCAGCCTGCCCTGCAGAGAGCTTCCCCAGCAGGTCAGAGGTAGTAAAAAAAAAAAAAAAGGGCTTTTTCAGTAGTTGTCCCAGGGTCAGAGACCTCATTTGGTGTGTTCTCAGAAAATTGAGACATTAAATAGGGCTGTGACTGGTTTGTCATGCTTTGCCCCAGGGTGACAGTGATGACTCAGAGCACGAAAGAGAAATGAAGACCCCAAAGGTCCAGGTTTTCTTCTTACCAAGTTGAATGTCTGAGCCTCTCCCTCTCTGTGTAGATTGAAATTTGACACTCAAAAATTTGACAATTGTTGTCCTGCTGCTAAGATCAATTTCATAGAATCACAGATTGGTTTGGAAGGAGCCTTAAAGTTCATCTCATTCCAACTCCTCCACCATGGACAGGGACACCTTCCACTAGACCAGGCTGCTCAAAGCCCCATCCTGCCTGGCCTTGAACACTTCCAGGGATGAGGCATTCACAAGTTCTCTGGCTGCTGTGTTCCAGTGTCTCACCAACCTCACTGATAAGAATTTCTTCTTAATATCTAATTTAAATCTCTCCTCTTTCAATTTAAAGCTATTAAACCTTGTTCCATCACTATATGCCCTCATAAAAACTCCCTCTCCAGCTCTCTTGTACCTCCTTTATATAATGGAATGTGCTATAAGTTCTCCCCAGAACCTTCTCCTCTCCAGGCTGAACACCCTCAACTCTCTCAGCCTGTTTTCTTAGGAGAGAGAGGTGCTCCAGCCCCTCTGATCATTTTCATGGACCTCCTCTGTGCCTATGTGACCCCATGCAACGTAATTTTGATGAGAAAGCCAACACACATTTCTACCCAGACCACAAAGAAGGGGCTGTCATGCTGCCAGCATCACAGGCAGGTGTTCAGGCCTAAGATACCCTGTCCTTCATTCTCCAGAAGGAAGAGCTTTCACCCAAAAATGAGAGTCAGGGCTCAAACCCCTTCTCATAGCCTCCTTCTGCAGCTCTGGCTCCAGGTGCTCTTCCTGAACAGCAGCTGGAGCTTGTTAGAGCAGCCACAGCCCCCAGCAAGGTCAGCCCTGCTGAGAAATGAAACCAGAGCTGCAAAAATGGGAAGTAGAAAGAAAGCACTCAGTCTGTGGTCACTGCAGAGCAGATGGGGATGAGAGTGGGGAATGAGCACCTGCACCTCTCTGCCTCGAGGTTTCTGAACCTGGAGCCAGGTTTTCTGTGCTGAACAAGAGCCCTGAGTGTGCTATGGCAACCTGCACAAACCACTGAAGGACCTGACCTCCAGCTCCACCCCATTTGGATCCAGTCCCAAAAAAGACAGGTGAATGTACCATGAGAGAACTAAAGCAGGGCTTTTATTGGGTTCATTGAGGACAGCTAGAAAAGGGCTTTTTTCCTCTTAATCAGCACGGATTCAAAAAGGTAGTTCACATCTAGTTACAGGCACAATAAGCACATGTGCTTGAGTCTTGGCTAGAAACGATGGCCCATGTCTTTCCAACCTCACTTTTCCATTTGTGGCACTAAATTCCCACCTGGCCTGTGGCGGCATGGCTGGAGTTACTGCACTTTTAGATTGATCCTCAGAGAAGGATTTAGTGGAATCTCTGCTGATTCCACCAACTCCATATCTGACCTGCACAGAGCAGAAGCCGAAGGCGTTGCTTAAGCTCTCCCCAGCTAGTATTTACTAAATGTGAGCAACTCCAAGAAAAGATAAATAGCTTGTGCAGACATCCTCTCAGGCCTGCTGATACTCATAGTTGTTCATTTTGTAACTGCCAACAGCCCTTTTATATCTTCCTTCAAAAAACAGTCAGTCACTTGTCCAAACAAAGTTCATCACCCTCTCTAATCTTTACAACAGTGCCTGGTTTGGCAGGTCTGGACATCCAGATCCTCCCAGGGCTAGTGATGGCTGGAGCAGAGTGACCACACAGGCTGTGAACAGGCCCCTTGCACATCCCACAGAGACACTGGCAAGGATCATAACCCTAAACTTACCAGCTCAGCAGATTTCAAAGCACTTAACACAGGCAAATCAGATGTATCTGTTCAATGGAAGGACATAGGGACAAAGATAAACATCTCCAAAGTCCTCTGGACACTTAGTGGATTCTGGAAATGGATTCACACCACTCTCCAGGAGCATGGCCAGGTGTTGGCCCTCCTGGTTGCCCCCATCACTTCCCTAGTGGCTGCACCACACCAACACCTACTACAGCAAGGGAGTGTGACAGTGCTTCCTTCATGCAACCTGAAAACCTTGAAAAATTCTCTGCTTTTTATCAATATCAGCATCATCCTGCACCCTCTTGGAGAGCACCACGGCTGACTGGCAGTGGTCCAGCTGCATTGTAGAGCTGAACCTTCCTTTGCATCAGTACTTTCTCACAAAGACTCTGTGATTCTGTTTTTAATCAGATCCCAAATTTCCTCTCTGCTATACTGATTTGTGATTCCAAAAGTGGCCAAGATTCACAGATTCCTTTTTGAGTTCTTGGGAATGTAATCTCATCCACAGCAGAGAAATCTGATAAACTTCATTCACCTCAGTGCAATGACACTGCCCTCAGCCAGCATCAACTCCACAACTGGCCACTCATTTCATACCACATTTTAGACACTTCAGCACACATCTTTGCTTCTGCTTCCTTTTCTCATTTGACCCAAATTACTTCTCCTTTCTATGTTCTGTTCACATAAAACCTGCATTTCAACAACAACAAAAAAATTTTAAAAATTAAGACACTTCTTTTCTTTTTTGGCCTGAAGAAGGCAAGAAGAATTGAGGTTCTCAATCCCACCTCGTAGCTGAAAATTGGAACACTCTACAGCTCCCCTATCCCTGATATGGCAGTGAAGCCTCCTACACTCCCTCCTGCCCCTCCCAGGCAGTCCCTCAGGCTTTATCTGCCCCCTCCCATTCCAAGTGCCTGACTCCTCTGGCATTTCTGCTCACCTCCTACATTACAGGCGACCCAGACCTTTCCATGCTGTCCTCATTTGCTCCCTTCAGTCCCAAGGGACTGCAAATGCCCAAGCTGTGGAGCTCCAGGCCACAAATAACACTGCCTGGTTGAAAGCTGGTGCTGGGCACTCTGAGCATCCAGAGCACACAGCCCTGTTGAGCATCTCTAATTGAAAAGCCTTCAATTAGCCTTCAAAGCCTAGTCCCTTCTCCCTCCTCTGACCATCAGAAGATCAAAAAAAAACCCCAACAAATAAACAAACCCTTCCAAGACCAATCAAGGGTACCTAACTAGAGTTCATCCTTGTAAAACAGAGGTGAGACAAGACTCCAGAGACCCGTGACAGCTTTTTCCTGTTTGAGGAAGCAGCTCACCCACCAGATCACACCTTTCATCTGGCTTGTGTTTTGTGGAAAGCAGCTGTGTCTTCACAACTCATTAGACCTTATCACACTGCTAAGTGATAAGAGGCAGCCAATGTAGACAGGAGTATTTGCACAATGGTGCATCCAGGATGGCTCTCCATGGGTCCAAGGCAGCCCCCTGGCTGTGGGAAGGCTCCAGCTGCCTCACTGAGCACAGGATCAGGCTGTGTCCCCAGTGAACTGCAGACCTGCTGGCTGCCAAAGGCTTCCCTGCCCTGAGCTGCACAGAGCTGTGTGCACAGAGCACCTTCACAGCCCTTCAGAGCATTAATGAGCTCTGTGTGGGTATGTCCAGCTGTGGTTATCTGGGAAATATCATCTATTCCCAGTCAGAGGGCTGGAGGCAGCTATCACTGTCCTGCTTGTTGTCAAGCTCCTTCAGTGCTCCTTCAGTGGAGTAGTTGCATGTTGCTGAGGACAGTGCAGCAGCAGATTCTACATCTTATGAGTAATGCAAGTTTGAACCTAGTTCTCAAAATACATGTCTCACCAGCTAGGAACTGCTAGACTCTAGTTATTCTTAGCCCCCAAGTCACTGTGGTAAGAAACTAAATGAAAATGATTCCCCACAAAAAACATACTGAAATCAAAATATTTATCATGCTGCTTCTGTAAATGAGAAAAGGCTCTTCATTTTCAGGGCAGACAACATGTTGTTTTTATAAGAAACCACTTCATGACTGATGTTAACTCATCTGGAGTTTCTGGAGGGAAAATGAGTGCAAGGTGCTTGTAGGGACACTCCTCCATGCTCCCATCTGGGATCATCTCTATGTGTTTGATGAGGAATTCACAGACCAAGCAAAGCAGCTGCACCAGACACGTGGGATCCCAACACAGAGGAACTACCACGCTACAACAGTGCCCATCAACACACTGCCTCCACAGGGAGGAAATGGAAAGAAGTCAAATGAGTAAATCCCATGTCCAGCATGTGAGATGGAACAAATCTGCTGTCCTGACTTGTCCTGCACCAGCTGATGTACCTCTAGTAGGGTGAGCTCAGCGGAGAAACAGGCCCCTTCCTGGCAGAGGTGGTGATGCAGGTATGAGACATGAGCTATCCATTCCCCATTCATTTACAGCTTCATTCATGGAGTTGGAAAACAGAGCTCAGTACCCACACACCTCCGCTGCTTTTATTTTACAAGTTCGTCAGATAATGGTAAGCTGAAGCTTTTGTGCTTGTCATTTAAAAGCTGATGACAGCTTTAAAGACCAGTTTTCCTAAGCCCTGCAGAGATTGCTCAATAAATAAAAGAAAACTGAAGTCAGTATAACAAAAGATATCTCTCCCTGCATGTTTCATATGGCTAATATCCTCAGAGTGTCACAGCAACAGGCAATTCTTGGCTACATGAATATTCAAGGATTCTCAACAACTTTCAGTAGCACCTACAGAATTTGGTGTGACTTCCTACAGGATGGCCTTTGGATTTCAGGTCTTTGCTCTGGAAAAGAGTTAAAGATCTGCAGCCAAGTACAGCCAGCAGTGCTGTGCTTTGCAGGATCTGGGATGTGCAACTGGGAGACATGACATGGACTATTTATCCTTCAGCACTGGCAGCCTGAAATGAACCATCTTTTGGGAGCCCTCTTGGGGAAAGCAGGCTCCAGTGCTGTGAAGCACCTACAACGCCTCAGCCATTCCTCTAAAAGCTGTGTGAGACCCAAGTGTAGAAAGATAACACTGGAAATGCCCTTCCAGCTTTCCCTCTCATGCCAGCTTCTGCTGCCTGCAAGGCAAGGACCAACCTCTGTAGGCGAGCTTCTCCCTCCTGTGTTTGCCAGCTTCAGCTCCCCTCTGGTGTCTCTCTGCCAGACATGTAGGGGACAGGGAGCAGTTAAAGTTTTACAAAGAAGAGGTAGAGACGACCAGACACAGATGAATTTCTCAGTGCATACAGGTGCCTGCACTGCTTTGGCTTTGCAGTGCTGACAAAAGCCCCCTGCAATGACCCATCCTTCATTCTGAGCCTGGCCTTGGGGGAGAGAACAGATTTGTCCAGCCTGAAGCAATTCACTCCACAACATCAAGGGCAGGAACATGATTTTCACTCTTTACCAAAACAGTCAGGCCAAGGGCAAGGCAATATAGTGCAAATGAAACAAGCACGAGGCAGCACAGGCTGGTAAGAGCAAGGAAACAAGAGCTAGACAGTGATTTGAAGTTCTCCATCAAGTAAGGGGTACATCCTGCCCTACCCTAATATAACCCTCTTGTCTTATGACTCAGATTCACCGAGAGTCACCACCCCTTTTTTGTTTTCCTCCTGCAACTGAAAGAAGCATTTTCTGCTGGCCCATGGCAATGTTAAGTAACAGCCTTTCTCAGGCTGGCTCAGCTGCCTGGCCCCAGAGGCACAGGGTGGGGATGTGGTGTAGTCCCCACACAGCTCACCTGCTGCAAGAGGGATCACATCAGCCCATAGGCATCCAAGAACACAAGCAGGCAGGTCCCTTGAGCAGGCTACAGGACTAAGAACACTGCTCCCTGAGGTTAACCTAACCCCCTGGGGCTCAGTGCAGCTCCTACGTGCCTGGAAGGAGGAAGGGTTTATTATGAAAGCAGAAGCTTCCACCGGTGAAGTGTGGAAAGCTGTCAATCCTCCTTACCCCATGCTATTGCTAACCCCAGCTCTGAGCCTCTGCCCCAGCTCCACTGTTAATATTTTAATTAAATTCAGCTCAAAATTAGTCTTTTCTTTAAGCAGTTTTCGGATGAGTAACCAAGGCACATTGGTGGCTGAGTCATAAGGAAGCAAACCTTTGTGCAGCAAGAGCAACCTATGGAAAGTCTCTGTCACATCAGCTTTATGACTGCCTTCAGATGTGTCCAAAAAAGCAGCTTCTCTGTACCACAGTTAGCTCAAAACCTGTCAGTGGCAGGGGATAAATGTTTTGAAAATGTTAGCAAATGATTAAATGATGCCTTAATTGCAAAGAACAGAAGCAGAACTGCACATTCATAGGCAGGTTGCCTTGTTCCATGGTGCATGATCCCATGGGAACACAGGAGATTTGAGTGCTCTTGCAGACTCTGTTGCCCTCTTCCTCTGTAACCTTGGAAAAATCAGTTTCAAAGTCTAGCACCAACCTGAAGGTCAGTTTTCAGAAGTTTGGCACCAAGTTTGCTGAGCTCTTTACAGCTTTGAGGGAGAAGGCAAGAACACTTGCTGTGGGACCACACACACTCTGTGTCCCATGGATGGACCATAGCCTGTCTCTGATAGCAGTGAACACTTGGGCAATAAGGACATGGCATTCAATCCAAACTTTTCTAATCCATGTGCATCTTTTGGACTTGCTGCTCCACACTAGACCTTTGTGATTAATAGCCTCAATGGACTTTTCTGCCTTGAATTTCTCCAACCACTTTTTGAAGAACTTTATTCTTGAGCATGTACAGTGAACTCTTCAGTTTAAAGCCTGACCGTGTAAAGAACAGGGGTTTTGTTTAATAACTGTTACTGAAGAAAACGGAGTTAATCTTAGGACCCTGAGCTCTCATTTGACAAGGAAAAGGATGGATAATTTTGTTCACTATTGCACTTTCTCTACTGCACTTATGACATTGCAGCTTCAACCACAGACCTTTTCAATCACCCCTCTTCCTACTAGGTAAAAAGTCTTCTCATGAGAAAAAGTCCTGTTCCTATTACTATTCCTGTTGCTTTCTCCACATATTTTCTACTTTATTTTGGGGTTTTTTTCAGCAAGGTAGTTAAGAACCAGTCTGGGTGTGCAGCCTCCCAGCTGGAACTGCAAAACATTTCTAGAGTAGCTTGTTATGTTTCTCTTTTTTTGTGCACTTTTCCTGTTTGAACAATACCTAACATCTGGTTTGTCATTTTCTAATTGCTGACAATTTAATTGACATTTTCATGGGGTTGTACATGATGAGCTGAAGTTCTTCTTCCTGAGAGGCAAAAGCTCATTTTAGACCTTACCGCTGTGTGTGGTTAGGATTGTTTGGTTTTCCTTAAGTAAATGAATTGCATCTGCTATTCTCCCATTCATCCAATAACCTTTGTGAGATCCTTCTATTAATTTTTACTGTCAGTTTTAATTTTTATTATTCTCAGTCAACTCTGAATCATCAAAACTGCTGTCACTTCTTTATTCACTCCTCTTGTAGATCACTTATGAATATATAAGAAAAGCAACACAAGATAAATCTCTATAGCAGTCTGCTAGAAACCTAAATTATCCTGAGGTGGAAGGGACCCACAAGGATCATTGAGTCCAACTCCTGGCCATGCACAGACACCCCAAAAATCACACCATATGCCTGAGAGCATTGTCCAAATTCTTCTTGAGGTCTCCCTTCTCCAGGCCAAACCAGCTGTAAGTCCATTCCTCCTCAGCTGTGAAAAATTTTTGCTACATACACCTTAACCAGTCATTAATCCATGGAAGTAGCTTCATATTTTGAAGCCTTTGACTACTAGTTTAATCCTCTGTTTTTCTTTTCTACCAATTTTCCACGGACAATCTGAAGTTTCCTCATATAGTTTTCCTGTACTTTTCTGACATTAAGATCTCCAGAAAATCTGCCCTTTCATCACTCTTGTGTCTTAAAATATTTGAGGAATGCAAATAATAAGTGCTAAAGAAGTGGTCAATTTATAGAACTGTCACAAACTGTCAGGGTAATTGCTGATGATAATCAAGTGCTTTTGTATTTAGAGGCAATTCCATATACTGAGTTATACATTTCATTAGCTCTTCTGCTGAAACAGGTCTCTGTGTTCGTGGCCTAAATATTAAAGCATTCACAAAGACTTTGACATTATTAGAAAATGTTTGTGTGTTGTTATGCCATATGATGTTATGCTATAGGAGACCATTCATGCCAGGCTCTGACAACTGTTGCTGCACAAACTTTTGCCTAATGCCAATCAATGAACTGAATGGGATAAAAACATCCAAGTAAAAATTGTTCATCCACTAAAACAACTGACGATTAGGCAAAACTCTCACTATGGTTGCTTTGTTTTCCAGTTACAGACAATTATATAAACAAGGGCCCAAATGTTTACATTGCAAACACACTGTGTCTTAGGCCAGTGGTTTGCTATGTTTCCAAAGCAACAACCCAAATTTTCCTTGCATTATGAGTATAACCACAAAATGTGCTGAACAAATATGTTTCATGCCCACAAAACTTTGTGGACAATTTATAAAAACTAACACTAATCTGCATTCTACCACTGCTTTATGTGCTTTAAGCAGAAGACATTTTTCTATTGTAGGAGTACCTCAGGCATCCAAGGATAGGCTTTGGAAGTTGTATCTTCCTCCTTTTTACATACAAGGAACAGAAGTGGAGAGGTAGTCAAAACATAATATAATTTACCATAGCATGGGCCTCAAGTTACCTGTAAAATCCAAGTTCTTCTTGGCCTACTTGTTTGTTGGTCATGAATTCAGCCAAGAAAATGTCCTTTAAAAACCCAGAAGTTACAGGGATTAGAGAAAAAATTGATTAACCAGTTTGGCACCAATAAAATGATGACAAAACCTTTTGTGTCTTTGTTACTGGGCTTTAAACTGAGACCCTTTGGCCTTGGTGGCAAGATGGACATCCCTTAGCAGAGAGAAGGCAGAGATACAAAATATGCATTTCCTTGAAACCAGAGTGGTAAGGGGAATAGGCTGACTTTATCCTCACAACAGATCAAACCATGGCCCTATTTATTTACAGCCAGGCATGATGTATCCATGTACAATCAAATCAAATATCCCAAGCTATTGTTGAGTAGAGATTATGGGGTCAGCCTTTGTTCTGCTGCATGCACTAGCCTTGAAAGAGAGCCTTTGTGGAGGAAAATGGCCTGCTGTTCATATCAGTTTCCCTCCCCAAAACGAATTCTGCATTTCTACCAAAGACATACACTAGGCCTAAGTCTTGCTGCCACAAAGGGGCTTTGTCTCAGTGCCTTTGCTTAGAACACAGATTTTATTTATCAAAACTGCGCATGAAACTTGGTGCCATGTTGATACTTAACATGCAGAACATGCTGCTTCTCTGTGAGCAAGGGCAGTGAAAATAGTGATCTTATAGGAGAAGGAACCATGCCTTGTCCTGCAATGGCAGTTCCATCCATCCACCACCTCAGGCTGAGTCACTGCTAGCTTAGCACTGAGCTGTCTCTGGAAACAAAACCACATGCCTTGCTCAAAACCAGAACAAAGACCTTCTGGGGAAGACATGACAGCTTGTTGCAGCTATCGTATATTTTTAATCAGTCTATTTCTAAGTCATTTAGCTAAAATTTTCACAGGCATTGATTCAAACAGTGGGCAGTGAACTGGGTTCTGCAGGTGGAGGAGGGCTACCTTCACCTATGAGGAGCAGGCCGGAAGAAAGCCCAAAACATAAGACAAGATGTACTGGGCCACACCAAAGCTTCCATCCAACTAGACCCACATTTATTCTCTGTAAGTGGCCAGACCAGATGCTTCATAGTTGCTAGTCCTGTCTAACAATTAATAATACCAAGCTAATAATAAATAATTATGCTAAAATTAATTATAGCATATAGTCATATCCACCTGTAACATGTCCTCCATCTCCAACATTTTGCATTGTAGGAACTTCCAGAGCCAAAAACATTACCTCCATAGTCCTCAGTCTCTTTTTCTTCCATGAATTGGTCACCACTGATTTTTACTGCTGATAACGTCCTGCAGCAGGGAGTTTCACAACTTACGTCACCTTTTGTTGTGAGGAGTCATCTCTTGTTATTTGCTTTGAACTTGTCTTCTGCTAGTCAGCTGAGGTTTTTTTCTGAAATTCTAAATTTTTACTGGACAAGGCACAAAATAGCTGGATTCCGTTCTAATGGATCAAATCACAGGGCCCATGTGCTTGCAAAAATCCTTTCCCAGAAGTGTAGCATTATTTTTGCCATATCTGCACATCCAATATTCTGGGAAGGGTTAAGAGGTAGGAATTGTGCCATTAATGAAGTAATTTTGTTATAACCACTTACACCCATCGTAAACTGGTTCGTCCTTCTTTCTGTGACAGTGGATTGGTCATCCAAAAGCTGATGGAAGGAGTTTCCATTACAAGAGACAGGCAAATCTACAGAGAAACTCCTGCCTCAAAGTGTATAAAACACTCCAGGCATTCAGGATGCAAAAGGAGAAGGGAAGCCAACAGTGAACCACAACCAAGGCCAGAGATGTGGGCTGAGCCTGACGTGAGTATTTGAGGAACAAGGAGGGAGCCAAAGGAGGGGTGACCCATCTGAAAGCACCCCCATGTTATGAGAGCAGCTGTTCTTGATAACTACCCAAAATGGGAGGGCAAACTAAATATCACAGCCTTTCTTCATTCCTTCAAGCTATAAACAGATGTTTAAGTAAAATAAAGGAGAATTTAGGCTCAAACCCCTTTGTGGTCACTGAAAGTGGCATCAGCTATTGCAGGCAAATCCCTCTTCAATCACTTTTCATAAAGAAATTAAGCTCCCTTTTAACTCAGCCTAGAACTTTTGCCTTTCATCTCCTGACAGAGATAACACTTTTCTGACCATTAAAACCCTTTTTCTCTTCCCCAGTGTAAATGGGTTTATTTCTCATTAATACCCATTTGTCCTTTTCCCAGCAGAGTTCACATACTTGAATAGCCAGGGGGTATTTTGCTCCTGCGTGGCAGTGACACCTTTTCTGAGATATTCAGAGATGATCACATGTCCTCTCAACCCTCATTTTGTTATGTTTTATCAATCAAAAGTCTTTTAATCTCATGCTGTAAAACCCCACTAGTATCCCCCTTCTCAGCATCTGTCCCACTTTAAATTCACCTTTCTGGGAATTATCAAGAATTATACACAGGATTTCAAAGGATGCTCCTACGTGAGTTATTAGCAATGGGAACCTGAGCTCCAGCAACTTGGGCATAAAAGCAGAAGGCTTTTCTGACAGAATTAGAAACATTTCCAAGCTCTGGAAGACTCAGAAATCTTTACATCACCTGGATAAGTGACAGGAGCAGGGAACCACACATCTCCTGTCCACCAAGTGTGGCTGACAGATGTGTATCCTACCAGTGAATGGGATACCTGGATAAATACTGTCTCCTGTATTGCAACCAGTCCCCTCATCCATAGCAAGTGACAGCAAGCGTGGCTTTGCTGTGTACCTGGAAGAATACCAGGAAGAGCAAGGAGGAAGAGATTTATAAGAAAACCAGAGCTCTGAATCAGTACAAAATTACATCCCGTTAGTCTGTGCTTTGAGTGTGCCTGAATAATCCGTGCCAAAACCACAGTGCTTTAAAAATCCATTACATGGGAAACATAGCCATTAATCCTAAATTGCTATGAAGGGAAGAAGACTTCAGTCTCTGCTGTTCTGAAAGCCCTTAATCTCTATGAAGTCATGTTTGAGGCACAGTTGCTGTTGCTGGGGAAGTAAACATGATGGCACACGAAGAAAAAAACACTGTCAAGTGGGGAGGAGGCAAGAGAAGCAGTTGAGCCCTGATGAAACAAAGGACTCTCGCTCTGCAAGTGTATCCTCCAACAAAACAAAACATGAGGCAGTGTGACTGAAAACATCTTAGAAAAATTGACTGTGCTTAGCTGCATTATATAGTAGGACATCTGCGAGTCTTTATCTAAATTACACAATCTGAGGCATTTCACCCATTCAGTGTCTCTAGGCTTCTTAAATGAGAGGGGAGGTTTATCTTCCTCCCATTACAACTGCAAATGTGTGTCTAAATCCTCGTGTATGTATGCACCATTATTGACTTACAAATACCATGTTGCCTCTCAGTGTTCTAACTCAATCTCCTGTGGTTCAGGGAACACTAAAACAGGAAGATTATTTTGTGCTTGATAGTATAGATAAAATCTTTTCCTTTAAGGTTCTCAACTCTCTTAGGGCCTCTCCCTCAGGAAAATTCAACTCTTTGACAACTGCTTTGCGACTCAAAACCAAAAAGCACTTTTCTTCTGTGCTCCGACCTTCGCTGTAAGCGTTGCAAAGCTTAAGTGAAGAAACAAAAGATCAGGAATCCTTCTGTGCAGTACATGCTCTTAACCTTCACCACTGCTGGAAACGAGTCCTGCTTTAATCTGAACAGGGACAAACACAAAACCAACCCTCGTCATCAGACCTTGGGACAACAATTCCTGCAGCTGTGCAGAAATTACATTCTCGGCATGGCAGATCTCTGTCTAAAACTCTGCTGCTTAGAAGGAAAAGGAATGTCTGCACAAACACTCACGTCTCTACATTCCTGAGCTCTACTGTAGCCCTGCCTTCATGTCAAAAACACCGAATAAATGTTTCAGCCCTCCTGAAGGGCAGGGCACAAGTGCAGATAAAATATCAGGAACCTGACATCGGTCTGTGGACAGCAATAAAAAAAAAAAAGAGATGAGAAGAAAAAACTTTGATTCATATTTTTGGCATTTAGAATAGATCGTAATTGTAGGTACCTTCAAACTGAAATTTTTCTATTCTCTTCTATCCTATTCTATTGAATATTAGTCTAGGTAGTGAGAACACAAAGTAATACAAGCCAAGAATGATCTGGAAGTAGATTTCTCCACGGAAAAAGTTTCACTTTAAGACCTCAATCCAGCCAGGGCAACAATTCCCCTGAGCTTCAAAGCCCCATCTTCCAGCTGCTGTGGTATTTCTTTCCAGCCCTTTCACTGTAGGACCAAGCAGCCAAGTACAGGTATGCTGTTGAATAAAAATGAATTTGCTATCAGCTCTTTTGCCCAAATCAAAGCAAAAAACCGGCCAGCTGGAGGTTAGAAGAGCAAATAGTGGCTCATGGTGTAACCGTGAAGAACCAAAGAAGAATTTGGTCCGTGTGGTGGAGTTCTATGTACACATTTCTGACATAATTGGCAGTGATTACACCAAACAGAAATGGCAATTCAGACCATCCAAAACCAAATTCAGTGATCACAGCCCCTCCAGGCAGGCAGATGGAGAGCCCAGGGAGAGTTCAGCCTGAATTTTCTGGGTGCAAGGTTCCAAAGTGCAAAGCACACTGCAGATGTAAGTCTGGGGAAAAAAAACAGCTACAGTACCCCCTCAGCCACACCATGTGTGCACCCAGCTCTGGACATACATGCACAGCGTGGCTTTATCCCAACAAAGGAGCACTTGTGTGTTCACTGCTCACCCCCGCAGTCATATCTGCTTCGGTCAAAAGGGATTTTGGTGAAAATTCAGGGCATTTACACAGAGTTTCATTTTTTCTCCTTGCCTTGTCTTTTCTGAGCTTTGCCCCTCATTCCTACATGATGAGGAGAGCCCTTATGGCCCAGCAGTTATAATGTGTCCTCCATAAGCAATTTTTACAGCCGTGTGTACTGTCTTTCTGCATCCAAGCAGGACTGACAAGTATCAAGCATTACAGTAAGAATGAATAAAGCAATGAAAGACAGAGAAAGAAGAACTCCCTGTCTCTCATCTGCCCTGAGTACAAGGTCACTGTGAGCTGCAGGTCTCCTGTGTGTGACCCAGCTCCCCCATGGTCACACTCCCTGCTGCCTCATGGATATAGCTGACATTCCCTGCTCTTATGGACATGGCTGACAGGTGGATTAAGGGATCTATTGCCCAACTGCCCCAGCACTTACAGTTACCATGTGGGACAGAGGCCATAAACACAATGCTGAAAATGCCTGAAATAAGTGTATGAATGAGGCAGCAGAAGGGGAAGCCATGTGGGCCACATCAAGGTGCCCCACCTGTCTGACTTCTATATGGCAAGCCCTGGCAAGGCTGCTCCAGAATACAAAGGCAGCAGACAAAGACAAAGAAGTAGAAAAATGCTCTCAAGCAGGAAAGACTTGGGTTCCCTCTTCTTCTTCATACACCAAAGCAGCAAAAATTTGCAGAGAATGGAAAAAAGGCTAAAGCAAGAACAGCAGCAGCAGCCAAAGACAATTACTATTTCCTGAAAAACAAACAATTCTTTCAGAAACAGTTTTATACCCTTCAGAGAAAGATTGCAGGGGACACATCCATTTGTAAAGCTAAGTATGTACCACCTGAGTATTGCATAAGATACCAATTAGAAACATTTGTTTTGGGCAAAAGAAGAAATGATGAGCCACTCTGGTAAACTGCCATCTCCAAGAGAGGCAGTCTTTTTCCATTTGTCTTCTCTTCCATTAAAAACAGAGGAGTGTTTTACGAGCAAACAGTGAAAGCTCACGTCTCATTTTCCAATTTGAAGTCTCAGAAGTACTCAGCCCTGTGTTCTTACCCTGTAAGTATCCTCCAGTTGCCTGTAACCACTCTCAGTGGTCTCAGCTCAGCCCTCAGTGGCTTGCAGCAGCCCTTTGCAAAACACTTAGTCAGTTATTTCCCCCTCCATGATTTTCCCTGCCAGGTTTTCTCTGGATGGCAAAGCAGAGTGACTCTGCCTGAAACCAGAACTGGCTCATGCCCCTAATGCCTATAGGAGACAGCACTTCTGACCCACGAAGGGAAATACTTTTCCACCAATTTCTCTCCACTTGGCTGTTAATATTTAGCTTAACTCCACTGTTTCCTTGCTCATCTCTAGAGCTGATGTGGTTTACTAATGGAAAAGGCATCCTTCACTTCTGCTGGGTTGGGTGACCCACTGTGCCCATCAAGCTGAAGTACCATGAGATGTTAAACGTGTACTGACTTTAGTTTTAGGCTGTATCTGACTCGATATTTACATGGTGATACACTCAAAATCTGTGCAAAATGCTCAAATATTAGCTTTACTAGCCCAGTGCAAAGTACAAGATTAAAGCATTGGAACAGGCTGCCCTGGGAAGCAGTTGAGTCACCATCCCTGGAAGTATTTAAAAGAAATGTCGATGTGGCACTTGGGGATGTGGTTTAGTGGTGGGCTTGGCAATGATGGGTTAACGCTTGGACTCGATGATCTTAAAGGTATTTTCCAACCTGATCGAGGCCATGATTCCATGTTAAAAATGAAGCCCTTACATTGCAGAGATCAGGGTGCCGGGTGCCTAGAGGAGGGCGCAGGATCCCTCGGGTCTGGGGATCCGAGGGGGAGCCTGTCCCCATCTTTCGTGATTCTCCCCTCAGCTCCCAGCCCCGGATCCAAATCCCAGGGCTGGACTGAGAGGGTCCCCGGCCGGGAAGGGGCTGCACCGCTCACACCGGGGCTGTCAGACGGCTGCGGCCGCGGCGGGGCAGCGCTCGCCTCCGCGATGCCCACAGGACACAGGAGGGAAGGGGCACACTGGGGAGTCCTCCGGGGTGGGCAGGACCCCTCTGCAGCGAGGGGGACACAGTGCCGGCTCCGCGGAGAGCTTTTCCCCTGGGGATAATCTGCCAGGGCGAGACCAGGACTCAGCAGCGGGGCTGGCAAAGGAATACTGCCAGCAGAACGCCGCTTTTTGGGGCGGCGCGGCCGAACCCCCGCCCGGGAGGAGACAAACTTCCCCGGCGGGGCCGG
>JBBMKD010000216.1:53522008-53596273 GCA_037834095.1 Argya squamiceps
CGGGCAGAGCCCGGCGGAGGGTCGCTGGCAGCGGGGGTCGCTGCCCGCAGCAGGGTCGGTACCGTCCCCGCCGCAGGACAAGCCGCCGCGGTAAGACCGGATCCTCTCGGTCAGGAGAAGTTGGGCTAAACCTCCTTCCCGGGGCTGCAGCGCAGCTGAGCATCCCCTCCCCCGGCTGTGCCCCGCTCCCGGCCGGTGGGACGAGGCGGGTGTCCGCGGAGGATGGAGCTCACCGGGCCGGAGCTCGGCCGGCAGCTCGAAGCTGCGGGAGGGATGGCAGAGCGTAGGGGGATGGATGGAGGCGCGACAGCAGCGGGGAGGTGTAGGTGGGACCCGGTTTGGGCTGCAGATGTGGCGGCATCGCTGGGACGGGGCCCCGCTGCCGCTTTGGCGGTACACGGGGGAGGTGAGAGCCGGGTTGCAGATGCAGCAGCGCGGTGTATATCGGTGGGATGAAGCCCGGCTTGCAGGTGCCACGGCGGAGCACACAGGTGGGAGCGGGTCCGGACCGCAGCCGCAAACACACCGTGTAAGGGCTGCCTGTGGCTTGGATTGACGGTGCTGGATGTAGTTTGGGTGGCAGGTGCAGCCACACGGTGTACAGGTGTGACGTGCTCTAGGCTGCACGTGTAGGTGCAACGTGGTGCGGGATGCAGGTGTGATGTGGCAGGCGGGATGTGGTGGTCCTGCTGTGCCTGGGGCTGCCGGAGCATCTCCCGGCATGGAGCGGATGGATGGTGTGCCTGCCTCTGGGCTGGGCCACTTTCAGGCTTTTATTTTGACAGATTCTGTTATCCAGTGGTTTTCAGACAAGGTCTCCCAAGTCCTGCCCCGTTTTCCCACATAGTTCTCTCCAGCCTCATCCTCCCTTTTGCTCAATAACTCCGCAGTGATTAAATGGCTTCTTGCAACATCAGTATACAGAGCTGAATTCCAGAGCTCGTGGGCGGGGAGGGAGTGCTCAGACACACTGATTTTAGAAGAAATACCCCAAAACGGTGCTCGTGGTCGTCCCTCCCTGTACCAGATCAACACTGTGAATTGTATAATTGTATGTTCTTTTTTTTGGCTTCTTAAGACTGAAGAATTTCTCTGGGTAAACACAGTGCAAAACATCTCAGGCTCCCTGGTAGATTGCAGGGAAACTTCTGGCTTAAGTTAGTTGAAAAGGAAAGTTGGAGTCAGCAGAGTTACAGTAGGGTTGCTGTCGTCCTACTGAACTTGCTCAGAATTTGGGCTGTCTGGCCACTAATCTCATTTCTCTTCCATCGACTTAAGCTCATTTTTCCACTAATCAGAGGCTGCCAAAACTGGAGGGCAGGGAGGAGGGGATCGCAGGAATCTGTGAGGATATGAGATTTTTCTTTTTTTGTCCTAAGTTAATAATCCTATTCTAGGCAGTCATCCAAAAATATTGCTGAAAAAAATGCAAGCAGTGTGCAAGACCCATTGTATAAAAGATAATCTAAATGTAGGACAGGAAGAGACCTGGCAGGTCAGCAAATCTAAACACAGAATGATATTATTCCTTATTGCACACAGCAAATGTAACTCATTTGTTGCCAGTCTTCTGGGAAAGGGAATTTTCACAACTTTATTGAACTCATATTATGATTCTTTCTCTAATATGTGGCTTTCTCTTACTTTGTATTTGCACTATGACTGCTTAGTTCTACCTGCCTGGTGCTTTCCTCTTATCAGTGTAGAAATAGGAGTTGCATGCTTTTCTCTTTACTGTGCAATGCCAAACAAGCTACAGCTTGCTGTCTGCTCTCATGAAGCAGGCTCCAGCTTCTGCTGATCCCTGGTAGTTGTGAGTTGGGCTTCTTAATCTCCAGCTTCCCTGTGGATGAGCAGAGCTGCAAGGCTCAGAGGTCTGTCCTGTGCCTCTCATGCTTTGACATCTCACCCAGAAATAAATCCCTCACCCAGGTAGGTGCTGCAATTATACCTCCTCCTCAGGTTCCTCCTGTCCTGTGATGTGGGGTGGGGAGCTGGGATTTTCCTCTCCAGATGTCCATCTGACTTTTGTTTTCTGCTGTCAGCTCTCATCATATTCCAGTCATTTTATTAATCCCATTTTTATTGCATATCCCCATGTTCTGTGCTGGTTCAGTATTTCCTCAGCTTTCTCCCACTTGCTCTGTCATGAAGGGAGAAGTTAAGTGGGACGGAGTCTCCCTCACTTGCAGTAGTGACCCCTGCTAGACTCAGACTGACCCCTTCCATTTCATTGTCTGTCTGATCCTTCTAGGTCCATACCCTGTTCATTACAAATTTTTATCTTTTGTTTGCAAACTTCTGATTTCACTGGACTGCATAGCAAATGGCTTCAAATGTGTTGCAAGCTGAACTTTATCCCTATCTTATGTGCCAGGTATGCTGGATAGTTTTCCCAGAGTAGCAGAAATTTTTTCTTACCAAAGCAAGCATTTTTTCCCTCTTTCCACCTGATTGACTTCTGTGGCATCGAGTATTAGATGTGGGGGTTTTCTGCAATGATTATTCTGTAATGGGGGATGTTTAATCCCACCATTGTCCTGTAACCAGCCATGAGGAGAAGATGGGTGTAATTCAGCAGTGGGTAGCAACACAATGCTGCAGATTGGGCAGTGAGCAACATTCATCGAGCTGAAACAGCTGAAGGAACTTCAGACAAACTCAGTGCTCATATCTGAGCTCAGGTTAAGCTCCCACTTTAATATCCTTGCTCTTAATATTTGCAGTAAGGTCTATCAATAGCGATTCAGAGAAAATACCACCGAATCAACTAAGTCAAGTCATGGGGTCACACAGTGACACTGAACAAATCCAGCTCTGCTCAGTCCAAAATACTGCAATTGGTAGGTGCAGATAAATAAAAGGAGTTATCCCTGCTCCTTTCATTAACATCATACATTGCTTTTTATATAACTAGGTGAAAAATACCTAAATATTTTGCAGACGGTAGACACAGCCCTGCAGCATGATACCCCTCGTGTTCAGTGCATGACTACCTGCTTCTGACCTAATATATTGTAATAATCCCTTTGGCATTATCCACCAAGCTCAAGTCTGTTCCTCAGCATTGCCTGTGCAGCAGTTTATCACACAGTGTTCATGAGCTGGGTCTTGCAGAGGCTGCTTTCATCTCCCAATGGCCAGGAAAAGCACTGAGAGCACCAAGTGCTGCAACAGAGCGGGCAAACAATCTGCATTTTCATTTTTCTGAGATTTCTCCAGTCCTGTGCTGTCAACCAAAATGCTGTGAACAAATTTGGGGAAGGAAACAAGTCACATCAAATTTTGAGCCTTGACTATCTCCTTCTAATGAAGGGCAGCTTCACACTCACAGGTCTGGTATGGGGTTGTCACACCATTCCAGTGGTTCCAGTTCTGCAGGTTTGCTTTAAGGACTGGAGTGAAGCACAAATTGGGAATGCTTTAAAAGACATTTGAATGACTTTTCAGTGCCTCCCTGATTCCTTGTCAAGGGCAAGTATCCTTTGGCTCCTTTTTCCTAGGAAAAAAATAAGTAATGAGCCACAGCCAAGCTTTATGTTTGTTAACAGATAATGGCAGTGGTAGGTGAGCTGATTTTATTAAACTGAATAAGGAAGAAAATAAGGTGTGGGGTTCAAGCATGAGCCCCTGAGTCATAGCCTGGCATCTACAGGAGTGTCCAAAATTAAAAGTAAGTGATTGTGTGATGTGGCAGATGAACATTTGTTGCTGCTTTGTCAGACAGCCTTTCACATCTGCAGAAAGCATCAGGAGAGTATCTAACAGCATGGTGGGTTTTCTGTTTGATGTAATGAGCACGTATTGTTCACGGATTCAGCTCTTTCTACAATTTTAATACCTGAGCTGACATTTCAAAGTGCTGGAAATGCTGGAGCCACAGATCAATGAGAATCTTAAGCAAGCAATAGTGTTTGCAAAAAGCTCTGTAGCATTTGAGGCATATTTCAAGGTCTCTGAAAAGCCAGCTGAGCTGATAAATGACACCAGACAAAGCCAGAAAGGACTGAGAGACAGTGGATGAAGTCCTCATTTCAGCATTGGAGTCACTCAGCTGATTCCAAAATGTTTAACGACCCAGAAGAAATGGCTCACTTCAGAAGGGACATTGCTCCAGCACTAGGTCCATTATCAAGTACAGATAAATGAAAAGCTGCCAAGTGCTGTAGGTGGTGTGGTCTGATGTTGAACTTGGCATGGTTGTAGTAATTATCACCAGGTGGTGCTACCTGGCATTGACTTCCTTCTTGTTATTTTTACCAGGACCATTTTTCAGCTGAGGTGTGAACAGTATTAATTTTGTGGAATGTTTGAGGGCAGAGGAGGGATTTGGTCTTTGCATTGCTGCTCCATTAGAGTTTGTGAGCAGGTGTCCTCTGTCACTCCTTGGTGCTGAGAGGACTTCCCCACGAGGTGCACAAGGAAAGTTTCAGCTGATGGTTTGCATTGCTGCTCACAGAGTACCTGCAGGCTCCCTGACACTGATTTCACCCCAAACCAGACTTGCAAAGCCTTCTGTTGCCTCTGCTGCTCCCAAGCTGATGGCTAATGCTAACACAGGGCATCACTAGTGGCAGCTGGCCACCTTGGAACTGTGTGGGTCTCCACTTTTCCAGATGGGAAAGCTGAGTCACATTTTAACAAGCAAGGACATCAGAGAAATTTGGAGATCACTCCAGGAAAGTGTGGGAAAGGAGGCAGCCTGCAACTATAAAATCTGTATATTTAGTTGTGCTTTAAAATGGCAAATGTTGATGATTTTGCCATTGCAGAGGTCAAATGAACTCTGCTCCTGGCTGCTCTGCACAAGGAGCCATGGCCATCTGTCCCACCCCTTCCCTCCCAGAGGGAGGGACATTCCAGCCCCACTGGTGTCCCAGGGACAGCAAGGCAAGCCTTTCACTTGTGGGAGGCACAGCCTCACCCCAGCATACCCTGGCCAGCAGAGGGGATGAAAGGAGGGAAGCAGCAGTGGCCCCCAGGGCAGCAGCAGCAGAGAGCCCCTTTCCTCTCTCCAGATCATTGAATGAGGTTGGCATCATCTTGATTTATTTATTTATTTATAATTTTGGTGAGCAGCTCTGCCTTTGTCAGTGCAGCTAAGGCATAACTGTGTTACGCTCCCCTCCGAGGATTAAATTGCATTATTTTTAATGAGACAGCTATCTCCACACTGCTTCTGTTCTGCTGGTTTCCCCTTTCTGGGAGCTGTCTGCTCTTTGCCTGTCCTGCTTTTCTGTTAAGTCATTGCTGAGCATTGGCTGGAAGCAGTGAGCTAAGCATTAGCTTTATTTTCTGACAGAGGCCCCAGTTGGAAACAGAAGTTCCCTTAGTACATAGCAGCAGCTTTTTGTGAGCAGTGCTTTTCTTCCCACAGCCTACCAAGGAGTCAAACTGTGGCAAATCAACTCATTCCACCATCTGGCCCAGATCAAGGTACTTCCCCTAAATAATAGGATGGCCCCTGCTGCCAAAGGATTTACTCCCAAGAGTGGGTGCAGCCCCTCACGGGCTGGATATGCCACCCAGGGGGCTGCAGGAGGAGAGCCAAAGCCACACAGCCCTCCCTGGACCATTCCTTGGGGGCACTGGGTCATCTCTTCCTCCAGCACTGCAGTGCTGAGCCCATTCCCTCTGTCCCAGTGAGTCCCTTGGGGGCACAGGATGGCACTGGGGGTTCTGGGGTGCAGCAGTGGGGTTTTTTCCTCCCTCTCAGCCCACAGCTGTACGCCCTGTGCGACTGCCTCCGCTGCATCAGCTGTGTGAGTAAGCCTCCCTCCTGCCCCAGAAACAGCCACAATCTCCTCTGTGTGTTTCTAGCTCAGAAAAGGCTGATTCATTCTCTGAAGCAGATTAATTACTTCTGCTATTTAGAAAAGAAAAAAAAAAGAGAAATCCTTTAGAATTGGTCAGCTTAACTTTCAACTGTGTGCACAATGCAGTGAAGCAAATCTGCTCTGAGCCAGAGCAAAAAAGTTCACATGGAGTAAGAAACTGGGGGTTACAGTATTTACCTGTCATGTCAGCAGTGAGCTCTGCAATTTAGAAAGTGTTTGTGAATGTGTCTTCTCCTTGACTTACATGACAAATGGTGCAAATGTGAGCCTGCCATGAAGATGAACTGGTGAACAAATGTTTTTATTCCCTGATACATTTTATAACTCGTTTCCTTTCTGGTTTGTGTCATGCCAATGTGGCAGTGGGCTCCCTGAGTAGCTCTCATCTGAAACCTGGCTGAGCTGCTCCATTTCTGCCTTGGAAAGCTGCTTTCCAGCCTGCCTGGCTGTGCTCACTTGTTTATGCACTGATGGGCTGTAGTTCCCCATTTCAGAACAAGCTGTCCAATATTCATGAGTTATTTTATATTTACCCAGTCCTGAGGCTTCTTTTATAAGCCTGGGGATAAATTCTGGGTTTTGTTGTTTCCATTACTGGAAATGGACTGAACCTCCACAAACATTACCAAGCCTTAAATAAGGCCTCTATTTATCTAGGAAGGGAGTGAAAGGACTAACACAAAGCTAAATTGATTTACAAGCCTGTAATTCCCAAACCCCTGTTCTGATAACACGTGTAGGAAAGCAAGCCATATGTGTAGAGATGAATCACTTATAAAATTATATCCTAATATTCATTGTATATTAACTTATCAGACAAATATAGTGATTTTCCTCTTGAAGATTAATGACAGCCACATGTTCAGCTGGCATAAAGCACTGCAACTCTTTGGACTATGCAAACCTGAGGATATGATTGAACAACTGATTTCTCTGCAAAGAACAAAACAGTATCTAAAGTGATAAGGAAAAACTGAAAAATGATAATCATAAAATATCCTGCATGTATAGTAAGGTCATTTTGACCAAGCATGAGACCTTTCCCATAATCCCCAGTTGGTTGGGCCATACTAAAATCTCTTCACATTAATACAAAGACTGAGTTAGAACTGGAAAGGTAGTATCTAGGAGGACAATTTTAGGTCCTCTCAAAACAGCTGGAACAAGTACTGTAGCAAAATGAAAGGTTAAGCCCCTGAATGTTTTAGGATTACTGCATTATAAAATAGGCTCTTCAAACGTTTTTACCCAGCACTAGAGAAAATACTCTGAAGGCATCTTTGGAGTGGATTAATGTTGAAATCATGCTAAGCCAGCCTTCTTCAAGCATTTATTTTAAACAGCTCAAATGCTTAACTTCTTGCATTAGCAGCTGAGCAGGTTCTGTGATTACCCTTGGTAATGTTCATATTCACACAAGCAGGCAGGGAAATACCTGGCAGTATCTGGGGCTGTTCTCCTTAATGTCTCCAATAGTGCTTCGCCCATGCCATTAGGAATGCTGGCTATGGTCAGCCTTATCTGAACAAAAACCCTCAGGATGTTTGCATTTGGGCTGTTCACCAGATAAGATACCAAGCTCTGTGATTCAGCAGCAGCTGAATGGAAAAGCTGGAAATGGGAAACGGAATCACCTGTGTGGAGAACAGCTGGAAAAACACTTCCCCCTTCTGTACCATTCTGATGTCTTGGTAGCTTTGTTCAGAAGGGATGTCTGTAAATAATAGGGGTCTGGGTAGCTCTTTGGCTTTGTGATGCCCTCAGCCCTTTCCCCTGTGGACTTCCAGCATCAAACTGATTTCTAGGGAAGAGCTACTGCCTGCCTGAGGATCTTCACCCTTATGCAGATGAGAAGGGTTTGTGCTTGTGCTGGAAGGATAACAGCTAGCTAAACTCTGGACAGGACCTGCCTGCCTCTCTCCCTCCGGGGCAGGGCTCAGAAGGTCTTTTTTCTGTAATTACATCTTCTTGCTGCTGCAGCACCAGCATGTGTACCAGGGAGCAGAGTTCAGCTGCCGTGGCACCCTTCATCCTGGCAATGCCTGAGCAGTTCCCCTGCAGCCTTAGCATGGGTGCAATACGTGTATGCAGGATAAATGAACAATAAATATTAGGCTTCTTACCTATGCTTAGAAGCACATACATCCTTTAGAAACCTGCACGTGGGTCTGTCTCTGCCAAAACCCCAGTGCAGTCTGGGGTTTTGGCAGAGATTTTTGTCAACACCTTTCCAAGTTGAGCTTTGAGTTCCTCACAGTTCATGGTTTAATCTCCTCAGGTGGAAGCACCCTCCTCAAAACAGTGTGTTGTTTCTTTCTTGCAGAAGCTTCCTACCAAAAGAACTGCAGAGCAAATGTTATGGGTGTTTTAAGCAGATCAACCCCATTAGATAAAAAACTTCCCAGAAATATGCTACTGGCAGCATCAGAGTTCTTTATTTTTGTTATCTGAAGTATTCATCAGATAAAGACTACTTCAGATGGCTTTTTCCTTCTCCTTTTAGCATCCTCTAAAGCAAATGCATTCAGCCACAAAGCAATCGGAGAGCTGCTCTGTGACAAGAGAGCTGGAGGGATGTCAGTCTTCAAGGAGAGTAGAGAAATTCAGTAAGAGCCAGCAGCAGTCAGCTCTGCAGTTCTTGTCTTGCTCCTGTGGTTTCCTGAGGATGCTCAGATGTCTCTGCTCCCCACGAGGGAGCAAACTTGCTGCTGTCACTGTGCTCTCCCAATACCTGGGAAGGTCATCCTTAGTTCACCCCGTTTACATCCCAGTGGCTCTTCTGGCACCTCCTGCTGCCCCCAATGCATAAGATCATGTTGCAAAGGCCAGATGCCTTGTGGGCAGGGGGAGGATTTGACTCTCCCCCTAAATTTTACTTTGCTCTCCCCCTAAATTTGTATGTCTTCACCCATGCCTAGTTCCCCTTCAGTGCCATTTCAGCACTTTGCTTGACGCTTGTCCTTCTGCTTACTTAACTCAGAGTTCAGTCCTCAGATGAAGAGAGAAATTGAATTATCCAAGTTTATTTCCCTAATTTTTCCCCTGTAGACATGTACTTGTTATCACTGGCCCCATAGGTGCCAGAGTACCCAACAAAACCTGTCCTGGAGATGCAGAGGTGAATATCACACCTCGGATTCTTGAATACTCTCTGTGCTGATGTTTAATGATTTAGAAGGGAGTGATACGAGGCATTTTAGGCAGGATCACTTAGAAAGAGCCATAGCAGCAGACCTCTGGCTGTCACAGGCCTCCCTGCCAGCCCAAAATGAGCTGGGTGTCCCCTTTCCAAAACCCTTGACATGACTTCCTTGAAAAGACACTGGCATGAGAATAAATTTGTCACAGAAGAGTAAAGCAGTGAGAAGACACTGATTGCTGTAATTAGGAATAATCTAATTCCTAAAGGCAAATGGATAATATTTATGTCTGTTTAATTGAATTCCTGAATCTTGTGGACTGGCCATGTGGGCAGTGAAGTCATTGCACTGTGATTCAGAGGCAATTCAGAGGCAGCAGAGTGATACTCAAAAAGTAGAGGGTCTCTGTTATACTTTGCCTAACATGGAACTAAACTCTTAGTCATTGATGTAATCTATTTGATTTTGGAATGGTTATTATTCAGAGGACCACCAAATCATCTGCTAGAAAACTGGGGTAAAATTGGGCTGATTTGCTGGGAGAAAACTATTAAACCCTCTCACTGAGCAACTTGAAAGTTCGTGTCCATGAGGATATGAACTACAGAGAAACAGTGCAGCCTGAGAGCTGGTTTTCCTGCTTTTCAGCCCAATTTCTCTGCTTCTGCTTTTTTGCTTTTGGGGTTTTTTTGTGGGTTTTTTGTGGGGTTTTGTTGGGTGGGTTTTTTTTTCACGTTGGAAATGATGGAACCTTTCTAGAAGGAGAAACATTTCTGGAATTTCTCAGATTCAGACTTCAGATGAAACCTGATGGGACCTGATTGATAACCTTTTACATTGCTTCCATGGTTTTCAGGGACAGGAATTTGCACCATCATAATCCTTTCTTTGCAGGGTTGGGGTTTTTTTCTGTTAAATTTATTTTTTCCTGTAAAACATGCTGTGAACCTGGTCTTGCTCCCAAGAACCAGATTAACAACTAATCTTTTGAGGACTTGGGGATTACACTTCAGGAGTGCATGCAATGTAAAGGGACATTCATTTGCTGTTGTAAAACACATCCTGAATTAACAATAGCCTTGGATTGTATGGACACACCCCCAGAGCATTTCCTATGGCAGGATGGAGAATTATGCAGAGTCATTTCCCTGGACATTACATTGTTAGGGTGAAACTGTTTTATTTAGAAAGCTTGTGGGCAATTTGGTCTCTTAAAGGCCAACTGAATTTGGACCAAAGGGCAGACAGATTAGTGTATTTCTAATGCTGGTGCAGTCGTGCTCATGTACACAAGGGTTGAGTTTCCCACCCAAGGCAGGAAGACTCTTGATGTGGGTTCCAACTTTTGATCTACGAGGTTCAGTTCAGGGTAGAACCTCACAGAGTAAGAAATAAACATTTGAAGCCTACCTGCTACCCCTGAGCCAGGCAGGAGGCCTGTACTGAAATGGGCAATGTTGAAATATTCACAATTTAATAATGACTGGGTTTCAGTTAACACCTCCCAAGAGGCTGAGTGGATGCATTTTGCAGCTGTGGCTCACAAACTAGTTTGCACATGAAATGTCAACCAGAAAGGCACGGAGATGTGTTCTGTTTAAAAGAGCTTTTAATGTTTTCAGAGCCTGCTCAGCCCATAAAAGCTGGGCTGGACTGAAGCTCAGCAGGGCCTTAGTGGTGCCCGATGAGAGCAGAATTCTTGTAAATGAGCCCCTGCCCAGAGGACACTGCCTGAGCTCCCAGCCTTTGCTATGTGGCTTATCTCCCAGGATGGGCAGCCCTGGGTTACAAATCCTCAATATTTTAAGCTGTCCTGGTTCTTGCAGCATTGCAAAGACCCCTGAGACCTTACTGTTTAAAGCTCTGGTACCACAAAGCTGGAAACCCCAGCACAGCTTATGCAAGATGCCACACCCATGCTCTCCATCCCACCAGCCTGACCACCCTGCATCCTCTTTTTCCCTTCTCATTGTTTTTCCATTCCTTTGCCAGATTGTTTCCCTGGTCTGAGTCACCCCATGCCAGAGTCACCCCATGCCAGGAGTGCTTTTTCATATTGGCAGGCAGACATGGAGTGGGGGCAAGGCTCCCACCTTCCCAGCCCACGGGGAAGTGACACCCTCCCAGCCACCAGCACAGAGTGAATGAGAAGGATGACAAATGACATGCAAATGCCTTCCCTGGAGTCTACAGAAAAGTCACTTCCTTGCACCTTTCTGGTGTATTTGCATACTATCAGACACTGACATCCTGTTGGACTTTCTTAGAGCGTGTGAATTGCAGAGACACTCGTTTGGGGATTTACACTATGTTGGCTGAAGGTTGCTTGGTGGAGAGGAGGAGAAAAGGAGCTGGCTGGGGAAGGGAGGGCTCACACAACTGGTTGAGAAGTATCCTTCCGTGCGGGAGAGAAAAGGGAATAATTTGGCTTCAGCTCTGAGGTAGGAATTCTTCCCTCTGACAGTTTCCTCTGTCCTCTTGGCATCCTGGGGAGGTTTTTAAAAACATCAACAACAACAACAAAAAAAAGCAATAAAAGAGTTTTGGCTCTTGTATCTGCTTGTGTGACAGCTTCCCACAGAGCAGAAGCCAGGAGTCTTAGAAAGTTACCACTGCACTGTCCATGTTGCTGGGTAACAGTTTCTGCTCCTCACATGACCCCAAATGATAATAACAAGTTGCATCCCAAAATGCGGAATGGTGCTGGAATTGCTGCCAGATGGAGCTGCTGCCTCTGCCTGAGTGTGTGGGCACTGGAGCAGGGGAGTCTCCAGACCCACCTTACCCCCAGCCAGAGTTTTCATGGACCTCGACCCGAGTGCCGTTCCTTTCTGGCTGGAGTCAGGATGCCCCTCTGCCTCCCTTGGGCCTGCTGACAACAGCAGTGGGGAAGGACCAGGGTGAAGCACTGGTGGCCCCATTTGGGGCACCACAGCTGGGGCCTGGCACCCTCTGCATGGGTGCACATCTCACATCCCTCCAGCGTGGAATCCACTGTGGTAGCATGTGAGGGTGTCCAGGGTTCACACCCACCATGAAAAAAAAGTCTGACAGCTGCACCAGTCTGGTTTAAACCTGGCTCACCACCTTAAGGGAAGTGATTATTGAGTGTCTTCACACTTACAGTAACAAAGAGTGGTTTCAAACCCATTTGAAGCTAAGCTTGTGGAACCTCTCATATAAATAAGGGTTTAGAGGGCACTGAAGATCCTTACATAAACATCCTTGAGCATCTCACTTGAGCTTGATTTGTTTGTGGTCCTGTAGCAGCCCAATGAGAAATTTATTTATTTACTGAGTAAGAAGGGACAGGTGAGATATATATATTTTTTTTTTTTCTTTCTTTTTTTACTGGTGGGATTAATGCTGATGTAACTCCACTGCTACCTATACATATTGAGTGGACACATTTACCCATTCTGTGAGACATCACACAATACTGTAGCTTGTATTTGCCCAAGAGAGAAAAGCTGTGCTGGCACACAGCATCCTGATAGTGGTGAATGGGACTGAATCAGAACATGTTTTTCCTTTATTTGTCAAAGAATAAGCTATACTGCCAAAATACATACAAATTTATGCCAATATGGCCACTCTTTGTCTATGCACTGAAGTCCTTTTCTGGTAATTTGCTCCTAGCAGAAGCCATTGCCAGTCCTGTGCCAGGCCCAGTCAGAGTGTGGATGGCACAGTTCCTGCCCACCAGCTGCAGCAGGGTGTGTGTCCATGCTCCCTCATTTCCTAAAGACAAAATATTCCCCATAATGGTTTGCAGCACTGCTGAGGCCTCAGCTGACCTGGACTGTGTTGTGAGAGCTCCTGTAGGCTGTGCCAACGCAAAGCACAGCATGCCAGAGACCTCATGAACTTCTTCAGTACTGAAGAGCAAGAGTGGGCACTCATCCAAAACCTTTTGATCATAAATCACACATTCTGGCCTCTGATACAGGTGATCTACAGAATATGTAGCTCTAAAGGCTGCTGAGGCTACTGGCCATGGGAGCAGAAGGATGGAGCAGCGCTTGGTTTGCATACTGGGGCAAGGTCTGTTGTGCCTTTGGTTTTCTTGCCTGAATTTCCCACCATGCCCTTATCCTCAGCTGCCCTGGGAGACTGAGAATGCTGCTGGTTCCTGCACACACTGATGGCCCCACACCAAGGGATCAGGCTGGTGTCTAAAATAGAGATTTGTAGTTTCCCCCAACTCATCTTGGTTCATAGGAGGATGGTTTGTTGGCCTTTACGTAGGTGAGCTCTTCCGACACTGCACAGGAAAACAACAGCACAAATGAAAGCAAAAGGAGAGGTGGAGGAAACACATCACACTTCCAGAAGTGATTTCGGAAAGCACAAAGCCAGGATGTTATTTCTTTTTGTGACTGAGTAGTCTGACATGTTGCAAAATACAAAGGCTTGGCATCTTCCCAGCAGCAGAGGGAAAACTGGAACTACCCAGAAGCGAAACCTGTCATTAGCACTCAGCCAGGCAGAACGGGCTCCTGAGTGCCAGGAACAGGCATGGAAAGGAGGGGGGACCAAGCAGCATAAAGGAGCTTTTCTCACCCTGGCAGCTTTGTGGAGGGGAGCAGAGGGCTGTGAGGGCAGCCTGTGGGATTGGGATGCTCCCAGAATTCTTCAAAGGGCAGCAAGGAGCTGCTGTTCCCCGTCACACACACAGCAGCCCCAAAGTCCCGTGCTTCTGCATAGGCAGTGGGTCTGCTCCCCAAAAAATCGAATAGTTTTGACCTTTCAGGTTTTCTCTTTCTCCCTTTTGTTTTCACTCAATTATACTTAGCTGCCCTGAGAAATCTCTTTCTACATGTCCTCCCCAGTCCTTGCTGTGATCCATGTCATCCTGGAGGCATGTAATAATTTAGACTGAAAGCTGTGCTGTGCAGCTCTGTTCTCCACAGCTTCACAGGATGGAGGAAGTATTGATGTGCCCTGATTTATCTCCCACAGATGTCATCTCCCTAGGAGTGGACTTGAAGGACAGAGAGGCACAGAAAACTGAATCTGGGCAGCACTTGATTTAGAAAGAAAGGAGGAGGAAATTTTACAGACCAGATTTTGGATGGATGCAGGGAACATTTTAACTTTGCAAACCCAATGATCCAAGGAGTTCACACCATGAATTGTGTTGCTGCTGTTGCCACGTGCAGGAACACAAGCCCTCAGGATACCTCTGTGTTTTCCAAAGGAATCTCCTAAAATTATGAGTAGTTTTACATTGATGCTGCTTTAGACCTTATAGCAACCTTCCAGAATCTGAAGGGAAGCCATTGAGAGACTCTCCATCAGGAACTGTAGTGACAAGACAAGGAGTAATGGATACAGATTGAAAGAGGGGGAAATTTTTTACTCTGAGGGTAGCTAGACACTGTCACAGGTTTCCCAGGGAGGTTGTGGATGCCACAACCCTGGCATCCAGGCCAGGCTGGATGGGGCCTAGAGCAACCTGGTCTGGTGGGAGATGTCCCTGCCCATGGTAACAGGGAGGGAATTAGATAATCTTTAGGGTCCATTTTAACCCCTTAACATTCTGTTATTCCCCATCAGGGCTATCCAACCTCTGAGGGTGAGAAGATGAGGAGAGGATTGCATTTAAGACATGTAGATGTGGCACTTGGGGACATGGTTTAGAGGTGGGCTTGGCAGAGCTGGGTTAATGGTTGGACTCAACGATCTTAAAGGTCTTCAATCTAACCTGAACTGTTCTGTGATTCTTTGTTGTGGCTGTAAGTGCCCCCACAGCAGCAAGCACAGACAGGCTGTCAGGCTGTGCCCAAGGGAGCAGCACCCAGCCCCAGTGCTGAGCAGGCAGCTGGGGAGACAGAGCGTGGGTGCTGCAGGCATGGTCAGACACAGGGTCTGGGAACACTGCTTCCATCATCACAGCCCCCTCTCTGCCCTGGGAAACAAAAAGCAAAGCTTCCTGTGTCCTTCTGCTGGCAAGAGGTGAGGTGTATTCAGCTGTCCTGTCTGGTTTTGTCAGGGCACTTTCCTTCCCTCAGCCAACATAGTCTAAATAGCCTCTGTGAGCCAGCCAGATAGATGTGTTCCATTTCAATCCTTGTCTGTCTCACTCCGCTGAGATCATTTACCTGCTAACAAGCTCCTGTGGTCAGAGATAAAAGGCAAAACCAGCAGCCCTTCAAGGATGTATCGGAACATCTTTGCAACACTTTTCCTCATGGAAAATATGGAAAGATGTTGCATTCACAATATATCACTCATATCTGTGTTTGTAAACAGATTTATCACACCATCTGCAGAGTCGTACTGCCATCTCCTCCATATTCATTTCCTTTCCATTTATATAGTGCAGCTCCTGTTTATTTTGTTCCCTTTTTACAATTAGATACATTAGTTACCTTTATCCTTTCCCACAAAAAGAATGCACTCTCTGTGGGGAAGAATATTTAATCAATCCAATTTGTTAATTTTAGTGCATAAAAACACAAGCCAGGACTGTTTGGAGAGGTGCTGCCCGGTTCTGTTTCTCATCTCTTCACATCTGTGTGTAGCAGGTGGGAGGGAAGGATAATTCAGAACAAATCTGCTGGTAAACAGGATGCTCTCTCGGTATTTCCTGTCTCCTGTTGCACTGGTGGAGCTTAATTTTCAGGAATCAGCTAAGCCTGAGGTCAATAATTCTGTTGTAGTTTCTCTGACTTGCTGTAGCTGATAGGATATAATGCAAATACAATATAATGAGACATTCATACATCTGGGAGCAAAAAGTCAGCCTGCTTTGTTACCTGGCTGGATAAGAAATGTTTAGCAGTGTTCAAATTAAAAATATGATTTGCTGAGTATAAAAAGAAGTCACACAAGAGAAGAGGAGCTTGCAGGTGGCAGCCAGTTGTGCAGCCCCATGGGCTGACCAACACCCAGGTCAGATGGTCCTCAGTACTGCCCTTCTCTGAAGGTCCAGCCTGACCCCAGCACTGCAGAGGGGTGGCTGGGCTCCATGCACAGCCTGGAGGAGAATTTGACTGCAGGTGGACCTCTCCAGCCCCATGACTGCAGATTTGCAGTCACCATGACTGGTGAGAGGTGTAGGATGCTGCCCCATCCCCAGGGCTGTGAACCTGGGGCAGGAAACTTTTGCTTTTCTCCCTCCAGTGTGGAAGGATTTCTCTTCACCTTTGCATTAAGGCTAAACCAAATTCCTGGGCTTGATTACAGGGCAGGGACTGGGGTTGACTAATCCTAGAAAGAATTTTACCAAGAGTGAGTAAGGGCTCTGGGCTGCAGGGAGTGATGACAAATCTTGGAAACTCAAGCCTGTGCTTTGGCAGGGAGGTTTGTTTGGGGATTGGTTGGGTTGGGTTTTTTATGGTCCTTTTTATCACTTTTCAGCTGTACAGTGTGTTCTCAGATGGTATATTTGCAACTTCTTGTTTTTGGATCGTGACCATCATCTTTTCAGCTAACAGAACAGGGAACAACTGGGTGCTTGGCCAGCTTTTTTCCCACTGAAGCAAAAGAAAACTCTGCAAGAGGGTTTCTCCAGAGCTCTCTAAATGGATTTTCTTGTCACCATATCCTGCTAACTCTTCCACCCCTCTGACCTCTCAGTGCAGTCTTTGATGCTATGAGCTGCCAGAAAGTCCCACCATCACATTTTCTCAGGGAAATTTTTCAAGTGTCCTACCCCATCACACTTTGCATCTTTCCAAGAGACATGTTTAAACCTGTAATATCATGCCCATCACTAATCAGTGAGGAAATCTTTTGGCTGTATATTTGCCAAGGGGAGACTGCCAAAATTACTCTTTGGGTAAAACAGAAGCCGTGCAGCTCTGCTGCAGGGAAGGAGCCAGGACCTCTCTCAGTGGCACAGTCCCCAGGAAAAATCACAAGGCAGGCTTTAAAATGAGATTTTTTCCAACCAGTGTAAAGGGTCCATCCTTTATCTTGGCTTTCTGGAGAAAAAGCCTTCCAGAGATTCCTTAGTTTAGATTTTTCAAGCATTTTTCTCTAGTCACTGGGCTAGAAAGCCTTGTGCTTGATCTGGGAAGGGAAAATAAGAGTCTCCCATAATCCCTTCCATCCCCTAAATGCTGAGTTTTGGGATCAACTGGCCCCAGGTTATTTTGAGCTCTTTGCAGGCTCAGCAGCTCAGGGGAACAGAGGTACTGGTGGTGTGGCAGGACAGGGAGGTTGCATCAATTTTCGTGGGGAAAACTGTCATCTATGGGAACAATTTAGCTTTAAAACAGAATCGCAGATTCACAGAACATTCTGAGTTGGAAGGGACCCCCAAGGATCATCAAATCCAACTCTTAAGTGAATGGCCCATATGGGGATCAGATCCACAGCCTTGGCATTATTAGCACTGTGCTCTGACCAGTTGAGCTAATCTCAGTGGCCAAAATGATTGCATGCAGCCTTGAAAAGGACCTGCATTGTATGACTTGATCCCTGTGAGTCTGAAAAATAATAATCCTGTCTAAACCCATGAAATCTGGCACGAAGAGTTACACTTGGCTTTGCAGTTTCTCTTTGCTGGCCTTCCTTGCTGCTGATGGCCTGGCTGGACAGGCCATGTCCTCCAGGGAGATGACCCATTGCTCCCCATATCCAAAAAGGTGCTTTGTTATTTTCATAGCAAGCTTCCTGCTGCTGTACCTGCACTCACAGCCTGTCAGGCTCTCACATTATCAGGCATAAACACCATGTATACAAACATACTTGCTATTACAGCAGACAGGAAGGGATTAAGTGAGTGCTGTAAAATTAACCTCAACATCAGTCAAAAGAAACAAAAGCGGAAAAGGAACAGGGTAATCAGATGCTCTTATGAGCAGGATATGCTCAAATTTTTTTCTCCATCCCATTACAAATGCTTAGAAACTGCACAGCCTCTCCAGCACAGTGAGATTTTGAAGTGGTTTAATGGGCATTAGGAGTTCAGAGCTGATCATGCTGCTTCCAACCTTATCCTTTCACTGCATGAAAATAGGTAGTGGCAATTGACTGGTGTAAATTGGCTACTTTCAAAGCTGTATTTGCTGGCTTGGATGTGCTAATAGTCTCTCCACAGAGTCTTCAGAGCCTGAATGTAATGTGTGTGGTTAAGCTGGGGATATATTGAGTTTCTTCAACAGAGGACTGGTTGCAGCGTGTGCCGTTCGTGCTGGAGAGCTGGGACCTGGGCTTTACATCCCAATTACTGGAGAAAAAGCAGGGCTACTGGGTGGTGTTTGATCAGTCCAGAGAAACTTCTTACTTTGTCTTTTCGTTTTTCTTCAGAACAAACCATTCAAGATGTCAATCAAAAAGGAAGGTGCCCACAAGAAGTGGGCTGCCCTGAAAGAGAAACTTGGACCCCAGGAGACTGATCAGTCAGAGGCCAACCTGGAAAATGCAGAGCCAGAGCTGTGCATCCGTCTCCTGCAAATGCCCTCAGTGGTGAACTACTCCGGGCTGAAGAAGAGGCTGGAGAACAGTGACGATGCCTGGATGGTTCAGTTCCTGGAGCTGTCTGGGCTGGACCTCCTCCTGGAGGCCCTGGACAGGCTGTCTGGGCGAGGGGTGGCCAGGATATCTGATGCCTTGCTCCAGCTGACCTGCATTAGCTGCGTGCGAGCAGTCATGAACTCCCACAGAGGCATAGAGTACATTGTGAGCAACGAGGGCTACGTCAGGAAACTCTTCCAAGGTGAGAAGGCACCTTCCTGCTTCATCCATCACATGTGGCATGGAGGGGGGGGGCACTTTCCTGTTGCTTATCCTCCTGTCCTGCACCAGGCTAGTTGGAAACGGTTGGTCACAACTGATTACTGAGATTGTTTTATTCTTCAAAATAGAACTGCTATGAAATCCCCTTGCCTTTGCCACCCAGTGCTATTTCCACACAAATATTGTCATAGTTTACTGAGAAGCTGGGGGTAAACCCAGCCTTATCTGTATACAGGCATGAGAAATCTTCAACTCTTTGGTTATCAGCAGACATTTGCTATTCAGTTTTTGGGAGCTCCAAGGGCAGAGGAGAGGATCTGAAAGAGCTTGGAGTCTTGTAGCCTGTAAAGAGGAGGGAAGGTGGCATGTTTGGACTCAAGAGAGCCTGCTCGCTGTGCTGCTCATTCTGCTTCTTCTGGAAGATGGTGGCTAACACCACTTCCATTCTCCTGCCATTCACTTGGCTCATCATTATCTTTGAAATTCATCAAGGCATTTAGGAGAACTTATTGTACAGCACTTGGTGCTGGTGCTGGAAGGATAACTTCTGTGCTGCTTCACAGAGATCACAGCTGTACCCAGACTCTTATTAATAGCTTTTTAAAATGCATTTAGTCTGAAAGCTGACTTGCTTCCCTCTTCAGTTTGGAAGTCCCCATCCTCTTCACCCTACATTTTCTTAGCCTGTATAAAATATGGACCTGGCATTTTTGTACTGTGAAATCAGGGGGGTATCCTGGACTTTTCAGTGTTGGAGCTTCTTTGTGCTCTAATATAGGAAAAATAAGGCAGCCTAATGCACTCCCTCCCAGCTCCCAGGGCTCACAGATAAGGAGTAGTGCAAAAAGGGAATACATGGGGACCCATTGGAACAATTGCTCTAACTCATATGTATATTGAGGTTTTCTGCACTAAAAATAAGTCATTAATCAAAGAAAATTGTTCAACTGCTGTTCTAAAAAATACCCATAGGTGAAAATGGGAAATAAATTTTGTGAATGCTGAAAAATCGTGGCTGCTGTTGCAGCATGTCACTGGGACATGGAAAAGATGAATAACTACAAGATGCACCAAAATGCCAGTGGGATACCTGTAGCATTTACTGTTCCCACTAGAAGTTACCATCACATAATGCTAATGGGATTGGATATCAGTACATTAAGATATTTCTCTTCCCATCTTCCATTGTAATGGGTCTCCTCCTTCAGTGTCTTTTCTACTACTGCTGATAATCCATGTAGCAGAAGACACTGAGATTCAGAACATAAATGTCATTGTAAATTCTGCTTTGTTTTGTTCTGTTTTTCCTACAGCACTTGACACAACTAATGTCATGGTCAAAAAACAAATATTTGAGCTCCTGGCTGCACTGTGCATTTACTCATCAGATGGCCACTCTTTGGCTCTGGATGCCTTGGACCATTACAAGGCAAGTGTTTGGTTGGAGCAGGAGGAATACCTCAGCTTTGATCCCTGCAGACAGATCCATGTACCACAGAAAAGGGTGGGAATAAGGTTTATTTTGCATTGTTTTGGTAAGAGAAATAAGGGTTTATAAAGTGAAGGTTGTAGGAAGTTTTTTGTGGTCAGCGTAGGTCTGTGGTGCTGTTCTGTGACTTGTGTGGACAGATGACTACTAGCCGCAAGGTGCTTTCTGGCAGCAAGTGCACCACCAGCAGAATAAATGTTGCCACATCCACAGATTTCACTCCCATGAGCTCAGGTACATGCATCAGTTACCAGACAGCACAAAGGGATCCAAGAAGTTTTCAATGGCTTTTTCTGCCAACCAGCCCCTGCTCCGCAATGGAGGAGTGCTGCTTTTACCTGTGTCTTCCTGTCCTGTGCACAGTAGGGTAAACTGAGGATTTCAGATGCTAATTCCATCTGAGAGCCTGCACCACAGTCAGGGGCATTTATGCCTAAATAGACCATTCTTGTCCTAATACCAGTTGTGTTACCAACAGAGTGTGAAGAACCAGCAGTATCGATTCAGCATCATAATGAATGAGCTCTCCAACACTGACAATGTGCCATACATGGTGACACTGCTGAGTGCCATCAATGCCATCATCCTGGGGAAAGAGGAGCTGAGAACCAGAACACAAATCAGAAATGAGTTCATAGGTAAGGATGTTTGTCACACCTTTCCCTGGAGAAAGTCAGTTACCAAATGGGGTTTTTTTTCAGATGTATCTGTATTAGATATTGGACATTAGGAAAAAGATTTTTGCAGAAAGGGTGATAAAGTACTGGAATGGTTTGCCCAGGGAGGTGGTGGAGCCACCCTCCCTGGATATGTTTAAAGACTGGTTGTGGCACTCAGTGCCATGGTTTAGTTGAGGTCTTAGGGCTGGGTTGGGCTCAATGATCTTGGAAGTCGCTTCCAACTCAGTGATTCTGTGATTCTGTGATAAGGTGCCTGAGGAGGCTGGGGAGCAAAACTGCCGATATTAATTTTCTTCTTTCTTTTGACCTTTATTCTCAACAGCCTTTCTGTCAACAGATTTTTTTAACTTGGCTGATTTCCCATAGCTTTGATCTTTTCTGGAATCCCATCAGCACCGTATCACTTGAGCTTCTTCAGAACATTTCTATAACCAGACATCTTATGTGGCCACATTTCCATGTACTGCAACTACTTGTAAGACTTGATAAAGTTTCTTCACTCTGTGTCTACTCAGTTGAGACACAGAGGCTGTCCCATGGTTCAGAGGTTCTTTCCAACTGCTAGAATCCCAGGCTCCTAGGTACCATTGTTGGGATTCACCTCACATACTGGATGCATCTGAGTTGGTGAGCCTGGGTTCCATTTCTCTCCATGGACATCAAAGAACATTTGACCTTATATCAGTAAAATCAGTATCAGACTGATTTTAGATATCCAATTTGGATTGAGGTCACTCATGCCCCAAAACTGCCCGTGTCCCTCTGTAACCCCAGGGGGATTGTGCAGTGGCTCACACAGGTGGTGCAGATGTGTGCTGTGGTGTCTCATCATTTACCAGATTGACTCTACCCACTTTGATAGATCCAGCTGAAGATATTTTCACTTTTTCTCTCTGCAAAAAGTGTTTATGAGCATAGCATATGTAAAGATCATAACAAATAAGTACCAAGTGGGTGATAATGCAACTATATCTATTTTTTTTTTGCCTGCCAGGGCTTCAGCTGTTGGATGTTTTAGACAAGCTAAGGTAAGGATCTCTGCTTAATTTTTTTTAATGAGATTGACAGTGAAATAGCTGTGGAAACTTAATACTTATCCAACCTTCTGTTGTGTGAAGTACAATGTGCCTGAGTGGAGTGGACCATGCTTGTATGCACCCATTCCATGGGAGCTGGAGGCATTTGGCCAGTGTTAAGATGTTCTTGCCAACCACAGTGTCACGGGGACAGCTGTTGGCACAGATGGCATGCACAGAGGCTCTGGGCACAGATGGAGTAGCAATGTCCTCATTGAGGCTGTTTCAGACTGAATCTGAAGCAATGCTGTGGGCTCACTGAGCAGCTCACTGTGTTCAAAACCACTTCACTGCTGCTGTTGGTCCCAGAAGCATGCAGCTAAAACAATTTACTAATGCATATCTGAATGTAATTTAAAAATTATATTTTATCGGAAACATCTGTGATAAATTCTAGAATGCAGTTTATGTGAGTTGGAGTTATCCATGTAACTGGAATTGCTACATCCAACACTGTAAAAATTAGCAAAGAGATGATCTTTTAATAGAGCAGCAACTGTAAAATTCTAACACTGAGTGGTCTTGAGAGCACTGAAAAAGTCAGCTTTAGAGCGTCTGTGTTTTTTCTAATCCAGTTTTGAGTAACACAGAAGGAGATTTTTCAAATAGAAACATCACTGGAATATTTTCAATTAGTCTTGACTTTAAAAGCATAAAGGTGGCAGCCTGGTTTCAAAAAGATCAGAATGCCACTCTCTTGTTTCAGCTCCAAGGAGTATTCCATAGCAAGCCTATAAGGCCAGGTTATGCTGTGAGAAATCCCATTCCTTTGTATGTGTTGATTGCAGGAAAAGGTACATTCAGTTCAAAAAAACTGTGCATTTATGGCATCTTATCCTTTATAAATAAGGCAGAGTTGGGCACTTTCAACACCAACTGACTGAGTCTGAGAGGCAAAGAGAAAAAAACAATCAGCTGAAAATTAGTGAAGGGCTATCCAATGAAAACGAATGCTGTAATATTGCAGAGACATCGAGGAGGAGGATCTGCTTATCCAGTGTGACACATTTGAGGAGTTCAAAATAGAGGATGATGAGGAATTATTAAGGACATGTGATGGGATAAACATGAATGATCATCATGAGGTCTTTTCATCTCTCTTCAATAAAGTAAGTTTCCCCTTGCATGGGGTGTGAGGTCATGCAATGGCAAAGTTAGTCCACTTTGCTCTGAACCAGCCTTACTGTGACAGAAGCTGCTCTGTTTTTCAGGTGAGCCGCTCTCCAGTCTCTGTCCAGCTGCTGTCCATCCTTCAGAGCCTGCTGCACTTGGAACCATCTCACCACTCCAGCCTCCTGCTGTGGGAGTCCTTGGATGCCGTAGTGAACAGAGCCCTTTTACTCGCCAATGACAGTAAGAATGACATATCCATCCAGCCTTGCACACTCCTCTTGTTTTCCCTTGTCCCATAAAAGTCTTTCCCCACTGTGCAGGAAATAATCTGTGGGACTTGGTAAGAGCAGAAAAGAAGCTGGGACAAAACTACACCTTCTGTATGAGGTCAAGTGAAGCTTCATCCATGTAGGTGGCCACATTTAGCAGTAGGCTTGGGATTCCCAGTCTTGTCTTAATGGTTAATCCCTGAGCTTTGGCTCATGGGAGTCAGTGGGAATCTGTCCTCACTGGCATCCTGCCACTGGTGCTGGCCTGTCTTGCTGGCAGGCATGCTCAAAAGTGTTTGTGGGCTGGGCACATGGGAAGGAAATTTCCTAGAAGCCAAAAGAGTGGTAGTGTAAAGTGACACCAGGAAATGGGGTCTCCATGGCTCCAGATCTGCTGCTTGGTGAGGGATGAATAGCATGAACCAGCCTGTGGGCCTCATTCCCTTCCCTGACCCTGGCTCATTTCTCTAGTCCAAGGGAATACAGTTGAAGAAGTCATTGAGAGGCTGCTGTCTATCAAGAAACATCCAAACAAGCAAAAGCGAGCTGAAAACCGCCTGTCTGGGAGCGCAGCCGCAGGTGCCCAGGGTGAACCAGAACCATGTGCACGTGCAGCTCGGTGTCCAGTGGGATCATCAAACCCCACCAGGCCACCAGTGACATCCTCAGGGCCACTGGCCAACGAGAAGATCTCATCCTGCCAGTTCACAGCCTGCTGTGCTCTGCCAGAGAAATCTAACCCTCCCTCCAACACTGCTCCCAACCCGGCACCTCCAGCCCCACCACCTCTACCCTCTGGCACAGCAGCCATGAACCCCACATCCCCCATGGCAAATACACCTCCAGCCCCTCCACTCCCTGGCATCCCTCCACCTCCACCCCCATTGCCTGGTATGGGGGGTATTCCCCCTCCTCCTCCTCCACCATTGCCTGGCATGGGGGGCATCCCTCCTCCTCCACCCCCACTGCCTGGCATGGTTGGTGTCCCTCCTCCTCCTCCACCATTGCCTGGCATGGGTGGAATCCCACCCCCTCCACCCCCACTGCCTGGCATGGGTGGTATTCCTCCCCCTCCACCCCCACTGCCTAGCATGGGTGGTATTCCTCCCCCTCCACCCCCACTGCCTGGCATGGTTGGTATCCCACCCCCTCCACCCCCATTACCTGGCATAGGTGGCATCCCTCCCCCTCCACCCCTCCTCCCTGGCATGACAGGAGATTACATAGAAGCCGTGGTGGCCTCCCAGTACAGCTGCTCCCTTGGCTTGGGCAGACCTCCCCGCAAGACAGTGAAGACACCAACGCTGAGAATGAAGAAGCTGAACTGGCAGAAGCTGCCCTCCAACGTGGTGAGAGGTGGGTGCTTCTGGCATAAAGTCACTACTGCTTAGGGGTGCTTTACACTGCTGCTTTTGCTTCCCAGGGGAAGAAATACTATCTCTTAAAGCTTGTCAGATGTGGTTGACTCTGTTTAGATACAGAAGTTCCCTGGTTTCCTTTACTTTTGACCTACAGAGCTGATATAAAAGTAACATGAAACTACTAATGTAATAGTAACTATTCCAACTGAATTAGTACTTTGGAATAGCTTGTTTATAACTAAAATACTTTGAACTAAAATATTTTGAAGAAAAGAGAAAGGGATGGGAATATTTTCCTATTTCACTATGACGTGCCTTAGATCAGGCTCTGATCTGAGTTCCCCAAACTTTTATTACCCAGCTCATCTGTGCTTGCATCTGGGTATATTAAAGTCATCAGTAAGAGTGCATGTGAGGATCACATCACATATCTCTTGATTTTAGGGTTACATTTCCCTCTACTAGTGGATTCAAAGTGGAGCATGAAATGTGAGAAGAAGCTGGTACAAGCTGTGTCAGCTTTGTCCTAGACAAGTAAGGCATCCACTGCATGACAGTAGGCAGAGGTGAAATCTAAATAAGGCATGTCTTCAATCACAAGAGCAGTGAAATGTTGGGATTATTTCAGCAGAGGCGTCTACAGGCATGTTAGGGTGATGATTTTTTTAAGATACAAGAAATTGCAGTAGAAATAAATTCAAGCAGTCCTGAAGCCTGCATTATACAAGGAGACTTGAATATAAAATTAAAAATTGAGAAGGACACAGTCAGAAAATGTCCACGTTGTGCCCAGTCCCTCTGTTAGGATGCAAGGAAGCAAAAATAATATCAACCAGGGCATAGAAATGAAATGTCTGAGGTCCTGCTGATGCAGTTTGCCCACCATGGAGGAAAATGCAGTTTTACAGGGTGGGATGGGGCTGTACAGCCTGTGTGCCCTTCAGGAGGAGGAGGAGTGCTGCCTCCCCTTACCAGATTTAATTGCCCTTCAGGCCCTTTGGATCCCACTTGTGTCACTTGACCCTCCTCAATAATGACCATTTATCCAGGACTAATATGTCTCTTGTTATTTCATTCACATTCTGAAGAGTGTCCCTGCTAGCAGCTCACCTTGCCCCAGGGGCCGGGAACTTTCAGCTGTCCCTGCAGCCAGTCTGAACACTTTGTTTCTCTTTCAGAGAGCCATTCAATGTGGGCTTCTGTGAGCAGCAGCAGTGAGGAAACGATAGAGCCCAACTACAGCAGCATTGAGCAGCTGTTCTGCTTCCCACAGCCAACCCCCAAGGAGAAGACAGCAGCACCAGTGAAGGCAGAGCCGAAGGAGGTGAGGAGGCCCCCCCTCGTTTTTTCAAGTAAAGATCCCTGCAGACAGCTCATCTAATATGAGATATCTTCTTTTTCTTTAATGAAGATCACATTTTTGGACTCCAAGAAAAGTCTCAATTTGAACATATTTTTGAAGCAATTTAAATGGTAAGATATGGCCAGTTTTTGTGACAGTTGAGCAGGTTTTGCAGTATCTGGAAGGTCCTCACGAAATCTGTTCTAGCCAGTGTGCTTTGGTGTCCATGCTACTAAATCTGAATATTCCCCATTTTGTCCTACACTGTCTTTAAAATACCGAGTTTAGGGGTTTATTTATGTTTCTACATACAACTTCCCCACATGTTGGCAAAGGATTTACATCTCCATTTTGCAGATAAAGTTGTGGTACAGACTTAGGGCAACATAGACTGTGAGACACCTGGAGGTCAAATCCTTCCTCAAGTCAGGGTCAATGGACAAATGTAGAGTTCAGTTTTCTTTTAAGATGAAAAAATGGTCAGAGACAAGATCTCAGTTGCAGGATTCATCTCTGAGTCATTTGATCAGGGCCAGAAATAAGATTTGGGTCATAGCAGGGATCCAGGTCCTCATTTTAAGTTAATTGTGGGGAGTTACCTTTCGTGTTGGATTATTGTGACTCTTTACTAGGGAAAGCACAGAGTGCTTGCACAGATAAATCTCTTGGTAGTGTGTGAGGGTTGAAAAGTGGTCTTTGGTTGATGGCTGACTCTGCTCCTCCTTCCTGCAGCTCCAATGAAGAGGTGACTGCCATGATCCAGAATGGGGACCGGACCAAGTTTGATGTTGAGGTTCTGAAGCAGTTGCTGAAGCTGCTGCCTGAAAAGCATGAGGTCAGGAGGAAAACAGTACCCTTGGTTCACAGAGCTGAGCACTCAGTGCAGCCCTGCAGTCTTGATTCTTTATTTCTCATTAGATAGAAAACCTGAAGTCCTTCAAAGAAGAGAAATCAAAGCTAGCAAATGCAGATCAGTTCTATCTCCTCCTCCTTCAGATTCCCAGGTAAGGTTGTTGGTCATGAATTTCAGCCCTGTTTCTTGATTTACCTCTGGAAAGTTTAAATTTCTTTATAGGAACCTCACAGACCAACACTAATGGATATAACTGCTGGATTCCCCTTTCCTCCTTGGAGCTGTCCCTTTCCCTGTTACCCTTAAATGATCTTCCTGATCCAGCACCTCCTCTCCCTCTCAGGGACTCAGGGTCAGATCTGCCCAAGGATGCTCCATAACTTAGTGAAAGTCAGTGCCAAATGGAGTGCCAAGAAGGGGAAACTCTTGTCTTTGCTGACCACGATGCATCAGCAGAACCCACATCCCTGCTGGTCCTCAGGGCAAGCAGCAGCCCCTTGCCTCCCTCCTCAGGCCACACCAGTGGTTTGGTGTGGATGTGGTTGACAGCAGTGTTGTGGGGTGGCATGGGCTTGCTGGTGCTGTGGGAAGGGGGCTGCTGTGCTGGCTGAGATCCCAGTGCCTTTATGCTGTGAATCCATCTCCACCCTTAGCTACCAGCTGCGCATTGAGTGTATGCTGATGTGTGAGGAGACCACCGTCGTGCTGGACATGATTCAGCCCAAAGCTGAAGCCATCCGGAGAGCCTGTGAAGGTAAAGATGGCCTGAGCCTTATTTCTGGATTTGATTTAAGACAGGAAATTTTAACCCCCGCAAAACTCCCCTGGAGCTCTGCAATATTACTACCCAAAACCAAAGAACTCTGTCTGGTCTGTTCACTGGTTTGCTGAAAATGGGATGCAGATTAGGTATCTCCACTGATAGAAACGCCCTTAACAGGACCAAAGATCATTTTCTCTCACCCTCATCCCTTTTTTTTTCTGCAGCAGATGTATTCCTCTGAAACACTTTGAATGGTGAAATGCTGGAAGTTCATCAGGCCTTTCAAAGGAGCTGAATTTAGACAGCAGAGCTGGCTGCGCTGCAGCTAATTCATTCATCCAGCATTATTTCCCAAATAAGAGCTTCATACAGCAATTTTTTTCTGCAGTCAGAAAAGCCTACCCCAAACTTCCCCCAAAAGCAGCAATGCTATAGTATTTTCCTGCCTAGAAATGGAACCAGAAGAAAAAAGTTGTTATTTTGGGTTATAAATTGCTGATGCTCCAATATTGTGAGTACACAGAAAGTTTATGCAATAGATTTTGGCTTCCCGTGGCAGAAACCTTTAGGTTCTGAGAGCAGTATGCTCTTCTTGGCACTGTCAAGTGTCACCTGTCCTACAGAGCCAGTTCCCCCAACTCCTGCTGAGGGTTTCTCCAGCTGGCATTACAGCTGTCTGCTTGGATAAATTGAAGAATCCCCTGAAGTGACTTCCCAGCAGCCCAGTTTTTCCTTTGGAGCTGTTCCTGCCTCAAAGCTGAGTGCTTCAAAAAGCACAGCACTGCAGCACCCTGTCATAAGAGCAAGGACAGGGACTGTACCCTTCATACCTGGTCAATAATCACCTCTGCCATGAGAGACCAGGAACAGGGTGAGCGTGTCTGGTTTTAGCAGCTGGCAGGTGATCATAGGGCAGTCAGAACTGGCTTCGCAGCACAGCTAAATGAAGTTGGCAAGATTAAATTTTCAGCCCAGTTACCCTTGCCCACACTGGGAAACTTGCAAGGAAGGCAGGACTTTGATTGCTGTTAGTGAGAAGGGTCCAACTCCAGGTTATTTGTCATTAGGAAATGAGAGACCAGATGTAAAGAAAGAAACACAAGTCAACAAAGACTTTTACAACCATGAAACTGAAATCTACCTAGAATCAGTTTCTCTGCCGTTTGGGCATTGGGCTGCAAAGCCAAAATATCAAATTTGATCTAGTGGAATTCAGAATCCCAATTTCAATGCAGTTTAGGAAATGTTCTGGTGTAACAGATGCTTCTGCTTAAAAATCCCTTACGTTTTTCAGATCTTCTGACCAGTCATCGCCTGCCAGTCTTTTGTCAATTGATTCTCAAAGTTGGAAACTTCCTGAACTATGTAAGGACTTTTTTTGTCTTCTCCTTCCTTCATTACAGTCTGTGAATGATCTCCTTTAGGGTTGTAATTTGGATGGGCACAGGAGTTACCTCTGCTTTCTTTCTCTCTTGCAGGGAAGTCACACAGGCGATGCCGATGGGTTTAAAATCAGCACTTTACTCAAACTAACAGAAACCAAAGCAAACCAAACCCGCATTACACTGCTCCACCATATTCTAGAGGTACCACTGCCAAGTCCTGCACAGTAGGGGAAGAGGAAGGGTTTTACCACAGATGAGACATTTCTCCTAGTTGGCTGTTGGCTAATGCCACATGGTCATACTCACATCCTCCCTGGCAAACCCCAGAGGTGTCACAAGTCAGGAGCATTTGAATCACTGGTGACTCTGGTGGGGGCTGCTTGTGGGCACTCCTCCTTATTTTAAGACTTGCTCTGCTTCCCTCCAGCATCTTTTTTCACAGCATCTGCAACTTCCTTTCATATTTGTGCAATCTGCACGTCAGCAAACCACAGAGCACAAAGCTGTCCTGGCTCATCTGTACCCATTCAGCCTTTCTGCCTTTCCACAGACTTTCCCTTTTCCTCCAGACTATACTCAGGCTTTTCATGCTTCTCTCCAAGCCCCCATGGCTTTCCTAATCCCTGCAATGATGTTTTTATCTTTTTTTTCCATGCTCTGCTCTGCCACCTTCATTCATCAATGTCCCTCAGCTTCAGTTACACATGTTCAAGCCCTGCTTTAGCTGGCAGTAGCTTCAGCAAGGACAGCTGTGAAAGTAAAAAATGCAATTAAGATTCAAGGCCTCTTAGTACCCTTCTGAGACTGTAGGAAGTGTCAGATTGCATCGAACAACAGTCCTGCCTCCCTCCATGCTCAAGAAGAGCTCTGCTTTGCTTTGAACTATGAGTATTTCTCAGGGTTCAGCACTCTTCTACGTTTTTATAGCTGGGGAAATGCCCTTCTTCTCTGAACGTGCAAATTACAGACAGGGGGGCAGTAGCAGAACAGAGCACAGTCATCCTTCCTGGACATTTTTGTCCAGCTTCCCCTCAGCTCCTGCCACACACCAAATAACACTTCTTTCTCTCTTCCTCTTCAGGAAGTAGAAAACAGCCACAAGGACTTGCTGGAACTGCCAAAGGATCTTGAATATGTTTCAAAAGCAGCAGGGTAAAATTGTGTGTCACTTCCTTTGAATTAAAAACAAAAATAAATCCCATGCACATCAACAATGTACCAGAAATTAGGACACACACAGCTGGTATAGAGATTAACAAGATGGCATCTTACATAGTTTTAACTGAAAGATTTGGTTGATGAATGTTGAAAGCCCTTTAATATGTAATAATTCTACTACAGCTGGCAACACTTAGGACTGAAATTTGCAGAGCAGTCATTTAAAACTGCCTCCCAGACCCTTCTGAAATGTGCACTGCCTTTGTGGTGGCAGGAGCTGGTGAAGGCCAGCTACCCAGAAGCGTTTCTGAAGTAACTCCAGGCAGGGAAAGTGAGCTAATGCTGAGCATGGCAGGTAGAGAACAGCCTTTTGAATGGGTGAGCCTTTTTTGGCATTCATCTACTCAACACACAATATTGTAGGTAGGTCTGGCAGCCTTTCCATTGGTACTGTGGAGGGAGGGAAGCTGTTTTCCATGAGCTTGGACTGTATAGAGAGTTCAGAGCACAGGGTTCAGTCCAGTGAAGTGGTGGGAAGCAGTGGGGTGGCCAAACCATGAGTTCAGACTTGTCCATCCTTTGTCAGCTCAAGATGCTGGAGTGTCAGCTAATGGCAGGGTTCTGTGTGATTTCAGGATTAATCTTGATATTATACGCACGGAGTCTGGTACCAATTTAAAGAAGTTGCTGGAGCTTCAGAGGAAAGTCTTATCATCAAATGAGGATGTGAAACAACAGTATGAGAAACCCATCCAGGTCAGTAATGGAGCTGCCTCAGATCTCCCCCATTACACCCAGTGAGGTGATGCATGGTACATCTGCAGCTGAGAAGCCTCATGAGAGGGGAGAAAATATTGCCACAAGACATACTCTCAGATTTGGAAATAGGCTGCAATGCTACACAACCCAAATGTGCATTTGCCATCTGCACCCCAAAGCTTGATATCCTTGGTGAGGCCATTTCTTAGGGTGTGTGCCCCAACTGCTCTGTCCATGCTTTTGTGTGACTCCTCACTTTGAGAGAAGAGGGTCACCTTCTGTGTGGATCACCAGAGTGAAGCCCTTTGCTTGGAATTAAGCTTTGCATGGAGTTTTCCATGTCTTGCTCAAGCCACCCCTGTAAACTGGCACAGCACAGTTGCCAAGAGTAAAGATCATCTGCAAATCTTAATTTCTTCCTACCTGTTTCCTTGAAGTTCTGCTGCAATTAAAAACCAGGACCCAGAGTCCTGTTCTAAGTTCTAATCCTTTCTCTGTGAGTGCACTTCACTGGTTGCCCTCTGGATGGTGTTTTACTGTGTGCATTTAATGTGTTTCCAGGACAGCATTGATGCCTCCAAAAAGCTGGAAGAAGAATTTGAAACCATTGAAAAGAAGAGAGAAGAACTTGCAAATTATCTCTGTGAAGACCCAAGCAAATTGTCCTTAGAGGACATATTTAGCATCATGAAGACCTTCAGAGATCTCTTCATCCGAGCCCTGAAGGTTGGCATCTGCACACAGGGTGCTGAGCATCCCTGGTGCTGGTAGCTGCCTCCACTCTGATGGACAGGGGTGGGAGGGCACCCAAATCCACCTGGTTACAGCCTCTTGCTTTTGGCACTTGGCATGAGGTTCCCCAGTGAAGTCTGATCCCTCCTCCACTGCATCCTCATGCAGTTCTGGTGCTGCTGGGCCTGGCCCAAACACCAGGGATTTGTGATTTTGGTGCAACTTTATCTGCAAGAGCCACAAAGATTTTGTGACACTTTTGGGCCAAGCGTGAAAGTTTTAGAGAAAGGAGTGTATGAAACTTAACCCTTTGCTCCAACCTGAGCAAACAGGCTCAGAAGGGGGATATGTAGTAAAAAAGCCACCTGTTTGGAAAAAACTGTGGCTTCAGTATCTCCCACTTTCACCTCAACTAGAGGTCAGGCAGGTGAGCACACTGCAGGGAGCTGTGTGAGGTATATCACCACTGCCACCTCCACCTGGGATGTGGCAGAGTCCTGGCCAAGTCAGTGGTCCCCTCTCACCATTTTGGTAATACAGCCCTTATTCCCAATGCCCATTTTATTTATTGCACAGGATGAGGCCAGAATTTCTCTTCCTTCATCTATAGATCTCTTTTCATCAGCTTCTCTAGCAGACATTTACCCAACCTTCTCATACCACTGTTACCTCACTGCAGGAAAACAAGGACAGAAAGGAGCAAGCTGCCAAAGCAGAGAAGAGGAAAAAACAGCTAGAAGAGGAAGAGGGGAAGAGACAGAAGGGAGAAAATGGAAAAGTCAGTGAGTATCTGAAATAGCTTCAAAAAATAGAGATGGAGCCATAGGAGCTCTTTGGTGGCCCTGCTTTAATGGACCAGTAGTGGTAATTTATTTTGTAGGTTTCCAGGTGCTGGCTGACTAAAGGCTTTTAGGTGTCTTACAGCCATAACTAAGAATTGACTTTCCACAGTTGCAGCTGGGCAGAGAAGTTAATTTTAGGTTTGCTGACTGAAGAGCAAAGAAAGAAAACCACCACAAATTAAATATTTCAGTTAACTTTTTCAGTTTCTAAACATAACTTTTGAATCCCAAATCTAAAAAGAAACATTTGACTTATTCACCATTCAAGATCCCCAAATACACTTGAATAGTCCCTCTTTACCACAGTTGTCCCAAAAATCTTGCATGTTACTTAAATATGCCTTCTGCATGAAAATGAAAGGCTGAAAAATATAATTAGAAGATCTGAGAGGTAAGAAAAATTCGAGTTATTTTTTCTTCAAAAAAAAGAGTTCCCACCAACTCTTTTCCCACTGATAACAAGCAGGGAATATTTCAAGGTCATGGTACAACCAGGGACATGCCCAGGCAGAGCTGGTGCCGCTGGTGCCAGGCTGTAGCACCAAGACTTGGGAGCAAATCCCTTGTCTTCAGCCAGGATATGGTGTTGTGGGATCACAGAGCAGATTTAACACCCATCTCTCTCTCCCCCAGTCAAGAAGGGGCTGATGAAGCAGGAGGAGGTGTGTGTCATCGACGCCCTGCTCGCCGACATAAGGAAAGGGTTCACGCTCAGAAAGACAAAGAACAGGCACGAGTCAGATGCAGCTCCTAAACCCTTGTCTGCAGAGGGCCCAGAGGAAAGCCAGTCTGGTAAGGACACAGACCTGACTGTACCTGCAGCAATTCATTCCCATCTGCCTCTGAGCCTGAGCCAAGCACGCACCAGCAAGAAGCCTTTGTGTTTGCATTTGGGGCATTTTATTTAAGAAAGTATTGCAGCCAGTGCCAAGCTGTTGCTAGCCAGATATGTCACAAAATTAGCACGAGTTTGGAGCAGCATGGCCCTGCATCTGTGTTGATAAACCCTCTGAGGTGCTTGACCCATGTGTCAGCCATGGCACCATGCTGATGGGGCACTACTGTCATCCCCACACAAGTCCCCTCCATGCTCTCCAGTCTCAGTAGCACAGTGTGTTTCTGCCTTGGGGACTGATACATCCCATCTTAGTCTACACTTGGGAGACTGAAGAAGCCCTTTAAAAAAAGATAAGAAACCCTATTTGCAGAAGTACACAAGTCCTTTAGGTGCTTGTGAGGAGACAGCCCATGGGTTTAGCTTTTCTTTGGTCTCTTGATTCAGTTTCAATGCAGTTAGGCAAGTCCAAGAACCTTGGTCTATCCATGGCCCTCCTAGACCTGCTCTGCAAGGGCAGGTTAAGGCTGGCTCGTGGGCTGTCTTGAAGTCCTCACACAGCCCAGCCAGCAGTCCAACCAGCAGTCCAGCCTGGTCCAGAGCCTCACAGGCAAGTTCTCTCTTCCTGATGCAGACTTTCAGGCTTCCTTGCAAGTCCCTGAGCTTCCATGGAAATGAGCCATTTTGCAGCCATTTTGAAACAAATTAACAAATTAACACGTGCTGAAAACAAATCGGGGTTTGCTGAGCTGGAGCCTGGGAGTCCAGCTGGGTGACCACATGGGTGTAAGGAGTGAGGATAAACTGGTGCTGCCTCTGCATAGCTGCTTTAGCGTCAGTGCTCCCTCCACAGGCAGCTGCTAACCTGTAACCTGTGCAGGGTAGGTGCATCTTGGTTGATTCCTGGTGAAACTTACTGAGTGTTTTCTGTTTAAAGGAAAGAGCATTAAGGATCCCCAAGCAGCAGGGAAGCAGATTGATGACAAGACCGAGCAAAACAAAGATGATCATCCCTCAGAAATCACTCCTCCCTCAACCACTGCCCCAATGGAGACAGGTGGAGATGTTACAAATGGTTCAGCTTCAGGCCAGGTATTATCTAAAAACAGTGCTGGAGGAAGTCTGCCACTGGAGTCCCAGACCAAAAGCCCCTCAGTGAGCATGGTGGAAGCTGATGGAGCCAGTCAGACCATGCTGGGCCCCGGGATGGAGCAGGCAAACAACACGGAAAGCCTCCAGCCCAGCACAAAGAGTGGCTCCTTTGCCTTCTCTGTGGCTGACATAGGCACAAGGATAAGCTTTGTGAGCAGCAGTTCAGCCTCTGCTCTGAGAGACCAAGTCAGCTGGACTAATGGGTCCATGTCAGGAGGCCAGGACAAGGAATGCCCAGCTGATGGCTCTGAGGGTGCTCAGTCTGCTCCCTGCCATGAGGCTCAGCAGGCAGAGCCAAAAGAAATGACCAAGGAAAATGAAGACCCTGGTACAGACTCGCTGTTGGACACCTCTCAGGACAAATCCTTCTCAGAGGAGCCAGCCACTGACTCCTCTTGCTCAGCAACACTTCCCCCAGAGCAAAGCCACAGTGAGAGGGAAAAGCAGAGGCCGTCGGGGAAACGGAAGAAGAAGAAGAGGCACAGCAAAAGCTATTCAGGTACCCATTTTATAAATACATATTTTTTATAAATAGCCCTTGGAGACTGACCTAAATGTGGGAACCTTCCTGATATATTTGTATACACCTGTTTCTTTCCACTTCAAGGCCCAATGCCTCCTGCCCCTAGAGTCACACTGTTTCATGCAGCTATTATATTTTTTAAATTTGAAAGAGCTTTAAGAAGAAAAACACAAGCATAGTTCATTCTGGTGACATGTATAAGTAGTTTATAAAGGAGTAATGATGAATCAATAATTAAAAAGCCCATTACACATAAGCAGTAAAGATGGCAATAAGCACATCTGTCAAGTGTGCTAAAGACAGCTACAAGGCACGGTTATGTGCAAACAAGAGCTCCATTAGGCTCCAGAGCAGTGATTAAAAGCAGTTAATACTGGGTACTTAATCAGCAATCACCCCCTCTGAACTACTTATAAACACATAAAAGCAGCAACATCAATGCTGCCTTGGGGTTGTTTGGTTTTTCCCCTCATTGCAGTAGCACTTCGCCTGACAACCTGCCCCAGGGGTACTGTAGGTGGCTTCTAAACATTAGGGCCTCAAACCATTGCTGCAGAGGGAGGGGGGAAGGTCAGTCACTGAAAAAGAGCATCTTGCTGATGCTTCCACCAAGCATCTATCCTCCAGCTGGGCTGCCCTGCTGGTGCTGGGAGGCAGCTCAGCGGCTGGAACCACACAGGCCCCCTCTTCATACCAAAAGTCCTCAGCCAGTCCCAAACCTGGGAAGAGGGTCCAAATCCTTTAGATCCTTTTACCTGACTGGCTCCGTCAATTAATCCCAAATTTGAGATGCCTCGTAGGGAAGACAGATAGGTCTGTCAGCGTTTAGAACTTAAAATATACTTTTCAAAGCCTGTTTTCTGCAAGATGATGAGGTCAAACAAATGGGCAGGCAAGTAGGAAAGTCTCTTTTTACCAATGCTTGATGGTTTTCCTACCAAGGAGGGTGGAGGAGAAAGGAAAGAAGAGTTTGAATACCCATTGCTGAGAAAGACAGCATAGGTTGAGCAGCTACCACAAAAGGACTTACCCTTTTAATGCAGCATGCCCCAGGGTTGTAGTTATTTACATTTCTAAACATGAAACTTTCCCTGAGTTAAAAACAAGCCAGGAATGAGAAGTGATTTCCTGTAACAGTGGTTCCCAGACTTGCTTCTCAGGAGGAGCAGAAGCTGCAGCAGTGGGAGCATCCCATGCTCACAGCCCTCGCAATTCTTTCCTGACACCTGAAATTAGGAGGTCTGCCTTAAGAACTGACCCCAGCCTGTAATAGCCACAGGGTTCCCTGGGCATCCAGCAATGGCATCAAGGGGCCTGGAACTAGGTGATATTTAAGGTTCCTTTAACTCAAACCATTCATAGAATATATGTTCTTAGGAACCTTTCTGCTACTAGACAGTATTTTCATCATAAAAAGTTCCCTGTTGCTAACTTGGCCTTGCCATGATCAGATATATTTAGTGTCTCTCTTTTGTTCAAAAAGCAGAGGTTGAGACTGACACTGGAAATATTAAAACAAAAAAAGATTGTGTGGCACAATGAGGTATGTAAACTCACAAAGGTGATTTTTTGTGAACTAACCACAGCACTGGGACTTCACAGACCTAATCAGTATTCTGCATGCCACCAAAGCTTTTTGTCTTTGTGTCTAATCACAAACACATGTGAAATAAATTTGTTACTCTGATTTTCACTCTCCAGGGTGTTGATCTTGTGTTGAATGGAGTCAGTGCCGATCTCCATTCGACACAGGGTCACAGCCCACATGTTTGTCATCTGTGTCAGCAGCAGCCAAACTGCTTCTCCCTGCAGATAATTAAAAGCCATTATTCTAACCAAACAATCAAACTTCATGTGATGAACAAAGTCCTTGCTTTGATCACATTATTTTCTCAAAAACTGTAAAAATGCAATTTCAGTACCTACCTCCAGCAAAGAACATTTGGTTTGCTTGTGGATAACCACTTTCTATAGCACTGTTTAAATATGGGTATCTGGAAAAGGGAATAAAACACTGGACCCAGGGACAAATACTAGGTGGGGCAAGATACCAGCTCCCACTCAAAGCTAAATTCAACTCCAGAGCTGTACACAAGCTCCCTGCATCCTTCACTGATGCTGGCAACATATGGTTGCCCCTCAAAAGGAGTTCCAGGGTGAGACTTCCATTTGCAAAACTTCCCCTGTTTTTACAGCAAGTGGAAAGAAAAGCAAGAAAAGTAAACAACTGAAATACCAACTGTACTGAAATTGCATTGTTACGCATTGTCCTTTCCATGCTGATGAGCATCTCTTATGAACTAAATCAATATCATCAAATCACTCTTTGTCTCTTTCCTGAAAGGAATGTATTTATTCTACAACATCCCCAATTCCCTGGGGCTAGGAGCCCAGCTGGGAGTCCTGCTCTTGTACAGAGACAGGAGGAATCTGTGCAGGATTTCCCACAGGACTGCTTTTGTTCCTGCACCTGGAGCATCACTGCCAGCAAGAGAGAATGGGATATGCATTGGGTAGTTACAGTCCTGACTACTCCTGCCCTCTTTTTGGGCCTTTTCCTGCAGTAACATAGGATTACATGAAGTGGAAGTAGCTCTGTTGGTTTAAAAATCCTGAGGAAGATTTCCTGCAGGAACAGAAAATAGTAACAAGGATAGGTGAGAAGTACACCAGGACCAGTGGACACGCTGCATTGGAAGGGCAGCTGGAGCCATGAGCTAAGCTTAACTCAAATTTTTTTTTAAGCATGCAGGCTTAAAAATGTCATATTTGAGAAAGAAAATCACGAAACACTGTTTTGCTTTGTCCTAGGAAGTCACAGAAACACAACACAGAGGAATGCATGAGTATACAGTACCTTTATGAAGTGACCAAGTCAGGCAGGAGTTTCACTGTATCCTTGGAATGTAGTGCCTGACATTGCACCAGCAGAGCATTTTGCCTGGCATTTGATGCCAGGAGGGCAGAGATAGCTTTAGCTTGAAACCTGCACTTCTCTTTTTCCTCTTCTTCTGTATGTCACACAGCAAGGGCAGCAGAAGCAGAAACCCATTTGCTTGTCTTAGTCTCCTGCCAGAGAGCTTCCTCTCCCAAATGCAGCTCCTGTCTTGATGAGACAGATAAGACAAAACTTCTTGATAAGACAGATTCAGCAAGCCTAGAGTGTTACCAATCAATATTTTTTCCTAGGATCTTCCACCTGATTTTTTTTTTAAATTATTTTTATTTTATGTTTTGTCCCAAGCATACATGGTCTGTTCAGGTCCCCACTACTTCTCTTTTGCTACAGGATATTTCTTTCTCTGGTGGATCTGCTGATGTGGAAGTTAATGGGTCTCAGTGAAGCCACAGGAATCTTCTTCCTTCTTGTGATAATCCAGCTGCAGGGGATCAAGACTCAAACCCCTTACAAGTTTTTAGAGCTTCCCTAACAGCAGCAGATGGCAGGAGCAGCCTGTGGCTCTGTGATAATACTTCAAAGCAGTAAAAGACTGTAATCAGCTCCTGAGTTCTTGCCTCACCTTGACCATATCTTGTTATGCAGCAATTTCTGTAATAATGTCTTTAAATGTCAGCTTTTACACCTAAAGAGTGGTATCCCACATTATATTTGTGTTCTTGAAAGAAATAATTTAACTGTTTTTCTCTGGAGTCAAGGCACTGCTGGTCACACTGTTTGTGTGCATCCTGGTAACATCTCAACTCATTTCCAACCAAGTCCAGAAAGAGATTGAAGAATGATTTTATAAAGGGGACAGTAAAGGAGAGGAGAGGAGAGACTGTACAAACAGCTGAACTCATGAGAGCTGCTCTTTGAGTTTGCCTGCCATAGACCCTACAGAATTCCTACAGACAAATGTTCATGTCTGTGCAGCTCCCCTTTTCCTCCCATCTGCGTATCACTTGGAATGGTTAAGGGAAAGAAAAGCCTTGAGAGCCCAAGCCCATAAGCAACTGGGCTTTAGCAATTTCCCTGGTCACAAACCTACTTGATTTATTCCCTAGAAAATAAAAGAAAAACCAAACTGTGAATACAGACCAGCTCAGAGACCACAGCCTCATGAGGAGGGAGGGAAAGGGCAGAAAGGCAGCTCTGACATGCACATGGGCATGGTGGCACATCAACCTTCCCCTGCAAAGACACAGAAGGGATTGAGAGTCCAGGTTTTCCTTTAATTCTTGAGGGACAGATGTTTCACCTCCCTTCTGCAGACCCAGTATTGTCTGTGGGCAGCTTTAAATGGACTGTGAGAATGTCATCAATCTAATGCTCATGTTTCTGCTAGGCCTTTGTCTTCATGTCTGCCTTTAGAAATGATATTTGATTCAGTCATGGAGTGAGACAGGCTACAGTGTGCTGCCCCATCCTTCTGACAGTCCTGCTAAATCCTCTAGATTTACTTAGTTCAGCAGTTTAATACCTAGAAGGATATATGTTACTGGAGTAAACTTAAAGCTTCCCAAACTCTGGAACATCAGGATTGGTTCTGGAAACATGAGGCTTTCATTAAATACCTCAAAGTACCTTTTTTTTAGGTTATCTGCGGAACAGATGAAACTGATTTCCCTAGTAGCACCTCAACTTTTAGATACACATGCATGCAAAAACACACCACTTTTGTTCATAGTTGCAAATAATTTGCATTTCCCTGTCTTCCTGCAGGTGTCATGGCAAGGCAGAAGGTATGAGAGAACCTCTCATATGTCTTTGAGTGGTGCCAGCTTCTGAGACTCCAGGTTCTGCATCAATGAAATGCCACCATGGACACCTTCTGCCCCATGAAGACCCACAGCCTCTCTTCAAGCAGCCTTTCACTCTCCTCCCCAGGACCTAAAGAGCCTCCCCAGAGACTTTGTACCCCTCAGCCTGTGCCCTGCAGTGGGCACCTGTGGGGGCAGGGGATGGTTCTGTCCATAGTGGAGGTGAAAGGGTCAGACCTGTCCTGGAAGCCAAGTCTTTCAACCTGCTCTTAGGCCAAACTCCTCTTGAAATGACAGCTGGGTGTGGCCCAAGAACAGACTGCAGTGTTTAGCCCTCCAAGAAGTGTTAAAAGCAGCAGTGCCTCAACTAAATTAAGGGTATAAATCAAGCAGTGGCTGTACCATCACAGGTGAAGGTGTGTTAAGTCCCTCTTCTCGTTGCCCACTGACAACTTTTATTGGGCCAGGTCCAAGACCCAGATTAGACAAATGTATTTTTACTCTCAATCACTTAAAGCAAGGGAAATTGATTACAGGGGGGGTGGAAAGTAAAAGAAAAATATATTTTAGTAAGCATATGGCCATATAAACAGTGTCTGGTTCCTACATGATGCTTATGTGCAATTATGTTGAACTGCATCAGTAGTCTTAAGTAGTCTTGTAACACATGCTGATGCATCCATCAACCTTTGCAGAACCAGGGCCCTGGTTTCTCTTACTAAGACAAAAGGAAGAGGTTTTCCAGAGTGCTCTACTGGACACATCTTCAGCTTATCCTATAGTAAATCTCTGGGTTTGACTTTCATTGTCAGCTGCTTGTACTCAAGAGTCTATGTCCAAGCTGCAGAACATGTGGGATCATGTTTCTTTGGCTTTAAAACTGGGACTGCGCAGTATCATGTTTTCAAAATTCAGAGCTTTATTTCTCAAGTTTTGTAATAACACTGTATAATAATTTTGTACATAGCTGTCCATTTAAAATGATCTATGTTTGTTGAATGGTGTGATATGTGCTGAAACATAAATCCAGTGGAAGAGCTGGGTACATTTCAGAACTGTTCATTTATATGGTAACTCACTGTGGCTAAACTAATGTGCAGGCTAAAGCTTATTTTGCTTTGCTTAATAGGACTTGTCAAGGCTATTCCTTGTAATACTGAAAACTTAGAAGTGAAACCAAGAATTAAATCACTGGTTTGCTTTAACCAAGGCATCACTATGAGCATATTGAGAACTGGTCAACAGAAGCAGAGATGAGTTGAGAACAGACACATGGGCAGGTTCAGTGCAGGAAACACTGCAGAGTAGCACAGCCCCATTGCAACAGAAACCCTATTTCTGATGGCAGAAGCAGGCATACCCTCAGCATTCCCTGTAGAGCCATGTCACCCAGCTTTGATTTGCAGGACTGTCTCTGTCACATTTACAGGTTTCCCTTTTTTCCAGTCTCAGAGCACATGACCCAAGCACCATTCTTTTACTCTTCAATCTAACTCTGCTGCTCTCAGATTAGACTCCAAGCTGCAAAAACCTGAGTATTACACACATTCTCCCAGCTCTGTGTTTCCAGAAGAGCCTGCAGCCCAGGCTAGCAGTGCACAGCCAGCCTCCTCCTCACCACACCACTGTTTGATAGTAGGAACAACATCATTTGGAGATGCAGGACTGGGGAACAAACAGGTTTCCTGGGTGTTACCTAGGGAATCTTTCCTGCTGATGCCCCACCAGCTGCTCATTTCAGAGGCTACAGCATGTGTCCATTTCTTCATCTGGGTCTTTCAGCTTCCCTCATTTCCACCCAGAGAGAGCAGCTCATTTCCACAGCCAGAGTTTTTATTACGTTGTGTGCTTACCTTGGCCTTTAAAGAGAGGGTTTTGACATTATCTTTCCCCTGCTTTCAAGAGTTTACAAAGAAATGGGTTATTTTGAGCCACCAGAGGCTCTTTGTTCAATAGTCATCTCTAAATTATCTGTTCAATCACATCCCAATCAGCAGACTCAACCACAACATTTATAATTTATTGCTCCAGAGCAGCTCTGCTTCCATTACAGTGATTATTTAAGAAGAACAGAAGAAAAGAATTAGAGCAGGTCAAAGACTGATATATTCAACCGGGATGTGCAGTTTTGTTCCATTTATGAGCTTGAAATAAAGCTCATGATCCTGAAGATTTTTTGGTGGTTGTAAGATCAAATTAATTGTTGGCCAAGAATATCAAGGCCAGTTCAACAGAGCTGTGGTCACTTAAGTCAACCATGAGTACAGACCTCAAAATGGAATTCTTGGGGTGTATTACAGCAACTGCTCATGGAGTCTGGTTTGTAAACCAGGCTGTGACCACCACAAACTTCTTGCTCCCAAATAAATGCATATTCTGTAATTAAGCATTGGCTATATGATAAAATGAAAGTAGAGGAGAAATCAGCAGAAGTATTTTCCAAATATTTCACATTAAAAAATCAGCTATGTTTAGTGAGGTGGATTTTCAGGGTTAGTTTTTGGGGAGTTTTGGTTGGGTTGGGTTTTTTTTGTTTTTTTTTTTTTTATTTCAATACAGAAAATATTTCAAAGTTTAGAATAAAAATAAATACTTGGTGAGTTTCCTTTCTCCGGTGAGGATGGGGAAGACCTATGATTCATGAGAATTCATCCATCACAGCCCAATATTTTCCATATAGGATATAAAGCACCTAAGCATAATTGTCATATATGTAAGTAATTGTCATATATGCTTAGCAATAATTACTTAGTAATAATTAATAATGGTTTGCTCTTCTGCCAGTTCCCTCAGTACCCTTGGGATGATACCATCCAGCCCCATGGATTTGTGAGTGCCTAATTGGCACAGCAGGTCACTGACCATTCCTTCCTGGAATGTGGGGGGCCTCTTCTGCTCTCTTTCCCTGACTGGCAGCTCAGGGGGGCTGGTTGCCCTGAGGATAACCAGTCTTACTGTTAAAGACTGAGCCAAAGAAGGCAGCTTTTTCCTCATCTGTGGTGATAATGTTCCCCTCCACATCCCAAAACGATGGGGGTTTTCCTTGTCCCTCTTTTGCTGGCAGTATATTTATAAAAACACCTTTTGTCATCTTTCACAGCAGTGGCCAGATTGAGTTCTAGCTGAACTTTTGCCTTCCTAATTTTTTTCTCAACATGACATCTCACCATCCATGTAAGTGTTCAAGAAACAACGTGATGTGACACTTAGTGCTGTGGTTTAGTTGGCACAGCAGTGTTTGGTCAAAGGTTGGAACTAATGGTCTTGGAGGCCCTTCTCCAATGTTCATGTTGCCATGAAAAACCAGAGATATATAAATGGAGCTATATCTAGTTCACAAGCACCACCACAGCTTTGCACTGTACTTGGAGCATGGCTGAAATCTCAGAGCTATGCCAGTGTCTTTTGGGCTGAGTATGCCATTTGGTCCTCTCCTACATTCCATACAGCCAAGGGGGCTGAGAAACACCTTCTGTTCCAGTCAGAAACAGGCAGGATAAATTGAAATAAAAGAAAAATGCATAAGCCTGTTTCAGCAAAATTAACCAGTTTCCATTTGTCTAAACATAAAGCCTGGATCTACAGCTTCATATTTCTGGTACGCAGTGATCAACCAACAACAGCATGCAAGTTTACCAATGCTAAACATCAGCACTGTAGGAACCTTGGCTCATTCTGTCTGTGGGTAACACCCATGAAATATGGGTAAACATGTTAGTCATGAGGTTTTGTCCACCTCCACCCCACCATAAATGTGTCTGAAAGCAAATACAGTCATGAACCAACTCCATCAGAAACCACATTTTGTGTGGTTACCTCACAATCAAAACTGGGCAGGATATGACAAACAGCTTCCCCATCACTAGAAGTGTGAGTACAGAGGGTTAAAAAGGGGGCAGTGATAGTGACAGGACCTCTTTAGATGTTTGCAATTACTGCATGGTGTCAATCTTGCAAAATAGCCACATGATTTGCAGGATTTGAAATGGAAATGAGGTCCATAGTAAAGAAAAATGTTTCCAATTCCTTAGTTCAGAGCAGGTACTAGACCTTAAATACCAGGGGAGAATTTGATCACTGCAAGTTAATCAACATATTCAGTCAGCTCTGGAAGTAACTCACCCCTTCACCCGTGCTGTGCTAGCACTTAATTCACATTAGGGACTCTCTAATGCTCTCTTTGCTGCAGCATAAACAACTCCTGCAAAGGCTGTGTGTGACAATTCACACAGAGCCAGGTGTCAGTAGGAATTAGCAGGAGCCCTGTGCTTCCTTCCCTAATGGAGACTTTAAGCAGGCTCAGCTTGCATTACTCAAAGTCAGAAGACAAGAATCACTCCGTGGCAGTCAGCTCCTATCAAGTCAGTTTAGATACACTCCCAGCCTGTCAAAGTAGGTTTTTTCTAAGATCAGCAGTCTTTGCTGATGACACCTACATTATTACAGTTATGGTTGGTTTGCCCTGCTCAGGGCATGCAGAACCTGATGTGTTTGTCTGGTACTTATCTGGTAATTATGCTTCATACAGCATAATCTGCTGAATTTAGTGATGAATTTGTGACAATTAATGACCAAATCCATCAATCAGAATAGATGAAGAAAGAGGAAAAGCAGAGGCAGCACATGCAAAAAGGGTAACAGGTCTATGAAATCTGGTCCTGTCATCCTTTGAAACCCACAACTTGATTTTGTAATTAAAATTAAAGCCTCAAGAGCACACAGTTTCCAGGACTCATCCTTTGAGACCAACAGGTTTTTCTATACACTTTGCCATGCTTTGTACCTCCATTCGTTCAGATTTTCACAGCTCAGACAAAATCAGAGCAGTGATCATCCTCTGAAAGGGAACTTGGACAAAACCATTTCCAGGGTCCTTTCCAACCACTTTTTATGATTCTCTGTTCAACAAGAAGCAGATACACAAGAAGTAGAAAAGATAGGAGTAGTAAGAGTCCAGAAACCCTTTCAGGTCTGTCTGTTAATCCTCTGTGATGAACCAGTGTCATACACAAAAGAATATGCCCCAGGGGTGAGTGACTGCATTTACCATACCAGCAGCCTACAAACCCATCCTGAATGACAGACAAATGGTTTGTTTTTCTAAAATACCTCCTTAATTGGAGAGACCCCAGGGAGAAGAACACAAGAAGGAGGCTTTCTCTCTCCAAGTATTTTCAACTGCTCTACTTTGCTAGAGGTCTAGAGGACAGAGAAGAGACCCTGATCTCCACAAGGCATGTTCTGTGGACACACACAGCTGCCTGCAGAGCTCTGGGTGGAAACCGTAGCACAACTGTGTGTAGAGCAAGTGAGAGCCAACACAGCAATCTATTGACCTTTCTCAAACCGAGCAGATATTCAAAGATTAAAGCTATTGTGTCCTAGTTTTAATCCCTTAAACTGTACAAGGCCCAACTGGAGTAACTGTTGACACTTCTTTCAATTTTGAAGAGTTCATCCCTATTCTCTACAAATTTCTCTGCTGATCCTACAACACATCTTCTCCAAGCCTCCTGCTTTTCACAGTCCATCCCCATACTCTACAAACACCTTTCCATGGTTCCTTGAACTGCCTCATCTCTCTGCTGCAGGGCCCAGAGACCAGCAAAGTGATCTCAGCAGCAGTGCCTCCTAACATCTGCCACCCACAGCTGCTGCTGCTGGCCCAGGCTCCTTCTGCAGCAGATCCCAAGATTCCTGTCTTACCACCAGCTGCCAAAAAGTGGAGCCAGCTCCCTTAGAGGACTTTTCCATTAACTCCATCCCTAGGACAGAGTCCACAGGCATTAAGCACACACACTTCACAGCTACATTCCTGCCAGCAGCAGGGGCAGTTACAGAGTGGAAGGCGAGTGGTTTCACTTTGTTTCCAACCTTTTCCAACTGCTTCCGATTTCCAACAGCCCCCAGCTTTTTGATATGAGGTAATGAAGGCACTGCAGTGGTTGGATCTTAATGAGAGATGGACTGCAAAGACTAAAGAGGGTTTTGACAGACAGAGCACTGAAATGAAATGCCAGCAACTTGGGCTACTGAGATTACTCATTTTCTGTCACTGGCTTCCTAAGAGGCTGTGGGCAAGCACAGAACCTGTGCCTCAGTTTCCCCATCTCTAAAATGGGGGTAATGGCTTCCTTTGAAACACTTTGACAAACATTGATGAAAAATAACCACAAGAGAAATATTGTTAGCAATAAGAAAGAAAAAAAATTCTCCTTTTCTCTTTACTGTTTCTAGCCTTACTAGAGCCAAAACAAAAGGAAGCGGGGAACTAGCAAGGAATTACTGTTCCCCAAAGGCCTCTCTTACCCCGGGTTGCAGAAAAACCTTTAAAATCCCTAGGAATGTATCTGAAAGAAAAAGAGTGAATCATATATCAAGAAGATTGCTTGTGCAAGAAAGGATTAAGATTTCTATTTTCTCCTACTTCTTATTTTTATCCCTGTAAGAATCATAATCATCAAGAATAAATTATGAGAGTTACAAAGTCAACAGTGAGGAATGTTACACCAGGAGCATCTTAATGCAAGTCAGTGCCTGAATCCAAAGCAGAGCAAGTGGAGCCCATTGGGAGCTAATGAACAACAGCTTTGTTCTAGTTAGGGAACAGCTGTCTGCATAAACAAGTGACTAACCCTCTCCCCAGTTGGGTTATGCATCCTGCTGCTCAACTCCAGCCATTAGGTAAGAAGAACATCTTTATATCCTCAAAACTATCCTACACTCCTGATATTGACTCTGTGCTTACACTTTTGGTGGTTATCTTGAATGTGTGTGGGGCACAGCTTTAAAACAACTTCCCCCTCAAGAGAAACCTTTTAGGTATTTATAGCACACAAGGGGAAATATCAGGTCTTCTGAAACATTCATTGAAATCCCTGTTTACAGTATAATAATGACCAATAAATGAAATTCCCATTTCAAAGAAAATCAAGTTTTACAAAACAAGGTAGCCCCATTAGCAACACAAGCAGTGAGAAATTGGGAGTGTTTACATGATCCAAGTCACAGAGGTAAGATATGTTTTTAATCTGACTTTAAAATTCTAAACCCTATGCCGTCAAATTACAGCTTCTCTTTCAAGGCTAATGAGAAGTATGCCAATTTTTAGCATGTCAGTAGTCAGATAAAAAAGTGGAAATAAAAGCCTGTATTGTGGTGGTCCTCAAGCACCATCAGCTTCCCCCATAAAACAAAAGGTGGAGTAGTAGAGCACTGAAAACAGTTTCACAGTTAATTGCAAGTTAACTGACTCAACAGGATCATCTGAACTGGGCTGATGTATTGAGTCAATCTCTGTTCCCTGCCCTGCCTAAGTGGTGCCAGTGCAAGTGCTTGTCTGGCTGCATTGAGATTTGTGTACATTTATGTTTGTATCCACCGGGGAGGGGAGGCTGCACTTCCTAAGGAGAAATTTCACACAGAGATTTCATTTTAAAATATACCCACAAGCTCATTTGAACATTATCAGCAATGTAAGTTACAGCTGCCTTGAAGTTATACTAAAGCTTTAATCTTTTTAAAAGCATGGATTTCTCTACGTAGTCTCTAAAGTATAATCTTTGGAGATACATTATTATAAGCCTATTTATCATTCAAAGCACATTAGCTGTTTCTTGTATAGTACTATTTGTTAGTAGGATTTTTAAAAATAAGAGTTTGCTTTACACAAACCCTGTAGCAATTTAGATGAACACTCTGATTAAAAGAAAAAGAGCTTCCTAATTAATAGTCTCACTGATTCTCCCTATAGCTTAATTAAAATAAACAAGCAGCAGAATTTTAACATGAGCATTTCTAATAAGATTTTTTTTAAATCAGTTTATTTTGCTCCTAATATTTCTAGTAGAAAATGGCTTATTTCTCATTAGGCTTTCTCATTTATCATTAGGCTTTTTCATAGGGCTGAATCCTTCACTTGTCCCGATAGGGTAATTACAGGCATATGTACAAGTTCACCACAAAGACTGTGAAGTCCTAAAGGGGGGGTACATTAAGTTGTTTACTTAAATTAAATATAAGCCTGCTTTACCTTTGGGGAATCTGCTTATTTGCGGGGAAAAAAAAAAAAAAAAGAAAGAAAAAAAAAAAGAAACCAGTAACAAATTAATTCAAGATTCAAGTTAACGGCAAATGTGGTTAATATTAATTTTCTATTATAGGCCTTTGACTTAGTTATTTTAACTGGTACCATTTAGTATGTAAATCAAATGTTATTTACTGGCTGGTTTAACATTTAATGTTTTTTATGTAAGCCATTCTTACTAAATTAAGACTGGAAAAAACCCCAAAATTTATTGCTTTCTTTTGCCTTAGATGCATTGGAGTATAAGAGGTGGAGACTCTTATAAGAGGTGGAGACTCATCATTATGAACTGCTAGGTTTCAAAGACAAACCATTCCAAATTATAGGAGATGCTTCACAAGTATACTATGGACTAGAGATGCATCAATTGCAGGTTTTAATGAAGCTCCCTTAATGAGTTTTTTTTCCTGTATTACTAAGTGCCCAAAATTGCTGTGTCAGGAGGAAAATGGCCATTCAAAAGTGTTAACCTAGCTCTTTGAGAACATAAATCTGGTGTATGTACCCAAAAAAAGTCTCATGCTGAACTGGTAAGGAAAGTCCCCACCTAGTTAAAAGTGCTGATGCTATTATTGTGTGTTTTGCTCAAGAGTGGGATGACAGGGGGCTTTGTTTCTGCCTACATATAGTCCCTAAAGTGCTGCACCTACTGTGTCATTTCTAGAGCATTGATACTTTGCTCACTGCTCCCCTTTTAGCATGTCCTGCTTCTGACATTTTTGATGGTCATTGCTGTAGAGGTTATAAAGAGAGAAATCACACAGCAGCTCCAGTTACTGAGATTAAGTGTCCCAAGACACAGCTCATCCACAAGAAATGCAATTGTTTGCAAAAGAAATGTTTGCTCAGTCAAGCAAACCAAGCCAAGTATTGAGCCAGTAAATGTTCTACTAACTTTGGTAGGGCTGTCTCCATGTTTGAAACTGGGCATAGATACAAGACAGGGACTTCTGCAGTCTTTTGCAAGAAGCTCTGATAGAAACTGTATAGTTTCAAGACAAATATAAAGATTCTCCCTAGATTAAAATTTGGTTTAAGGGCAAAATAGGAAAGATAATCTTAGTCATTTAAATGCTTATCAGTAATTTCAATGTGTAGTCACAAACACATAAACAGCTCACCTTGAATCCTCCTCAGCTGTAGCTTGTTTACTTTATTAGGCTATTTTGAGAGTTTCTCTTTAAATCCCCTGCACCCTTCTGCATTCAAGGTAAATTGTGGCAGCATGGATTTTCAGGGTTAAGTGACTGTGTCTCTGCTGTTTGAGATGTGCCCTCTATAGAGCAACTGCAGGAGGCATCCTTTTACTCCTTCATTCATCCCTCTGAGTGGCTGATCAACACGGGGGAAAAAAACAACCAGGTAAGGGCTTACTATGCTGATAGTATTTGCTCTGCTTTTCTTTTATTATAACAAGAATATAGAAAGATCAAGAGAAGTCAAAAATGAGCCTTATGGACAGGACTGCCTTGCTCCTGACTTGCCAAGGTGAAACTGCTACGAACTGTCAGTTGTCAAGCAGTTAGAAATATCCCTGTTGCTTACCTTAATATGAAGGCCACTGTTATTTCTGTGTCTCTGTAGGAATTATGAGTAGAGAGCAGTCATAAGGGACTTTGCTAATCCATGCACCTCCTTGTTTGTTGCCTTGTAGAGCAGGAAAATGGGACCGGGGCAAGCCATGGAGAGTCTGCTATCAAGCATGCACTGCTCAAATCACCACAAAACAGTGTCTAGAAGATCTCTTCCAAAGGTGAACAAATGCATTCAAGTTAATATGGACTTGGAAGAGGAGAACCCCAGTGCAGACCTGAGTCTTTCTCCAACAACTGGCCTTTCTGGGAAGTCAGAGCATTGTCCAGGGAGCACATCACCTTCCCAGAAAGATGTTTCCTCTTCCTCCCAAGAACAGTCTGTCATGCCAGCTCTGCTACCACAGCCTCCTGCACCTCCACCACTACCTCCTGGGTTCAAGGTGCCTCTTCCCCCTGTTCCCATGCCTGGTATGAATGCCCCATCGCTCCCATCTCCTCAGCCATGCAGCAGTCCTGAGTGCAGACATGCCACCTGTGGATGTGGGGAGCAGCCCCACACTAAGAAGACACCAGTGCTGAGGATGAAGGTGCTTCACTGGCAGAAGCTCCCCTCTGACGTGGTGAGACGTACGTGCTTGTTTGTAACACTGGGCTGAGGGGTTCGTGCACTGTGCAGCCAAAGGAAAGCACTGATCTTGGAGGACTAAACCTTCACTCACAAGTCAGGTCACACATGTAGTGCCATTGCTTGCTCTCAATCATAATCACAAAATAAATATGGAAAGGCAGTCCTCTGCCAATTAGTGGAGGAAATAGTAGTTTGGGAGAAGCTCTGTTGCTGCTGAAGTTACCTTCTGTTAACCTCTCAATTTCTCTTTGTTACTTGCTAAAGGGGTGTTGTGAGTCTTCACTGATAACGGTTTGCAAACACTGAGTGTGTGGAGTGGAAAGATGCTTTGAATGGTCATGTTCTGTGGTTCTTATTAATGAACTGCTGGCACATCACCAGTGAGTGAAGTCTCAGCTGCATCTTTTGCTTTGCTTTTCATGTTCTTGTACAGCCAGAAGATTCATCAGCCAAGATCTGAGGCTGAAAACTCTTGTCAGTATGGCTAGGGAATGTGTACCCTCAGGGTAGCCCCCAAGTTCATTTCATACTGATCACAGCCACGTGATTAGTGTGGTGTTTCACATACACACACGCAAAAAACAACCCTAAGAGTCTGTGGTTGCCGTGTGCCAAAGGGGCTTCAAAGTCTTGTTCAGCTTCCAGCAAAGAGGCTGGAAACATATCTCCAGTTTTGCTGCAGTTTTTAATATTCAGTTCACACAACACAGATCTCAGTTGTTCTTCCTTGCTTATCTTCAAGACAAGGGAACATCAGGGGCAAGAACTTGCTGCTGTGATAAAATATATAAACGCAGATGTAAAAATCTGAGCTATGGACTGCTTTCTTGTGCAGGGATACAAACTGAGATTCATCCCCAGTGCATTCAGTGTCACTGTTGCAATCTCTCCTAGAGCAAAAGGAGGTGATATCCTGTCTTAAAGGTTCCTGTGTTGTACAAGATCATGTTTTGAAGTTCTATTTGTTATTTGGATATGTCCCTCTGATTCTGGTAATAATGTTGGGCTTGGGAGTCTTTATCTCATGCAAAAAGAGATATTTACCTAATTGGATGCAGCATCCCCTGTTTCGGTACCACAATCCTCCAATGTGTAGCTGGTCAGCAGTAGCAAAAACAATTTGGAGCAGCACGTTAAGTTCATCTGCTGCCTTCAGCTCAGTGAATTGAATGTGGCAGTAGTCTTCCAGGTTTAATTAGGCTTCAAACCTTTGGGATGCTCTCTGTGGGAGCTGTCACTCTTAAATAATTCACATTAGTCCAGGGCTAATGAGCACCATATTTCATTCATCCTCAAAAGTGTTTTCCCCTTTACAAGTCACACTGCCTTGAAAGTGCTCCTCAACCCCTGTGGTCCATCTTGAGCTTTTGCTCTCTTCCAGAAAGCCACTCCATATGGGCAGTGATGCCGAACAGCAGCAAGGAGCTTGTGGAACCTGACTACACAAGCTTGGAGCTTCTTTTCTCTGTCCCGCCAACAACACCTACAGAGAAAACAGGGCCAAAAATAAAGAAAACAAAAGAGGTACTTGGACTGCCCACTTTTTGTAGAAAATGGCAAAGTTCTTGGAAGGAAAAAGTTTATTCATTCCTTATTGTCAATCATTTATAATAAGAAAATCTTAAATATTTTGAGATCCACTGCCTGAGACTACCTTAAAAAAAAAACAGAGGGGAAGTTTAGAATGAAATAAGTTGAAGTAACCCTGCTGAGGGATACATATGGATAGGTGTCCATCTGAGACAGGGAGGATGTGGGAATTTCAATATTCATTCTTATAAACTGGAATAAAGAAATCAACTTCCTCCTCTATGCCTTTGCCTCTTTCTCCTTTTGAAATAGATCCAATGGCTTGTATTGTTATCAATTACTTGATTGATAATTTTTGAGCAATGAAGGTTATTGATAATATTATTACCAAAAAAAGAATGAATTTCATCCAATAAACAAATAAAAAATCTAGAAAATCTGTGAAACCCAAGATAAATGTATTTCTAGCTGACTGATTGTTTTTTTCCTTTGTACAGATCACATTTATAAGTCCAAAGAAAAGCCTCCTTCTGAATATATTTCTGAAGCAATTTAAGTGGTAAGATTTGGAGGATAACATCTGATTTACTGATTTGATGTGTCTATGTGTATATTCAGATATTAAATTAAATTGATTTAGCAGAAATACTTTGCAAGTACTATCTTTCTTTAAAGAAGTCAGATTGGATTTTTGGGGTTTTCTGTTGTTTTTGTTTTTTTAATAATGAGAGGTGGAAGTCTCTTTCCAGACAATTAATATCATTTTTCAAACTGGTATTAAATCTAGAATGGACTACTAATTCCTAAAGAGACAATATCCATAAATAACATTACAATTATATAGAAATATGTTTTTCTTTGGTATTATTGTCATAAATATCAAATTCTGGCAGGAACTGTTAGCAGAGATTGTTGAATGGAAATTTCAAGTCACTTAATTGCTTTTTAAGAGGCATCTCCAGAGGTTCAGGTCCAAAACCATACATAGTTTTTATGTGCAGTTTTTCTATAAATAGGAATTTGAATAATTAAACAAAGGGAAACTTACCAAGTCACAGCCCTCATGGAGGGGTGGGAGAGGAAAGGAATTTGTACTAGTTTTTGGGAAAATATCTTTACTCTTAGATTCCCTGAAACTATGGCAGGATGATGATGGATGTTTTGCTCTCTGCCCTTTGTGTCATGGCCCATGTTAAAAAGGTTTCAAGAAGAAACTCAGCCAGGAAGTCCCGTTTCTTTAATAATAAATCAGAATCAGTCAGAGGGATGTTTTAAATTATTATTATTCTTTTTCCATGACAAACTGCTTCTCAGTGGGGGAGAATGGTGCATAGCCTAATGCAGATGCTATTTCCTCACCCTGGGCAGTGGTTGAGCTCTCCTGAGAGCAGCTGGTGACTGTGGGATCAAAGAGCTGAGCCCCACTGCACTCCTGAGGGATGAGGCTGCTCTAGAGCCTGGTGCTGCCTCTGTTGGCACTGGTGGCCAAGGGAGCCCAGCTCTCCAGAGCCCAAGCCACAGTAATCTGGAATAATTTCAAACACATGCTGCCTGCCAAAGTTTCAGGCAAGGATTTGAGTTAAAACCTCCTGGGTGCCATTGGTTTTATCCTTGTCTTTGCTGCAAGTGGTGAAGGAATTCAAATGTAAATACCTTCTCAGTGACACTGGGCACCCACAATAAAAGCAGAGCTTTGGGGTTTGTTGTGTAAATATGAACAAAGGTCAAAAAGCACACCTAAATTATAAGGAATATTGGTTTAGCCCTAAAAGAAGAACCTTTGCACTTTCATATCTTCGTTGTACTTTTGAGGACTAAGATCCAAAAGGGATCTTAGTCCTCCCAAAATGGGAGGTAAGTATACTATGAATTATTTGTTGCTCCTGGAGTGCCAGCAGAGAGATTGAGGTCTTTTTTGCCCTATTACTCCCGCAGTGCTCCACAGCATTTCTCTCCTTCTTTCAGCTCCAATGAAGAGATTGCTGCCATGATTCAGAAAGGGGATAGATCCAAACTGGATGCTGATATACTGAAACAGCTACTTAAACTGCTGCCTGAAGACCAGGAGGTATCTATTAATGTGTCATTCTGGTGAACTTCAGTGCTTTGTGTGCTCAGCTTGAAACACTTGCACTGCTAAAGCAAGAAGCTGTGACTGGATCCCACACCCTGCTGCTGCATCTAGGTCAACGATATTTCCAGGCAGAATGGTGGGAAGTCCATCCCAGCAACAGTCTGGCCTCTTCTCACAGGGGTTGAACAAGAATGTGTTGGGAGACTCAACAGAGGTGTAGACAAAGTGCTGCTCTCTATTGTGTTATTTTAATTAGGTGGATGAAGCACATTAGGATTTGTGGACTTAGGTGAGCAGAGAGCCTTTCAGAGCAAGTTTCAAAAAGGAGAAAGGGAAAGGACCCATCTTTTTAAAGGGATTTCTGGGTGTCTATGCCTTATAGCTTGCTGAATCCCTGTCTTACAGGTCAGGAAGTCATCCTAGGAGATGCTGTACAAAGGCAAAAGACCTTCCAGTAAAAACAAAACCTACATGTTTGCCCTTGCAAACCAGTTCATTGGTAGAATTTATCATTCATCTCTTTACTCCTATTGCCTGTGCACACAGCAGGTTCAGAAAAGTCAGTTTTGTGCCTGTAAGAAGAAAATGGCACCAGAAAGGTTTGTGTGGTTATTTTCCCTGTTAAATTAAATTGTGTGGTTATTTTGCTCTTTTATCCCCTGTTAGATAAATAGCCTGAAATCTTGCAAAGAAGAAAAATCACAGCTGGCAAATGCAGATCAGTTTTATCTCCATCTTTTGGAAGTTCCCAGGTAAGCGAAATATTCCTTGTCTCTTTCCATGAATGTGGTTCTTACAAGACTTGTCCATAAAAATTAAGGCCTCTGTTTCTTGTGCTAGAGGGATGTTCCTGACATCCAGTCTTCAGGATAAATCATCTGACTGCTATTTGTAGAGCTCATATGAGAATTTTTTTCCTTCCCAAAGGCCAGGGAGGCTTTAAGACACCTTTGGCAAACTACAGTTAAAATAACCTTGGTATGAAAAAACCCTTGAGTGTTGAACAGCTATTCCTGTGTGGCAAGAAGCTGCAGACTGAATCCTGTCACCAGGCTGCTGATTCACTCCACCCCTGGGCTGCAGATTCCAGTTCACCCACTGGAGAGCCCACAAGTCCATGACTGAATCACAGCAGCGCCTGTGCTTTCACCACCTCCCCAGTTTTTACCAAGTCAAATGAGGTGCACACAGAGAACTCTTTCTGCTGTTCGCAGAAACATGGTGATATAATTAACAGCAATAGCCCTCCATAAATCTGGTCAGTTGCCATGCCACAACCAGAGACACTTGGTTGAAAATGTGGCTTTTCATTTTCTCAAACTTCTAGCTAGATTTAAAAGTACTTTAGAAAATGTTTTCCTAACACAGTATTAATCTGTGATGAAACATAAATGTCATTAAAGGACATCACTGCCAAAATATTTCAATTTTCTGTTTGTGAAGTTAAAAAGAACTAAAATCCTGGCTAGTGTTGCCCGGGAACTGTAAAAAATTATGGCATCATTATGCAAGGTAGTCACTGCCAGATGCCAGTCCAGCATTGCTTTCTGAAAGAGGAGATAATAATTGTTTCTAGGATGTCTTTGGAAATATCTGTGTTTGATTTATTTATATTTCAGTTCTCATGTCAGAGCATTAAAAAGACCATAAGAATGTTGGTACTGCTGTTTGCCTAAAATGGATGATGCTCTTGCTGAACACAAGTCAATTAATCAAGGCTGTGGGGTTTGTTTCTTGTGGTGTTTGTTGTGGTTTTTTCCACTGATCTCTTTTTAGCTACCAGTTGCGGATTGAATGTATGCTGATTTGTGAGGAAACAAAAATTCTGCTGGAGTGTCTGTGGCCAAAAGCACAAGCCATCAGGACAGCCTGTGAAAGTAAGTACATCAGTGCTGCACCAGTGCCCGGGCTCAGCCACTTTCTTCTACTTGATTAGCATCACTGGTAGCCTATGCTATAATCTAATCAAAATTAACCTTTTAATTGCTGAATGTGTAGTGAACATCAAAATGATTCTGCAAATTCTTGCTCCCAGAATACATTCTGGAGACTTGCAGTTTGTGCTGTTCTGCTCTGAAGTTGTAGTTCTGCAGAGAAAGAAGGAGATTTCCTTTATCAGAGAATCACAGAATGGTTTGGGTTGGAAAAGGCCGTAAAGATGATCCCATTCCAACCTCCCTAGTATGGGCAGGAACACCTTGCACTAGACCAGGCTGCTCAGAGCCCTACCCAACCTGACCTTGAACACTTCTAGGGTTCACAGGATCATTTAGGTTGGAAAAGGTCTCTAAGATCACTGGGTCCAACCTTTGACCCATCAACACCTTATCAACTGGACCTTAGCACTAAGTGCCAAGTTGTTTCTTTAACACCTCCAGGAATGGTGACTCTGCCTCCCTGGGCAGTTCATTCCAATGCTTAACAACTCTTTCTGTGAATAAATTCCTCCTGATGTCCAACCTGAACCTTGCCTGGTGCAGCTTGAATTTTTGTTCTCTCATCCTGTCACTGGGTGAAGAGGCTGAACTCCCTCTGACTACAACCTTTCAGGGACTTGTAAATAGTAGTAAGGTCTCTCCTGAGATGGAGATGTCAGAGCCAGATCCTGTATGAATACAGGTTATATTTTTGTGTGCAGCAGAGATTTTTGTCCATTAATCCGTTCCAGTTTTTCCTGTAGTGTGCACTGATGCAGCCCAGCTTAGCTCTGTGGTGGAGCAGGACTCTGTGACATACCAGAGTCTGATTTGGCTGCCAGAAAAGGGCATCCCCGATGATGTTCACCAATATTTCAGGAGAACCCTCGACCCAAAATTAGCCTTTATGTTTACACACAAAACAGGGCTATACCCGGATGTCTGATGTCAGTGCTATGGTTGCTCTTTATTGGGGTGCAATCAACAGCTCTCAGCAATCCCATCCTGACATCCCTGTTCCCACTCCATCCCATTGTGAGGGTCAGTTTCTGTTCTAATTCTGCCAAAAAAAATATTCTTATCCCAGATTCCCCTGGTAAAATGTGGATCTTTTGATTATTGCTCTCACTAACAATGATAATGAGACACAAAGTCCTTTGCTTTCCTTAACTAAAATACTATGTGCTGGGATCAAGGGCTATAGATTTTCACAAGTTTATACAGTTTATTCTTGTATATGGTTCTCCTTCATAAGGCAGCTGCAGGGTTGACACATCTATACTCCAAACTTAATGGAAAAACTAGTTTTCCATCTACTTGTAAAGAAGAGATCACAATAGAAAGTTACTCATTCCACTTCCATTCAGCTGATTTATTTCTATACTGGTATTTTTCCAAATCCACAACAATGGCTTGACATAATCTTGGATGAAAAATTTGTTACCATCACTGTCAAACTGAAGGAAAATCCTATTTCAGATAATTTAATTTATTGAAAATGTCTCTCTTCTTATTCTTTAGCAATTCTTACCAGTCACCGACTGCCAGTTTTCTGCCAATTGATTCTTAAAGTTGGAAACTTTCTGAATTATGTAAGTAAAATGATTTCTTTGTTGTATTCTAAACATAACAGAAAATAATGCAAGACTTGAAAACTGAAGGAAGGAACTTTTTTCTGTATCTTCTAGGGGCGTCACACTGGAGATGCTGGAGGTTTTAAAATTAGTGCCTTGATCAAACTAACAGAAACAAAAGCAAACCAAAACAACATTACTCTGCTTCACCATATTTTGGAGGTACAACAAAACTGAGAAATTAATCCTGTGTGCATTATTCTCAATATTAATTTTAATATAAATTAATATTAATTACCCAGAAGCTAAGGGGCTTTTACCTCAGCAATACCCAACTATAGGTACCCAGAGGGTTGAGCCTCTGTGCTGGAAATACCATGAAAACTTTTCCATAGCTCTCTGTGCAGATGAGATTGCATCCATATACGGTAATATTTAGAGAGGCAACACTAGGTTTCCTTCTTCAAGTTCACTTGACGTATCTGCTTGCTGTTTTCTGTCTCTTCTTCAACTGCTCTCTTGTGTTGACACATATCCCAAATGGATCTGTCAAATGAAATTTATTTTTGTGGTATGAAGACAAAATCTCAGGTCAGCCTGCACGCTGTGGCAGCCCATGGGATGTCAGCCTGAGCACTTAAAATGAATCTTTTCCTTTCTTTTTAAATCCCTGTGGATGCACACATGAGAAAAATAATGAACAAGATGAAATTTATCCCTACACTTATAAGAACGAAACTGAAGTGTTATTTTTTCAGTCCTGATGTTGTCCAGCTCAAAAACTTTCATACTCTTTGACAGCCTGTATAAGATAACCATTTTTTTCTCTTCAATTTTAGGAGGTTGAAAAAAACCACACAGATCTCCTGCAGCTTCCCAGAGATCTTGACTTTGTTTCCAAGGCAGCGGGGTAGGACATTATTGTTTTGTCATGTATGAATTGCCAACCTCTTTAAAGCTAACAAGGAGCTGAGTCATTGTTATGGTCGTGTAAAAAGGTCACAGGATTTCTCTGCTGTGGGAGAGAGTGGTTCCCTTCAACACCAAAGAGTGTTGAGATTTATATACCTGGCTAAGACTTTTAGGTGGGGCTCAGTGTGATTTTTCTTCCTGTGGATCCAGTACTACTTTAGAAGAAAACTGTGTAGATAGTGAATTTCTCTCATTTTCAAGGACCAGATTCTTCTTCCACACATTGCAATAGAAACATATCTGCCCTGAAGTTTCTCAGTCAGTTCAAGAAGTGTTTGGACAATATTTTTGTGGCACACAGTGTGACTCTTGGGGATGGTCCTGTGCAGGGTCAGGAGTTGGACTTGAACCTGGTGGGTCCCTTCCAATTCAGCACATTCTGTGATTTTTAGGTGAAAGCCCATCTGGAGGTACAGAGATTATATAAGGAGGGAACAGTGGGGGTGATTTACTGGCAACTGGGGTACCTCAGGACTCCCAGAGTTGACTATCAGCATGTGCTTCTAACATATGTGGGTAGAAATAAAAAACTGTTTCCGGAGACTTTTGACTTTCTCCCATGTCCCCAAAAGCTTCATTAATCTATTGCCAGGTCTTTCTTTTTAGCTCAAAGGAATCACATGGAGATATGTTCAATTACACAAATCCGAATCCATATTTGTAGCACCAGGATTAATATTTTTAATCCTGTTACGAATTCAGAGGATTCACAGGAACCATGTAGTGATTTAGACTTCCTTGTAGCTCAAAGAAGGAGCAACTTTTAAATCTTTAGATGGATTGACATTTATCATACAAATAATTTTTTAAAAATATTTTAATTCTGTAATTAAACAGAAAAATGCTGTGGCTTTTGTGAGTTGTCTTTGCAGAAGCTAAACTGAATGTTGTTTTCAACCATGAATTTCTTTTTGGATTGTGTCAAAATAGAAATGCTTTTCTTGACTGAAACTAGATCTTGCTATGATATAAATGCACTTTTGTATAAAGTAATTTCTCTCTACTTTCGTCAAACTCTCAAACTTACAAAATTGATTTGCTAATCAACCTGTGGAGAGCTGTGCATGGTGCAAATCCTGCAAGGGACTCTCCTAATGCTGCTCACAACTGGATGCACCATGAAACACCAAGCCAGGTTTTGCTGATTCAGTAATTTTTGTCTGACCCAGGGAGCAGTTCAGAACTACAGAAGATGTTGGTTTGGTAGTGGTTGTGTTTGGATCTCCCCACAAGCTAAAGTAACACAGAGAGCAGATACAATTTTGGGCTATAAATAGACTGGGGAGAAAAAGCAAGGAGGGAAAAGAACCAGCTAAATACGGGCAGTATTGGCACAGGGGAGATGAGCTTGTGTTGCCTACGAATAAAAATAGGCTGGAAATTTTTTGGAGTTTTTTGAACACTAGGACAGTGAGGTTCTTCCACAGTCCATCCAGGGAGAGAGTCAGGGCAAATGCACAACATCTTTCTTAGATGAGGATTGCACACATGAAAAAGAATTTATACAGAGAAGAACTACCTGCAAAAGCAGGGTCTGGGCTGGACAATTAATTCCATGTTAATTTACAGAGATGATAATGTTTATAATACCCTTTTAAGGTAATGCAAACAAAATTCTTACCCCTTCAATGTACTGTCCCTTTTGTGGACCTTTCAGAATCCGCATTGACGTCATGCAGGCCGAGGCAGGTGCCAACCTGAAGAAACTGTTGGAAATAGAGAAACGTTTATTTTTGTCAACAGATGATTTAAAAATACAGCATGGAAAATCTGTGCAAGTAGGTAATGTGAGTGTGACACTCTCTTGTTAACGGCACTGGGATTCGGGTTACAACTGGACATATAGCCCTATGGGAAAGGGGTCATTACTACACTCCCACTGTGCCCTGATGGAAGGAGTATTCCAGATTTTCCTCTATTTCTGTGGCACTGGGATATGGAAACAGCTGAGGACCAGACAGATTTTTCTGTGGGTAAAAGAAAGGAAGGTGCTAAAAATGAAATGTAGGATGCAACTATAAATGTGTACAGTGCAGCACAGAAACATGTTTTGTCTCATTGTGCTTTGTGGGGGGAAAAAAGTGGATAGATTTGCAATATGCTTTCCCCTTCCCCGCTTCCCCACACATATTTCCTAATATCCTAGCTTTTCATAGTCTCAGAACAGGTCACTTTAATTAAAGCTAAAAGGTAGAAATCCTAGTGCTGCATGTCCATTGATCAGTCATCCCAGGTTGTGCCACATTTCCACATGGTTGTATAATGAAATGAGGGAAAATGCAGATGATTCAATTCAGAAATAAATATCACACATTGTGAACCAATCTTAGTTGTTAGCTTTTTAAAAACTGACTGCTCTCTGTTAAGTCTTTTGGCTGAAGTCCTCTGGGCAGCTCAGAATATGCTACTTTTTAATCTGCATAAACTGTGTTACAAAATGTGTCTCAGGGCAGCCTCAATGCTTCAAAGGACCTGCAGACGGAATTTGCCACCATTGAAAAGAAAAAGGAAGAACTTGCTGATTACCTTTGTGAAGACCGAAAAAAACTGTCTTTGGAAGATGTATTCAGCACAATGAAAACCTTCAGAGAGATCTTCCTCAAGACCTTACAGGTGGTTTGCCCTTGCGACTGTTTAGAAATAGATTGAGAACTTATTTTTTTTTTTAATCAATCAATTTATATTTTCTTCTACTCTAAGCTGGGCTACCTAACCCTGATTGCAGAAGTAAATGAGAGTAAATTTATGTGCTTGCAAACTGCAGCAGAAAATTTATATGTGGGCAAATATAAAACTTGGGGCTTTTTTTGTTTGTTTGTGTGGTTTGGTTTGGTTGGTTGGTTGGGTTTGTTTGGGTTTTTTTTGGCGGGGGGGGGGAGTGGCTTCTTTGCTGTGGAGAATGGTTCAAGTAATTTTTCCCACTGAAACTTAATAACCAGACCTCAGTGTAATAGGACCTTTGTGGCATGTGAAAGAATGAGCAACCTGACATGCTTTATAGACTTTGCTGATAGACAAAAGGTAAATTTTCCAACAGGCAAAGCCTAATTGGAAGATGTGTTTATGTGTTGGTATTTAATTGTACTAGTTAGCTCCAAGGAGTGCATTTTTGTTCCAAAAAACCCTTCTGAATCTCCCAATGGATTATATTTCTTAACTTATAGGACTTTACTCCTCGCAATAAGGAGTAAGAGAACAGCAACTTCACCATAAAAATTGTGTAGAGCACCTTCCAATTAGTAAACCTCCATTTCACTTCCCTAACTACACACTTCACACCTGGACTAATATACTTCCTTTAGGGTTTTCTCAATGCCAGGTGAAGCCACGTGTGGCTTCACACTCATACATATTCTAACAGCAAGAATCACCCGTTCCTGTGCTGACTCCAGGAGAGCCTCACCCTGGGTAATCTGTCTGCAGAGAGAACCATCTGCATTACAAGAGGAACTGCAAGAATACAGACAGCTCTGCAGCCAAGAGAGACTGGAGGAGTGCTTCAGGGCAGGTCATAGATTCAGATGAAAACAATGAAATTTCTGAGGAAGTGATAGAAGATGGAAAATGAAAAATATATCCTCTAACTGTTCCCACTACCTGCTTCTTCAGTGAAGCACTGAGCTGAAATTTTCCAAGCAATGCAGCTACCTAGGCTCTGAAATGGTATGATACTGCCACAGACAGTCTGGGAAAATAACCCTATAAACCACAGATGTTTTGGCAATATGCTCGATCCTTAAAGTTCCTAAAACTCTAGGCATGAAGGAAAGAATTAAGCAAATCAAGAACGTAACGCCTCAGCATCTGTGGAGAGCTATACTGGAAATTTACTGTGAAGGGTAATCCCAGCAACTGCAGTTCTTTCAAGAAACAGTCCCAGTAAAGGTTATGTAGTGTCCTAGTGTAGCTGCAGGAAGTTCAAACTACATTTCTGGGTGCTTCTTGCTCATAGCTAGGTCAGAGCAACTAGAAAGAAACTTCTTCTCATATCCCAAAATGTAAACTCCTTTTAATCCTATTTTGAGTTCCATTTCTCAGCAGCACCTCACACCAAAGGTACCACAGCTGTTAAGCATGTTGCCTGCACCTCTCTCCCTCACTGCAGACCTAGAATTAATCTCCTCTTCCTCTTGCCTTGCTTTCTTACTGTTACTGCAGTAGAGGTATTATTTGTAGTTGAAACAGCAACATGCTGAAAAGCTGAAGGTTTTAATTTTTAAAGCTTCTTTTTGTTCTGTAATTTTGACTTTTACACTAGAATTAGCCATAGGCATCATCTCTTCCCAGTGTCATTTATTTTAAGCTTTAATGCTAAGGTGTAACTTTTATTTTGAGATGAGTCTTCTGTGTAAAGCAGGTCTCTTAGCACTGCCAAAATCGTTAGTGCTATCTTTCCATTCCCACATCAAATAAGAAGGGAAATGGTTTTGATAAATAGTCATCCTTCATGCCTCCTAAGCATATCTACAGAGATTTGGGGTTTGTTACTTTGTTCAAACAAAATCTTTCTCCCTGCCCTGAGGGTTCTTTCTGATCTCTTATCCTTCAGGTAACAAAAATTGATTTACACAAATGGAATTGCTTTAATAAGACTCTGCCATCTTTCTCTCCATCTACCTGGAGGAAAAAAACCCAAATCAACAAAGCCTTTCCAACTACCCAAATGATATCCAAAACTGACACAGTGAAAGCAAGCAAGGGAGCTGGTTCGTCACCCAGGGCTGATGACTGTTTCACCAGTTCTCAAAAAATAAAAGAAGCAGATGGCAGGAGAAAGGAGACAGGGAGAAAATAGCTTCTCAGCTCAAAGACAAAAAGTCAGAATTGGAGTTTTGCTGAGAATTGAGTGGTAAAATTATGGGGAAAAGAATCACTGTGTGATTATAGGGAACTGTGGGAAACGCTTGATTTCCCTTAGCATTTGCAGCTGTTCATAGAAGGGAGCTCCCAGCAGATTAGACCTGAGATGGTCTAATCTCAGGAAAAGGAGAAAAAAATATTCCACAAAATCTGCTCTAGGAAGTATTCAGTTGATGACAGAGGTTATACAGACAGCTCTGCACAGGGATAGTTCCTCTGTGTACTCCCCTAGTACAACCAAGCTGGGGCAGCTGCTCCTCAGTAAGGTGCATGTGGTGTTGGAACAGGATGTGCTTTAGATAGAGTGGGAATAAACAGTTGTCCTGGAGCATCTTTTAATTCAAAAATTAATCAAATATCTAACATCCCACAAAGTGCAAATCCAAAGTGACACCCTCTTTAACTGAATCTCATCCCTGCATCTGCCTTCACTAATCCAGGAAGTTGGAGAAGGGATTGTGAGTATTCATTCCTCTGCCCTACTACCACTGTACTTTTTTGGGCTTTCTTGTGTTGAAGAAACTTTGTTAAGCGTGTTTACATTGAACTGTTATGTTGTTTGGGATTTTTTACAATTTTTCTGAAGAAAAGTTTGGTTCAGGCTTGCTCAATTGATAAATGTATTCCTAATGTGTTTTAGCTTGTTCTCACTACTGTGTGCGCTGTTCGATTAGCAGAAAAATATACCTCCTTTATTTCTTATTGCATATTACATAGAGACATTCTTCCAAGGCCCACAAATCTGCAAGTCTCCCAACAGCCAGAGTACCTCGAAGATGTTATGCTAAGACACAGCAGGAACTTATCAGGCAAGCACATAGGAGGCATATACTGATGGAAGGCTTCTAGCCTCTCCATAAGACTTAACCACCTGTACCCCATTCTTTCAGAAGCACCCTCTATTTGGGACAAATGGATAATTTTCTTTTTGTCAAGAGTATACAGATTTTTTTTTTTTCTTTTCAAGGCACCCAGTGAGTTTCCATAACCTTGAGCCTCTAATGCTCCTATCTTTCAAACAGACTAACTCTGTTAATGCTCACAGGTTTTCTTTATTTGTTTGAAAGTTCCTTTGAACCAAAGGATCCTAGATTTTTACTTTCTATAAAGGCTGGCTCTATAAACTTGTGCACATTTTCTGGGACTTGTTCAGCTCATCTCATGGAAATAGTGGCAGACGATTTGTAGCAATCAAACAGGTTTATCACTATCATGGGAAATTGTATTTTCTGCTTCAAACTCTGCAAAGGAGACCACACAAAAAAAATCAAAAAACTTATCTGCACCAAATCATCAGCATCTTCCTGGATGCTATTAGGTTTTGTCATATGACACAGCAGCCTATTAAGTACTGACCCACCTGCAATGTGTGGATTAACTACTCACTGGTTGCAATCAAAAGCAGGCAAGCTTCCAGGTGGGATGGCACTGTTCTGGTGACAAATGCAGCTCTGAGACAAGAACTGCAGAAGCATTTAAGAAAATGGCTTTTATCCTCTTTAGGTTATACTACAGATATTCAGAACTACCTTCAGTTGTTCAGAACTACTTTCTCTCACTGTTGTGCTACTTATCAAAAGCCAGAAATGCTCTTCCACTGAGTAATGGCCTTCTTTTGCTAGCAGTAATCATTCCAATCCTTTTTCTTCTGCCATTAATCGTATCATTCTGGTACCAGCAGTTCTGTGGAAACCAGAATCCTGTCTATCTACATAAATCCCAACAGGATTTATGCCATTCTGGCAATTGTGTGAGTGGTACCAACAAACATCCAGCCTGGACTCTGGCCCTGAACTGTAGAGCAGAAATACTACTGGCAAATTTAATGAGAGCCTGAAGAGAAACTGTGAATTGCTGTTTAGCACAGCTGAACAGTTCCTGAAAATTCTGGTAGAAATCCCTGAATACAAACAAGGTTGCTATGGGATAAATCTCTAGAATGCTAATTAAGTTAAACTAATGTTCTGTTTTGTGGACAAAGGGACTAATTAAGAAGAATGCATTTCAGTTCATAGTTGAAAGTTGCAGTTAAAACTGATGAAATAGTTTGCTGCTAACATCATTAAATGGAGAAGGCCAAAGGGATTGACCAGGAAGCTCTGCTCTGCTATTTACCCTCAAACCCCAGCAGCTGAGAGTTTTAAAAGCACAACAGGCCATGTTCAGAATACCTATTCATTGCAAACTGAGAGTTTCTTAACAACCTATTCCTTCAGAAACTCTTATTTACTTTTTTATTTGTCATTCTGTCTGAATGCAGGAAAATCAAGAAAGGAAGGAGCAAACTGCAAAATCTGAGAAAAGGAAGAAGTGGTTTAAAGGAGAAGATGCAAAGAGGCTAAAGGGAGACTATGGAAAGTGTAATACATTTAACAATTAATTCTGGTTTTATTAGCCAATCTTTTGTTAATTAGAAGGAATTTATCTGTTAACTCTAGCTGATTTGATACAATGAGAGTGACTTAGCCATGGATGATGTAGTTTTCAAGATGCATAATGAGACATCAATTACCAATTTTCAAGTGCAAGTGAATGCTTGGAAGAAATCATGATAGGGATGCTAGAAAAAAAATACCATTCCTAATGAGCAAGTTTCTCCTACTTTGCTCAGAGGTGGAGGATATCCTACTATTGTTCTGAATAGTTGCTGGGAGACTTCTAGGGTTATAGAAAGCTGCACACACGTGAACTTCATGCAGTACAGTAGGCAAGTTGTGTCTGGTGTTGTTACCACAACATTTGCTTTTTCCTGATCAGAGATCTGATTTCTTAAAGGAGTTATGTCTGTGCTTAAAGAAGTGTCTGTGCTGATTAGTGCACAAAGGCACTTGCTGTGCTGGGCCTCCCTGGGTGTGAAGCATGTCTAGTGTTAATATTGGCATGTGTATATTTTAAATTTTTATTTTGGCAAATACTTGGCATCCACTTTTATTGAAAATTTCTGCCTATAACATTTGGTTACAATTCTTGGTTTTTCAGAGAACCACTGCAAAGAAGCCATTTGTAAATCTCAGTGGAGTTCATGTAAATTTTACACTAGATGCTCAACCCTTGGAAAATTGTGTTTTTTCTTGTATCTGGTATCTAAATAGATGGCCTCCTTTTAGCTCCTCTTTCACAGTTATTCACTTTCAGAAATACATTTTTAAAATACATAAAATCCATTGAAAACTGACCAAAACAAAGTTTTCAATATTGTCTTGTCAAGTTCTACCACAAACATGTTTTACATACTTTGCAATTATAACACACTTAATGTAAAGCTGCAGATTAAAACAAAAAACAAACAAAACCCCAAAATACAACCACTTTTTGCTATAAATATAAAAGAGTAACCTAGTATATGATAAAATCAGGAAGCTGCATATATCAGCTGTAAGAATTAAAGGTGTGCTTCAATCCTGTAAAGAAAAGAGCACCATACCAGAAGAACCTTCTGTATTTCCAGGAGACAGTTTAGGTAGAACTGTCATCATTTTTGTTCCTTTGTGAGAAGGTGAATGGGGAGTATAAATTTGAACATGAAAGAGCATTTAGAGTCTGAATTATTTTTCAGTACTGATTTTAGGGAACTGTGCATAGCAGTGGTGACAAAGACAATCAGGAACTTTTAAAATCTATTTTAACCTCAATCAGGGTCTGGTGACAAAACAACACAGGGTAGCAGATCTGGCACGGCAGGATGCTGAAGCTCATCTTAGCATTCTTCATTCTTTGTAAAATGGGAGGGGTTTTTTTATAATCATATAATCAGCAAGTTGAGTGATTATTTTCTGAAGGAGAGAATGAAAAGACAGTAAATTTGATGAACCCCTATCAGCCTGTGCTTACAGGATTGTCAAGGCCTGGTTCCACAAAGAATGAAGTAACCCTTTAACTTTCCAGGTGCCAGTGACACACAGCACACAGGGCAATCCTGTGCAGGGATCTTTAAGGATCCCAATCCTGCAGTCTCTGAATCTCTGACCTTAAGTCCAGTCACATGCTCAGTCAGTGTGACTATCTGGTTTGTGCAGTTGTCTGAGGATCATTTCTCTGCAGCTGACAGATCTGCCAGGGACAGCACACAGCAGCAATGTCTCTTAGGGCCAGCAATAATCTCACTCTCTGGATTTCAGTCAGGAGAGGTGAAGTCAGAAGCACCCCTTGCTGATGTATTTAGAGATTACAAGCAAGGGCTTCAGCTGCTGAGAACTGCTGAGAACCAAACTGAGTCAAAAACTGTTACCAAAATTCAAGTAGGGAGGGTATGGTTTAGACAACTGAGAGATATATTACTTGATTCCACATATGAAAAACAGCTTTTCTGTGAAAAAGATTTAAGAAAATATTTCCAAAATAATTTGGTGACAGGAGCATGCTGATTCTAGAGACTCAGACATTCTAGGGTTTGGGGTTTTTTTAACTCCTCTGAATACATTTACATATGTATGTATGTTGATTTTTTTCCCCCCCACACTTCATAGTGGACTAAGCAAGCAGCTCCCCTGCTTTATTTTCTTCAGCTTCTGTTGCAACAGCTTCCATTACTTGGCATTTAAATTCTTCTGGAGAATTCCATCAGGTAATTGCAAGGACTATATTCTATATATTACTTCAAGAAAAACAATATATATTGCACTACGAGAGAAATAATATCTAGAAGTTTCTTTAGCTAGCCAAGTGGAAAAATGAGCTGCTTCAAATGGAAATTTGGGGATACAGCTAATGGCCAGAGTAAGCAATAGAATAAGAACACTTAAGAACAAAATAGGGAAACACGCAGTTAAATATCTGGTGAGAATTTAGGTGTGCCACTATAATACTGTAATTGCAGCTGAAAATGAAATGTTCAAAGATAAAGAGCAGGTAAGTTTTGATGAACAGTGCAGAAGTTCCAGAGCATAACTGCTATCATTACACATAGAAAGCAACTGCAAAAGCAGACTCCTAATCCAATTCCATATATTGATATATCCAGGGTCGAATACAAGAGCTTTCCTCTGGCAAAATTCTTACTGTCTGTTTTTACACAGGACTTACTTGTTTCACTGTAAGTAACAAGCTGATATTAGATAAAATGTCACCAACACAAATTGCTCTTGTGACAGTAAAAGTATGTAGTCTTCGAGAGCTGGGGAAATCAGCTAATATTCTGCTGCTAAAACCTTACTGGGTCACTGTTGTATTGTTTGAGTTGGCTTTTTTAAAGTATGCAATAATGGTTTTAAAACTGTGTATGAAGGATAAGTGCAACTTTCAGTGCAGTGTTTACTTACAGCCGCATTCTACTCTAGTACGTGTTTGTAATCCAGGATGCATTTCACTTTTGTATGTCTTCATTTTAGTAAACAGAACTAAACAAAAGTACCTGAATTTGTGAGGCTTCTTAATTGCAGCTTTAAATTCCATACTAGCAAGTGAGATCCTGAGCCAAGTGCTTTTCTTGTGCTGGTAGTGAATACAGTAATGGTATTTTTATTTTATTTATTTTTAAGTGCAAACAGCAGGACAGATTATCTGGATCTTAATCTTCTAAAAAGATGGTGAATGAATGAGAAAAAAAAGCTTCTTAATAGCATCTGGCAATATAAAACTGCTAAGCAGTTAAATTAATTCCCCATGAGCTCTAGAAAACTACAAAAATTCTTAAAAACAAAACAAAACTAAAAATCTTGATCCTGTGCCCCAGAGTTCAATGAGTTTGCCACTTTTTTTTTACCAAGAGCCTGGCAGACTTCAGGCCATGCGCTCACAGGCATAAGTGAGCATAACCATACTGCAACGCTTCTTTAATCTCTTTTTAAATATACATCCCCTGCATAATATCCACCTCTTTACTGGCTGGGAAGATTCAAGCTGAGCTCATTTCATTAAAATGTGTCTTTAAATCTTTCTACAAGATTTATAAAATCTTATTTCTGTGTATAACCTTTACTGAAATAGCTGAAATAATGTGAAGAAACCTCTAGTTTTGGTATCAGCTTAATTATTTCTTGGGCAGGGATAAAGAAGTTGTGGATGTCCCTCCCTGAGAGTGTTCAAGGCCAGGCAGGATGGAGCAACCTGGTCTGGTGCAAGGTGTCCCTGCCCATGGCAGAGGGGTTGGAATGAGATGATCTCTAAGGGCCCTTCCATTCACCCAAACCATTCATCTATTAAAGGTTTCAGTCTAGGATACCAGAGACTAAATAATGTTTGCATCTCTAGTCAGCAAAAGGAGATCTGTAGCACCAATGTCTGTCACGTCCCACCTGAAACCCTTTAATCCTCAGGCAATCTGGGGTGACAGCCCAAATACAATATTGTGGGGTATTTCTCTGGTTTATACATTCAATGTTCATGAGGGAGGGATTTGGTAGCAAAGCCACCCTGATGTGAGAGCTTATAGCTGAATGGGGGGCACACTCACAGACATGTAAGTGATTGCAGGTTTAGGTGGCAGCTGAACAACTTCTTAAATGTTGCTCAACTATTTGACCTGGAGATCTAAACACGTGTAGTTCTCAATGCACCTTTTGAGAGTTTGGGGCAAAGTCTTCAGAAAATACCTACAGCACAGGGACATGTGCAGTTAGTAAAGTTGGTCTAACTCAAAGCAGTTCATGTTGAATCATTTCTGCCTAAACTCCTCTCAAAAACACCCAAGGACGACAGGAATCCTGAAGTGTGGACAAGCTATGCTCAAATGTGATCCTTGTGAGTAGTGTTGGAGCAAAGATGGTCTTATTCACAGCTTTTGTTTCAAGCTTACTAAAGCTTTACACACGTGTCCATGCTTATCAGATTAGTTTGTTAATCTAATAAAACATGCAAACACTTTTCATTTCACCCTACTCACCACAGAGAAAACACATTACCACTCCCTTGTAATTTGCAGCAGGCTTTACATATTTTCAGGCTGTTATCATTTCATCTTTGGTCTTCTTTTTCCTAGACTAACACCCTTTCAGCTTTTCAGCTTAGGGCTTTCCTAGTATTTGCATCCTAGAATTTTCCACACCTGTGTTCATGCACTTGTGGATCTCTTCCTGATTTTCTTCAACTGGATCTCATCTTCCCCCCTGTGCAGTGGTGGATCTCCAGCTAGGCAATTCAGTAGGGCTCAGGACAGTGCAAGGACACCTGCCTGCATATTACAGGTTGTTCTTCCATCTCAGCAAGATATTTGACTTCTTCTGCAACCATCTTAACATTCTGACCCTTATTCAGAGAGGCATCCTGCTCTCCAGCAGGATACTTGTTGCTTTCATCTTCATTCACCTGCACATTCAATAATGCACTTTTTTGCATGCTTCAAGTCTTTCATGGAAACAGAAAAAAAAATGCAACCACAAACACTGTCTTTCTGGTTTGATGTGTACTTTATCCAAATAACTAGCTCTTTATTACTTTCCAAGTATAGATCTTCATGTGCTTTTTGCACCATTTTACTATTTTTATCAGGGATGTGAACAAACAGGTGTTCAGTAAAAATGCAGTTCTGAAAAGAAACAATATAGTTTGGGTTAATTTATTCTGAAGTAAATCTGAAGTACACTGCTTTGATCATGTGCATATATTTTGCTCTTATTAGTCACCCAAAAGTAAAAAGCACTGCATTTTTTATCTGAGAAGGCAAATGCTTGATGTTTTTTCTGTGAAATTGCAAAGGTCAAGTGTTACCAGATGAATTGGTTTTAATGGAGGAGCTCTGAGGAACAGGGAACTAATCTGTGACACCAATTCTGATTACCGAGCTAACAGCTCATTCCCTTCTTTATCAGCACCCAGCACCAGGTGACTCACAGAGGACAGGGCTGCTGCCTTCCTGTGGCCCTTACAAGTCTCATGGGACTTTTACATGACCCCACTGTTAATATCTTAATTTAAAAGTCAAACATTTTCGTTTAACTGAGCATCTGATGTTGGGCAGCTTTGGACTGCCTGGTACCAGGGCAGGAAGCCCAAAGAGTAAAGCCTATGCTCAAGGAGTTGTGGCCAGGCCATTTGGTTCATATTAGACCACAGGAATCAAATGCCTTAAAAGAATTCACAGTAACTAATTCCTGTATTTGGCCTAAGATGAAATTAATTTTCCCCACAGCAGCCCTCCTAGAGCTGTGCTTTGCATTGGTAGCTGGAAGGGTGTTGATAACACACCAGTGTTTTGGCTACTGCTGAGTGGTGCTTCCACAGCATCAAGGTTGTCTCCCAAACACTCCTCCCGACACAAGGTAGGCTGTGGGAAGGGACATAACCAGGACAGCTGACCCAAACTGATCAAAGGGTCTACTCAGGTAAAGTGAAGAGAAAGGAAGGGGGCTGTTTATTATTTATGACATTTGTCTTTCAGAGCAAACACTACATGTGCTGAAGCCCTGCTTCCCAGGAAGTAGTCAAACAGTGTTTGCTGATAGCAAGTTGAGAATTACATCTTTTAGGTTTTTCCTTTGCTTGTCTGCACATGACATTTGCTTTTGCTTCAGAAAACTGCCTTTATCTTGACCCATGAGGAGTCTAGTCATCTTATTTTCTCTGCCCCCATTCTGCTGAGGAGGGGAGCAATAGAGCAGCTCGGGGGCAACAGGCTCCAGCCATGGTCAACCCACCACACATCCTTCAAAACCAAAATAATAGTCAAAATAAAAAAGATTAAAATTCTGTAACGCAAAATTCTAACACCCAAGCTGGAATCCTCAGGCCACATTAGATAGCACGTGGCATCTGGCTGTGGATATATACATGAAATGCCAAGTATTCTGCTTGTGCACACTGAATTGTGCATGTGAAGTGCCAATGGCAGAAGAGGCAGTGGTATTTCAGTGCGTGAGATACCAGCACTGCAGTGAGGTGTGAGAAAGGAGCTGACTCTCACCACATATGTGAAACTTAGCAAGTCCAGGAATGTCTTAGGTGAGATATTTCCATCTGAAAAGAGAAGACTAATTGCCTGGTAGAAGGTAACAGGGAACTTGGCAAGGACCCCAGTGTACAATTCTCTCTGCCCATATTCAAGAAACATGAGCAAAAATCAGAACAGGTGCAGGGCCAGCAGGTGAGAATGATCAGCAATTTGAGAGTCTGCCTTGAGAGAAGAGCAAAAAATCTTGTCTTTTTCTGCTGAACAAAACAAAGCTGGAGAGTCGATGTAATTCAGTCTATAAATAAACAGACGGGGAAAGGAAAGGAAGAAGTATTTAAACTAAATGGCAACATCAGCATAGAACATATGGGTATAAATTGGCCAGAAGGCTGGAAATTAGCAGAGGATTCTAACTTGAACAGCTCTGGAACTTATTCAATAGGAACAGCGAGGTGTATGATTTCACTGACTGCAGAAGCCACAGAACTAGGCTCAAACATCAGGAGTTTCCTTCCTGTCTTCCATATTTACTACCTGCACTGTTCCTTGCTACATACTCAGCTGGAGCACACAGAGTGTTAAATCTTCTCTACCTCTGTTTCCTAGAAGAAATGCAGCAAATGTCTTCTCTTTTTGCCATCATGAATCCCCACAAGGTGCTGGAGTCTGGGTTATGTCCTATACATGTACATACATAAACACATCCATATATGTCTATAGGCATGGGTAGAACTGTACATGCACACATACAAGGTACATATATGCATGTTTGAAGTGGGCTGTACACACTGGATATTCTTATTTCTCAGGAGTTCATTACAATATTCCAATAATTTCTTTTCATCCTTCTGCCAGAGTAATAGGTTGTGGAACTAACCTTCTTCATTTTGACCACTGCACAAACCACGTGCTTGTGTGATCTCATAAATACCACAGCATCTCATCTGAGTCAGAGTGTAAGAGAGGGAATGTGTCTGTGGAAAATGCTGAATTTCTGTCCGTTGCTCTCTTGGTAGGGATCATATGCATGCAATTGCCAGGAGGAGCATGGAAACAGCAGCTGGTGCAGCTCCTCCTGCACTGAAGCTGCAGCCTGGTATGTTCTGTTGTTTTGCCTCTGTCTGTGTGGGTCTGTGTGTGTGTTGGTACATATATGCATTTATGCACCTCACACTAACACTGGTGCATGCACCTCAGACTAGTTTGTTAACCTTACGCATTTCAATTCCCTTTTTTAAAGGACACCGTGCCAACATGCCTGGAGCTACAGGGCACGTGCTGCAGAAAAAGCCAAGCTTAGCCTGTGACTCCTGCGTGGGGAAGAGGTTATAGGTGACAGGCATGGTCTGTTTGTCTGCCACAACAGAGAAGTGGGTGCTTGAATCTGTCCTTGTGACACAGCTCCACATGCCTTGCTTGTTTATCTGTCTCAAAGGGATGGCCCTGTGGAGTTTTTTTCAGGTCAGTGTGTGAGTGTATGTGTGGGTGTGCATGTGTGCCTCGCCAAAATAGTCTTGAGTGTCTCAGGCCATGGAACAGACTATGTATGTGCCTGTCAACAGGGTAAGTGCCAGTTCAGTAACAACAGTCAGATGTATTTTAGGCTAATGTGTGTGTCAGTCAAACTCAGAGTGTGCCTGCCTGTATTTCTCGGGCCAGCGGGTGGATGTTTGTGTCTCATGATCCCGGTGTGCTGGAGCAGCTTGTGTGCTTGTCCCTTCCCTTTTGATTGTCACGTACCACAGGGTACTCTGAGTGTACCTGTGCATATGCCAGGCTTCTCTGAGTGACAATCCCCTGCATGTCTGACAGCAACAGTCCCAAATGCCTCAGGACAACATCTGTCTTGCAGTGACAGCGGCCTGTGTTCCTCAGGCCAGTGTCTGTCAGTGACACAGGGTCATGCACCTCACGACTGCGTGTGTGTGTCTCATAGGGACGACAGCTCCTATGCCTAAGACCCTGACACCTCACTAACAGTGACAGTGCCTGTGAGTGTCACAGTGACAATCATGCACCTCAGTAGGACACGTGTCCGTACATCCGCATGACAGGGCCACACAGGCCTCAGACCTCTGTGACAGCCAAATGCCTTGAACCCGTGTGCTGTGACTCTGTCCTGCAGCCCGCTGACAGACACAGCTTCAGACCCCTGTGTGAGAATGCCTCACAGCCCAATGTCTGTCCACCTATCTTCCGTACCACAGGCTCATCTAAGACTCGTGTCTACCCGTGGGTGACACAGGCCTGCATCCCTCTGAGTTGCCCATTACACGCCTCTGTCACCTGTGCCTCTGTGCCGGGGGACCGTGAGCGTGAGGGGACTATGCTTGTGTGGGGTGCTCCGTGTGCATGTGTGTAAGGGGACTGTGTCTATGAGGCAGTACAGTGTGTGGGGTGTGTGTGAGGGGACTGTGACAGGTCCTGCGAGAGCGTATCTGTGTCCGTGTATCAGTGTCTGTGTCTCGGTGTCTGTGTCCGTGTATCAGTGTCTGTGTCTTGGTGTCTGTAGCTGTGTCTTGGTGCCTGTCTGTGTCTGTGTCGGTGAGTGTGGACCGTGCGTGCG